>JAMBLF010000228.1:0-341237 GCA_030578115.1 Leucoptera coffeella
CAATAATCTAAACACCTACCTTTATACTACGTATTAGAACAACCCCAAGAATCCGTAGCATGAATCTTTTCTATTCTACAATAGTGTCACATTCAACAGATGGGTGAGGCAACAGGTACGTTGGCGTGCAGCCAGCTACGTTTTGTGCTGCGAGTGCTACGGAGGCTTCGGAGGCTCAATTGCTACTACGTGTCGTGTTTAACCGCAACAGCCTTATTCCGAGGCGCATTTTGTAACATAATCTCGCCAAGCCTTAGGATTTTGAATAGAGTTAAAAGTTATTTTGTTAGCGGTAAGAATAGAGATATTAAAGTATTTTATTTGAAAAGAAATTCATGAAAATGATAATGCAAATATGGTAAAAGTAATATCAATCAGACTAATGAGTATCATTATCTTCTTTGATAAGTTCTTTCCTACGATGACAAGTGGTGGATTATTATTGTTGTACAGATACTAACTAGTTCATACTCAGTTTTTTTGGTTTACTTCACAATTACAACTATTTAGCATTACTATTATAATAATAATTGGGACACTATTATACCAATTGAACTACTGTACTATAAATATATACAATCTCTTATACTGAATGACTATATCTATCTCCGCTATTGTAGAGTATGTCATTCTCTACCATACACATTTATACCATAGTCAATGTTCAAATAGCCAGATGCTTTCTATATCAAATAATAGATAAGAGTCATTACGAATCATTCTATGCTTACGATCTTTTCCATTACTGTTATACAAGTAAAAGTAGAGATATGTATTTAATTTACAACGTCGTAAACAAACTCAAATATTGTGGCTATAAAAATGGAGGTTTACAATGTCTAGACAACTCCAAATCCATTACTCGCTCAATTCAATTCAATCTACGTCTAATCTTATTTATTAAGCTAGTACTACAAAGAATTGACCCATTTAGTCTGGTATACTTAACCATATCATAAGAGGATAATGAAATTAAGGGACAATACCCACGACCAAACTATTCCGTAAATTTATGTAATTGTGCTCAAATACGAACTATGAGTGAAAAATGATCCTTCAGTATTTAATGTAACGTGTACTTTTTAAAACATTATTTATTATTATTGTGTTCTAATATCCTATTATTATTTTTCCCTTGTTCTTGTATCTGTTGTTTTTTGTTGAATTTGTGTTGGTTGCCCTAAAGGAATATAAATAAATAAATATTATATTCTTTTCGTTAGGCCTAGTTTAAAACTTCAATAGTATGATATCTACAAGAGCTCTTTTGTCTCTTGCAGCTCTTATACACCTTCGAAAGTGACTAGTGTTAAAAAGTAACATCACAATTGATCCACATTGTATCACCATTATTCTATGTTAATTCCTTCCGATCCTCATAATAAAAGAATACAAAGCAAATAGGTCTCTAACTTGAGCGCATGTATGTATGTCAAACGTATACATTCTCATCCTTTACTCCCTTCGTCGCCTTCTACAACATTCCTGGAATAACGGCGGCTGTTAGCATTCTTTTTACGTCCCAGACTAGCACAGGACATTTATGTATGTATATACATATGTAGAACTCTTATTACTTTTAAACCCTTCCCCAGCCAAAAGGCTTGGATATACCTGCGCAATTATACCACGCTTCGTGGGGTGTGACTCACATACTGAAGATTTTATGCGACTATTACGCGACTAATTTTCTTCGGGGAAACCTTCTAAAATTTCAAACTCTTCTTTACGACTACGTCTTTTATACAACGAAATTTGAGCTAAGATTCAGGTACAAAGTTGTTTGAAAACCTTGGATTTATTGGTCATAAGAGAAGAGAACGAGGGATTGTGGTAAAATTATTAAATGGATATAAATTTTATATATTTATTCCAATTGGATAAGACCTACGCTGCTTAAATTAATAAATTGTAAATGATGTACAATTAATAATTTAATTTTTTAGTGTTATTATACATTTTTAGTTTTTATTTTGTTATCTTTAAAACAACTGTTAAGACAAAAAAGAAAATATAATTTCACAACAGAAAGGATACAATTTTATGGATTTTTATAATAAAACAGTATATAATAATAATAATATTTATTTACATTAGGACATTACACCGACGAACACAAAAACCTAAACAATAATACAAAACTTAGAAACTAACAAAGAAAAAAAAAACAAACTTGAAACTAAATAGGCCTGTGCAAGCCGGTGCAACGCTAATATGTATAAGACATAAATACATATTTTATATCTTCATAATATCATTTTGATAAATATGAAGTAGAACAATAAGCTATCAGTTCTCTCTTTATATACCTATCTTACCGTAAGTCTTAAATAGAACAATAAACTAACAGTTCTTTCCTTACCTACCCTTCCTTCCAAGTTATATCTATAGTATTTGTATTTCAGAATAAATTATCTCAGCTCAATAAGAATCTATTTTTACTCAACAAACTCTTAGAAGCGACTTAACGGCGAATCAATCAAAGTAACAAAGTAAACAATCATCAATATAAATCAAAAAGCATGAACTTCCGGTTAAGAAACTTTTGCGAATTAATTTAAAACAGAGCCTTTAGGCAACGAATGGGTTCTATTGTTAGGAGCCTGATACGGGATCCGCGAAAGCCTTTTAGCTGACTTTGGATCATTGTAATCTATCTAAGTGGTGCGAAGGGTTGGATACCTATATACGTACATTTACGATCGTTTATCACTTTTGTTGTGGTTTAACAATTATAATTTCTTCTCGGTTTTTTATAAAATGAATTTTGGTTTTTTATTGTATATTGATGTCCAAGAGTTCATTATGATAAGCGGAGAGAAAGATAGCATGAAGCACTTCATCAAACCCCGACTATCATGGAACATGACTGAACAATTACTGACAACTGCTTTAAACAACATTATCTTAGACGCATCTTGGAACCAATTGAAATTCTGATGACTTGATTGACCTCAAGAAGAATATCTCCAACTAATGACCCGCTTCGGCTTCGCACGGGTATAAAATATATAGCCTACTCCACTATTTAATGGATGTTATTATACATATAAACCTTCCTCTTGAATCACTCTATCTATTAAAATAACCGCATCAAAATCCGTTGCGTAGTTTCAAAGATTTAAGCATACAAAGGGACATAAGGACAGAGAAAGCGACTTTGTTTTATACTATGTAGTGATTAAATCTTAATATGATATAGAATCTTCACACGTGTATGCTTATGCAATTTTCCAAATCTCTCTCCGGAGACTCGGCCCTAAGAATAGGCACTTGAGTCACAGCACGTCCCGATTACCAGCATCTCGCCTGTGCTGCCTTAGTATTATGACGAGCGAATGTATTGGATAGTTTTTGCGATTTAGATGCAATGGTACTCTAAGTGCTTATTATCAAATTTAAGTCTAATGATACTGTTTATAAAATATTATTTTAAAGCATTGATAAATTTATTGAGATTAGAATTACGTGAAATTTTTAATAAGTGTGCGTGGCAAGAAATGAATTTCGTAATGCATCTGTTATACTAAAATAAAAATGTTATTTACTATAACACTCTCCTTAGCAAATGGTTACCATACTTCTATATAATAGTACCTATTTGATCCTTATACAACTCACAGGAGTATCTTGAATCTCATTAAATTCACAGACATGTTATATTTATCGTTCACAGTAACTCATCCATCATGTAATAGACCCCTTTTATCTTGAGACACTTTACAGCGTACCAGAAAAGAAGACAACAGTCTAAGTATCATTCTTTAAGATTCCTTATATAGTCCAACATACATTCTAGCCCTCCCGCATCGCACCAACTACTCTATGAGCAGGTATCGCTGTGGCGCTTCCAGAAAGATCTTTTGTGCCGCGGAATTGATTCCTGATCGGTACGTACTCATTCTTCGGCAGCCGATTGGATTTCAAATACTTTAAAGGAGCCTTACATCTACGCGGTAGACGACAATGCAATCTAATATCAAGGGAACAAATGCTCCTTTTGCTTGTTCGTGTATATAGCATTCATAATCCAGAAGGATTCAGGACTTGTAATAATATATCACGTAAGTGTGAAAAAGTATTGTGAGGTAAATTGGTCTTTGTGATGGACAGTAACAGCTTGTAGAGAGAGATATGGCTCGGTGCCTGTCACAATTGGTACTGAGTATTTTATACAGTACTACCTATATATATGTTTGAAAAGAAAAATATTAAAACATGTGACTAGTGAAAAAATATACTTTATTCAATATTTACATTAACAAACAAATCTAAACTACGACTAGTTGTATTATGCAATTTGCAATGTAAAAAATGGTATTAAATAAACTAGATTTTGTTAAAACAAAAGTATTTTACGATAAATGTTGATTCATTCACAATAAATTGATTCATTCATACTTTATCACAAACATCTCGAAACAATCAATTCAAAAGACTATTTCATCACATTCATCTAATAACATTCCGTTCGATATTCAAATCAAAGGACAAAACCATCAAAGCTCCATTTAGGAACAAAACCTTCTTACAATAGCTTTGTCGATAGGCGGCGCATAATCGACTATTCCGTATCAATGCTAAATCCATCAATACAGAGTAATTTTCGAGCAATTCTCGTAATAAGATCCATCGCTGCGAGGTGGGAGGCATTCTGAGAGAACGTATGCACGATAATGTAGCTGACTAGGTTCAAATATGGAAATTATAAGTTTTGATTAATGTCTGAAACTGTTGTTACGAATATAAGGAATAATAAAATTTTGACTGTAATTTCTTATGACTTCCACGATGTGTTGTTTAGTTGACGCCAAAATAAAAGAAAAACATTTGTATGCTTTGTAGCGCCGATAAGCAGAATTTAGAAAAATATATTTATATTGCTTCAATCTCTTTCAGAGTACACAGAATTTTGGCCAAACAAAATTTTCTTGGTCGTGTTTAACTTTCTACTAACGGTTACTAAACCTTAATGAACCGCTCTATAGAGTTAATAAACCTTGATTAATTAATTTTATGTATATTCAACATTGTATTAAACTATCTGTGTATTTACAACATCCCAGTTTTCGATCCGTCGGAAAATTATTATGAAATCATCTTAAAACCAGTTTCCCTCTTCGACTGCAACATGGAACATATTCGTTCACCCAGTCTAGGCCGAGAGCTCGAATTAGTCTGAAGACGTATTTCAATACATGCCTCGGCACAATGCCTTCCCACTTGATTAGTCACAATCACCGTACCATCGTTTTATATGGGGCATTCATATCGGAACTGAATGGTATGCTCTGGGACTATGTATCGAGTGATTGGGTTTACAATGGGACTGGTTGCGTTCAAATTCAAATATGGAATATTACTTGCATGTGGAGTAATTCGAATTTATCTTTGTAAATCTATAAGCTTACAGTAGAAATAAAAATTAAATTATACAGAAAATATCTTTATAGACATCGCTGTCAAAGGGCGGTAGGGTTCCCAAGACACTGATAGTAGTTCTTTGTAAATTTTTTTGTAAATTAATTGGTTAAACTTAAATAAAATGTAGCTGACTTTTTGGCATAATATTAGAAAGAGACTTGCGATTTTTATTCATTTTGCAAGAAAACGGGACTTATCGCGTAAATTTTATAAACAAAGAATTACCTTTGCTACGCGACGTTTCAGCCATGTTGCAATGGGCATGGGAATATCTTGGGTTATATATGTATTCATTATAATCAAAGCATTGACGACTTCGCAGCATGATATAATATGACGCATATACTTACGAAGGGCGCCGTTAAGAGTACTTATTACTACCAATAATGTAGAATATGGACGTCAATGAAGCTAAATTAGTCAATCAGAATTACATTTTTCCAGTAATGATTCTGTCTGTAAGTGGATTTTCTTTTACTTTTTCTTATATTGTTATCGATCTTATTATCAACAAGATTAAGGCGTTCTATCTATGCCTAAGAATCCTATGGCCTATGAATCGTATTTAACCCCTACCCCATGGCATAATATTCGCAAGCCATGCAAGCGTAACAGTGTTGTTAGAGGAACAGATAGACTGAATACTAAGCCTAACACGGCCTCATCGACTGACAATCTGCATCTAGAATCTAGATACACGAGTGTGCATAGCCTCCGACTTTTGACCTAGGACTAGCATGGGCGTGACGACCAAAATATACATTTTGGAACTATATAATAGTAATATATTGCTTTAGCATTCACGTTCTTTAATCCCTTTCGGAGTGGACAGAACCTTAGAGACGATAATATCTCCTAAGTTACTTTTTAGCATTTAGTTGTGATGTCATAATTGAACATTGGTGACAGTTTGTTAGCCCATCGACCAATATATTCCTCTTTCCCCAGAATAGATGGGAATTTCTGCCCGATCTTCTATAGAAAATGTGTGTGAATTCTTCTATACAAAATACATACAATCTGCAGTAAATAAGATAATATGATAAGGACACTTGCCTAAACTTCAGTGTGTGTACAGGCATCCTGACTATGAAGTGCACTATGTGTTAGATATAATAGACTACGTCTTACGTGAACTTGCGTAAGTGGAATCACAACCCTCTGACTACTCAATAAGGGTTTATATATTTGACATTTGACTTTATATTCACGCCTTTGGATTTATAAGTTCCCTTTTTAACGTAAGATTAAGTCTATCTAAATACTATACATAGCATAAGAATAAGACAGGACAAAAAAAAATATTAATAAATACATAAACCAAATACATAAATACAAATACACAAACCTCACAGCAAAATTTGCGATCACCTATCCAGCCGAGAAGATTTTGAAACCATCTAACAAAAAAATATGAAACAAAACTTCAAAAGTTAAAATCTTTTTATTTTCTTTATTTTAGTCTCTATCAACCCAAAAACTCTTCTTAAGCTAATATATAATATTGTATTATTCTGTTTCCAGTCTATCCTGCCATGCTAGTCCCTTTCAATGGCTGTGATTCAGCCGTATCTAAGCCCCGAGGGTGTCCTTAGCAAACACAAACCGAAGTCCGTCTAACAAGACGTATTAATAAAAGACAAATGCCACTAGCTGGGACCTTAATAGAATGGGAGTATCTACCTTTCGTCACGGTATGGAGTGACGTGAATTAGGGATTGGGGTTGAATAGTATTGTATGTATAAAAAGCCGTACTGATAGCTATAAAGTTAAGATTTTATTAAAAGGAGAGACTCAATATTGTAAACTTAAATTCCAAAAAAATTACAAATACAATACAATAAACGCTGGTTGCCATACAAAAGGGTAAGCAGAGATCATGGAAGTGTTATTTCTCTCCGGTCCCGATAATCTACGTTTCGTTTATTGAAATACATACATATAGCTCCACATATATGTTACACATAACAGTTTATATTTTACATGCTAATTATACTTACATTAATTCTATCTACCGTCTTAAGAGATATAGGCGTGCTATATAAATTTACGTTAAAAATACACTAACCATGATGTATTATAATGGACAAAAGAGAAAAGTTACGCCGTAAAAAGTTCAAGCATAAATATTTTAGCCAAAGTAGTTTTTTTTTTAAATTGTATGAACTATTTTTGTTCGAAGTACACATAACCGCCGAGTGTGTACGAGTGTCAACGAAAGTGGGCAAATGGGAATCCGTGATCTCTGCCTACCCCTATACAGCGAATCGAGCGTGATTGTTCTGTATGTATGTATGAACTATAAATTACCTTTTCAACTTCCTACTTTAAACAACAGCTGATTTTGATTCACGCTTGTTTTACTCTTCAGGGTAGACAGTAAAGAGATGATATCTTCTCTGGCACTATCAGCATTAAGCTTTAATCATAATAATTTAAAGTTAACATACATAAGACTACATACATGCATATATTCACGCCTCTACATGCAATGGGATAGGCAGAGACTATCGATCGCCACCTGGATAAATCTCTCTTACTTCATTCACGGCCATTAACATTCTCATACATGCTCTTCTGTTTTTCACACTACGTACACCTGCCTTAAGAATAATGTCTCCAATTTGATCTGTATAAGTTCGACGCAGCCTACCCCGTCCAACTCTACCTTCCACTTTGGAAATATTTACTGCATTAATTGATGATATGGGTTACAGTTGCTAGCCCATCACCCAATAAAGCCATCTTTAGCCCCGTAATCATCTCTTACAACAAGCAAAGAAGAAATACATTTACTCAGCTAGTATTTAAGTCCCTTATTAGGAGTCGCAAGGAAGAATTAATATTCAACAAACACTGGATCATTCAACAAATCGACACATTTAATTTAAGCCCTTCCATATTACGTTCTGTCAAATATAATTACGCCTGACAGATGAAGGGGGTGGCAGAGATGATAAAATATTCACAACGACCTCACGCCTCCGTTGTTGATGAGGATTGGAGCTACTTGTCCAAGCCTAGTGTAACTTGAACCCTGGTTTCAAAGGTTTTGTTCCTAAGAAGGGGTCAGTATGATTGGTGAATGTTTGGTGTAATTTCAGAAATCGATTTCTTTGATGGATTGTCTATTTGAGTTTACTTTTTGTCATTGTGATTGTTGTGACAGTTTAATAACAGACTGATACGTTTACACGCATCACGCTCGTTGTGGGTAGAAGGATGGATAGAGCTTTGGGTACATCGGGTATTATATCATTATTTATATTTATATAAGTTTTGAACCACGCATGATTTACCATGCGAACATACATATTCACGTCTCCTAATTGTCATAAGTATAGGTAGATAATATAGATTGCCTTCATAATTTATTGTGACATACTTATTTTAACTCATTTACTATTCAATTCGATAAGTTTAACCTATGGTCACATATTCATCAAACCTCAGAAGAAGAAAAAAAAAATAAATAAATATATATTTATTAATCTAGTGGTATTTCTATATGGGCAGAACCTCGAAGTAAAAAAATAATATCTCAGTGCCAATTCTTTTTGGCTAAGCACTTTTAATAGGACCATGACGACATTTATTACATACGATTTCTAGAGCCACCCTAACGACATCTAGATGCAGGCGCAAAGAAGCACCATAAAACTGAAGTTGCTTGACAAATGAATATTTAGCGCGCCCAGGTGGCCAGCCACTATGCCTTCCCAAGACGACACATAAATCAGACTTGCAACCACTACACTTAGGAATACGATGGCATGACATACGTGACTAATAGTTGTAGTTCCTAGGGTAGAGAATGATGAATAAATACGTGACGGGTAAGATATATAAACTTGAAAGGAGAAGTATGTTTAATGGTCCATGTTTATTTAAACCTAAAATGGAACATGTGTATGTGTGCGCTAAATAATTTAACGTAAAAACATGCTTTGATAGCATGTACTTAATTATTTTTCATTCATACACGTTTGTTTGAATTCAATAAATCAGCCTATGTCAGTTCACTGCTGGACGTAGGCCTCCCCAAGACCACAAAACAAGATCACTCGTGGCCCTCAGTCGACCACTACCAGCGACCTTTTTCAGGTCATCGGTCCATCTAGCAGGGGGCGTCCTACACTACGTTTATTGAGACGCGGTCGCCATTCGAGAACCGCTTCGTTTGAATACAGATTGATATATTTCAAACTAACTTTTAGACGAGAGAAAATATAGTCCATACTACTGAGTTATTACATTATTTCACACAACAAAGTCACCAACAATTAGTAAGCAAGGAAGCACTATTTCCGTCACATGCCTAACCCCGTTACCTAATCAACTAGTGATTGGCGTAACCAAAAACCAATTAAGTCGATTAACCGGGGAAAAGTGGTCGAGGCGAATAAATGCAAGTGGTCGGATGTCACCCCGAATGTATCGTGGGCAGTCGC
Organism: Leucoptera coffeella; assembly: GCA_030578115.1. Classification (NCBI taxonomy): domain Eukaryota; kingdom Metazoa; phylum Arthropoda; class Insecta; order Lepidoptera; family Lyonetiidae; genus Leucoptera; species Leucoptera coffeella. Next base: position 9,877 of record JAMBLF010000228.1, read on the forward strand.
CTCACGTAGCAGCCGCCGGCTAAACTAGCATGTTACGAGGCCGAGACACATCAAGACAGTTGCGGCTGGGAAGAACCGGGGTGTCGATATCGATAAAAAATTGAATTGGCTTGTGTCTATTGATATGTTTTAAAAGGGGTATTTTAATTAGCTTCTTTGTTGTGGATGTCTTGTCATATTGTGTAACTTATTCAGAATGGTGTGAAAGTTTAATGTATAGGGAATTAAGATTTATAAGTTGCTGGGTCTTTTCAAAGAAGCTTTCTTTTTACTCAATTTTAACAAAAGGTTGTCTATGGAATGACTCTTCTCAAAACCCTGTAAGTTATTTTTTACATTAGATTACGTATAACATGTCACCTCAACTCAAGCCATTAATTATAAAACCACACTGACACCTCAGAAAATTTCCATTCAATCAATTCAAATGACTCGATATCGATAATTTATTTACATCGCACCCAAACCCTATGGTAGGGGCGGGCAAGCGATTAGCCGCGGTGTTGTCTCAAACCTACGCTGTCACCTCACTCGGAAATAGAAAATAAAGACAGGGCTACATGACCGCTGGCTCGCGTTTACATTAAACAAGTAACGTGAGAAGTATTTACATAGTAATTTAGTGTACGAAGTCTGAGACGTAAATAAAAATTTATCTAGATTCGTTTCTTGTAAGGTGGTAGAAGGTGACTAAGATGAAGTAGCGTGAATGGAATTTATCTAGAATTATGCTAGTCACTAGTTAATTAATCAATATATTTATTTTTATTATGTCATCAGTAAGTACTTATAAATGTTGTAACTATATTTGATTATGATTGCCTTTTTTGTGAAACTTGATTTGAATAACTAAACACACAGCATGCATAAATCCCGTAACTGCTTACTCAACTTAAGCTTAGTAAACGCAGCACCGTGGTCGTTCGAAGTCCATAGATGTAGCAAACGGTCAGTGCGGGAGACGTGACCGCTTTTACCTATTTATGCATATGCGACACCCTACGACAACACCCTGAATGGCACAGTATAATCATATAGGTTAGGTAATAGAAGGTTTTGCTTATTTTGATACTCTATTGTGTCTCACGATAGTATGTATGTAATAGGGTTGCTAAATAGCGTATAGTGATAACTGAGCTAACTGATAAGAATGATTTTGTAAAGTTAGAGATGGCAATGAAAATCTATCACCGATAGTCTTATATTAATTAATAAAAACCGCAATCGTTATTAGTCAAAGTGGTAAAAGAGCTATTTATTAGGTTAATCTCTAACTAAAAGTTATAACAGATCATTCAAATATATCGCAGATAATTGCTAATGAAATTCATATCTCCTTTTTCTCCCTTAGTCACAGTGTACAAACCAGAAAGAATGGCATATAATCACCGTTCTATATCCTTCCTATCTAGCACAATACTATAACTTACTGGACCTTCCAATACTCTTACACTGTGGCCCTAGCATCCGTTGACATGCCCACCTGAAGGTAATATTACAAGCTCTTTACGAACACATTAGGCCATCAAAGGTATAGGTTGGCTTTTAAGCTGAATTCCTTATCCATACTTTGTTAGTCTAGAACTTTCAGGAGTAAGAGAAGTTGGTTTTTTATAGAGTCAGGAAGTGGTCAAGGATTGGTTTATGTACTTGAGATAGCGGCTGTAGCTCAGTGGGTAAGACCTCGGACTTCGTATGAGAAAGGTCCTAGGTTCGAATCCCGACTCTGGCATGTACCAATGAATGAAATTTAAATATGTGTTTTTCATTTATGTACATAATTTACAGTCGCTAACGGTGAGGGAAAACATCGTGAGGAAACCTGCCTATCCCTCAGGATAGGTAATAGTCAGTGCCTATATACGGCGATAAGGTTCACTACCTATCACGTTGGGTGCTGTCTATCTAGTGATACGCGGGCTTCGAATGACCCATACGTAACATGCCTTCGAAAATTTCGGAGATGAGCATTCCAGCCTCTGACTACCCCGCCATAATAAAAAAGGAAGTGTGTATACACAAGTCGTGAAGCGTATGTTTTATGTTTTTTATGTTTTAGATAAACATATACATATATAACAGAAAAAAGTACTACACATTTATAAAAAAAAGGTTTTTTTTTACAATAACTATAATATTTTTTAGCTCTATGTACACATATAATCTACTGTTGTCCGGTCAACAGAATAATAAATTGTTAAATATACTCGATAATAACGACTAGTTTTTGTTACAAAATTATTTTCACGATTTTGTATTTTATAAACTATTCATTACACTATACTAACTAACTACCAACTAGCTACTACTAACTAGCTGCCATTCTTCCTGGCATCTCGTAATGCGACTAAAGAATTCAGAGCTAATGGAATCTTTTGAGTAGAAGTGATTAGGAGACTCAAGATCTATGTAATTCGTTGGATAATAAGGAAAGAAGGCAGGTGCAGGTAATATTCAATTCCTAAATACATGCATACACATCACGCCTGTTTCCCTGTAGAGGTAGGCAGATATCACGGATCCCCATTTGTCCCACTTTCGCTTCAATGACACTCATACACCTTTTCATACACATTCGGCGGTTAAAGATAATTCATTTTAAGTACTCTATACTTATATAAATAATACCTAGGTCCCAACGCTGTCTAGTTAGCGGAATAAAAATAGCAGCTAGATCAAAAACATTTCATTTTCACTCGCTAGAGGTCTTATGAGGAGGGTAGTTTATGAGGGCCATAGCTTATCAGGTGAAGAGGAGACATATCGCATTAATATTACTCTGACCTCATATGAGTGGACTGCCTAGACCAAGGGAAGTGTTGGTTTTACTAGGAATGAAATGGAAATTGAGGTCTTAGAGTAATGTAGGTGACTTAAAAGTAGTATTGCAATGAGATCATACAGGTGTCATATTCATGCCTCTTTTTCGGAAAAGAGATAGACAAAGATTATATTTTGCTATAAAATCATTCGTACATATATTCACGCCTGTATTTCCCTTAAAAAAGGGAGATTATACATCGTCAGCTTAAACGATCATAACAAACCTCTCCTGCTTCATTAATACACATTACTTTCTTATAAAAATATGCTATGCTGTTCTTGGTGCTTCGTAGACCTAGATAAGACTGTCTGTAATTAAAGTATAAAACCCTTATGGTATTTTTTACATATAAAAAAGGGTAGTAGGTATTTAAGATACATATAATGTTTTATTGATCTTTAGGATAACGACATAGTTTGTGATATGGAATATTGGGCACAGATCGTTATCCCATCGTATTTTAAACTCCGCTTCCTTACCATATACGACGTGGTACCAAGAAAGAGAATAAGAGGTTTTCTATTTATGATCCAAACTAAGAAGAGAATTAAGACGACAAAAAAGATGTGTGTATACATAGGTATGTCTTCTAGATCATGTCAAAGTCAAAAGATTTTTATTCAATATAAGCACAGTAATAGTACATTCATTGAACGTTGAAATATATTGAGTGACACTGGTTGTCTTACAACATGACTCTACCGTTGGTTCGGAAGCCCTAGCTCGGAGAAGAACCAACAAGAAAATCCAGCCTCAGTGATTTTTTGCCCAGTGCCAAATTATAATACTAAATATACATTTTTGTTTGAATACTAAGTTTTTTTTTTGTTTTTACAGCCTTGACGCATTCATAGCCAACAGCAAATCATCATGTATGATGTATGGTTATGTATAATCGATACGTACGTTACTATCTCGTACTATTAAACAGCTAGTAGATTCTATGAAATCCCAACTCCGCATTGGCTTGTAGAACCCATAATAGGGTTATCATTCACTCAGTTGGGGTGAACTGAATCGATCATTCAATTAACATACCACGTTTCACCTGGTTTTCGTCAACCCTACCAGTCTAAAAGCTAGCATGGGATTCAAAGTTATCTATTGAATACATACATATAAGTTACAATATTTACATTTTAGTAGGCAGGTGTACGTAGTGTGCAGAACAGAAGAGCATGTATGAGAATAATGGGTGTGGGTGAAGCAAGAGTTTTGTCAGGGTCGTTCCAAGTGGAGATTGTCTGCTTATCCCGTTGGGGACGTAGAGACATATATGTGCTTTTACATTTTTATTTACCTATTTGTTCGTCCCGTGCTAGTCTGGGACGTAAAATGTTATATGTGTATTTCTAGTATATATTATTATGTCTTGTAGTTGTAAAATAAATGTTCTTTTTTTTATTTAATAAAATGTTACCTATCTCTCCTTCTTCCCTGCCATTCGTAGGAGGTGACTAAGGGACTAGGGACCAATGGAATTTATTGGAAGAGGAATAGCAACCATTCACAAATATTCTTAAATATTAATAATACCATCACTTGCTAAGAACTATACTACACATAACACATAATTATGTCCAACATGATAAAGATGATATTATATCTTTAGACCTCCGCTTTGCTGACGATTTCGTCCTGATGGCAGAGTCGCTGCAGGATCTGGAGGAAATGCTGTCCGAACTAGATGCTGCTTCTCGACGCATCGGACTCGGGATGAATTTAGAAAAAACCAAAATCATGTTTAATGATTTGGTGGTCCCGAGACCGGTTGCCCTTGGGGGCACTCCCGTAGAAGTTGTTTCCCAATACACTTATTTAGGCCAAATTATACAGCTTGGCAGAAACAACTTCGAGAGGGAGGCTGACAGAAGAATTCAGCTGGGATGGGCAGCATTTCGAAGGCTAAGGCATGTTCTCACGTCGTCTTTACCACAATGCCTGAAAACTAAGGTTTTCAACCAGTGTGTGCTCCCCGTTATGACGTACGGATCTGAGACGTGGACACTCACTGCGGGACTAGCCCACAAATTCAAGGTCGCTCAGCGTGCTATGGAGCGGAAGATGCTCGGGGTTTCTCTGGTAGATCGCATCAGAAATGAGGTGATACGCCAGAGAACTAAAGTTACCGACATTATGAAAAGAATTAGCACGCTGATGTGGAGTTGGGCTGGTCACGTATGCAGAAGGACTGATGGTCGCTGGAGCAAAAAAGTCCTAGAGTGGAGACCGCGTCTCAGTAAACGTAGTGTGGGGCGCCCCCCGGCAAGGTGGGAAGACGACCTGCGCAGGTTGGCCGGCATCGAATGGATGCGAACGGCCACTGACAGGGAGAAGTGGCGTCATTTGGGGGAGGCCTATGTCCAACAGTGGATTGATACAGGCTGATGATGATGATGATGATGATATCTTTAGAATTGTATACAATGTATACGTACACATCACGCCAGATGCCATGTAGAAAGGTAGGCAGAGATCACGGATCCCCATTTGTCCAGATCCTGACAGACCACATTGACACTCATACGTCTTCGCATACACACTCGGCGGTTACAGGCACTTCCAACATCACCCTTTTTCAATATAGCGTCTATCTGACTGTCTATATGTCTTACTGGGCCGGCGCCTATGTAACCGCCCTTCCGCTTCACTCATATATATCAATCTGCTATCATTCATCCGCATAACATTATATACAATTAGATTAAAAATATTATTAAATAATAATAATAAAAAATGATTATTTACATCCACAAAAACATACACAATACAAAACGTTTGCAAAAAAAAAACATAAAAACTAGGGGATAAAACTTGTGCATGTTATTGTCGCAGCAAAAGGGTTCCAACTCAGCTGGGTATGTTGCGTCTGGTGGCAAACGCAACGCTGGTTTTATGTCAGAACCACTGGAGAGCAACGAGCAATATATGGAAATAAGTTTATTTATCTATTTTTAGCATCCAGTTCATGCTAAACCTAGATTTGGTCTAGAATCTGCAGGCCGTGAATAGGTTTTGATTGATGACCTAACTTGTTTAGTCTTTCATTGTTAGTGCATACATACTATTGACATTACCATTTGCAGGATAGGAATGGACTCGTAATTATAATGGACCTACATATATATATTCATCATATTGTATTCAGAGACCTAAATAGGTAAAACTTACATATTGAAAGTCAACTGAATCTATTGGACAATGTGCTAACAACCTGTAATAAATATTTCAATATTTACTGCTTCCACCCTATCAGTAATGAGTTTGTTAATGCTAAATACCTAGTAATTATTTCTCCAAGGTTATATACAACCCGATAAAGATTAGAAGTCGTGATTGCATATGTGTAAAATCAGAAGAAATAAACATAACATCGAAAGTTAGAGTTCAATATATTGAAAGGGACGAAATACAGCTAGTTCTCTGTCTACTTACTTCCGAGACTAGCATATTACAATATTAATATATATATATACCAGTCACGTCCCTAATTGCTTTCGGGATGGACAGAACCTCGGAGTCAGGATAATGGTCACTTTTTTTGGTTCGCTTTTGAATATTCATTCCATTCCCATTCCATCGTCCGATTAATTCCATTTACTCCTAATCCTTTAGTCGCCTCCTAAGACATACTGGGAAAAACGGCACCTAGTTAGCATTACTTTTACATCCCAAAATTACACAGGACATAATATATAAAATCAAATGACGAAAGATAGATAGTTACTGCTCATTTCACCTCCCAGTGTAGCACAGGACATATTACAATATTAAAATAAATAGAATATAAAAATTGTTCCTTCTAAAGCTTGTTATCTTTTAATTTTAACGTGGGTAACGTAATTTCTTCCAAGATTTAACCTTGTTATTCCTTTAGAAGAACAAAAGGCTCTACTCGTTACGTTAACAGACTCTTAGTGTTTTTTCAGTGATTTCGTTGTAAACGTTAGGTACTGCTAAAATACTGACTGTTTTTGAAACTTCAGTGTACACTTGAGTATAACGCTAAAGACTTCACTATGTGTACTTTATACTAAAACTAGCGACCAGCTCCGGCTTCGCAAGGGAATAAAATATATAGCTTTCTCCACTATTTAATGGATGTATCATACATATAAACCTTCCTCCTGAATCACTCTATCTATTACAAAAAACCGCATCGAAATCCGTTGCGTACTTTCAAAGATTTAAGCATACAAAGGGACATAGGGACAGAGAAAGCGACTTTGTTTTATACTATGTAGTGATAGTGTAATGTGTTTGAAGATAACAACAAGTGTTTGAAGTCGACATGTATCTAGAGATGCTGATACCTTTGGTTTCAAATGTTCAAAAAAAACACAATTTTGAATTTATCTTTCAAAACTACAAAAAAAATACAAACAATCATTTATATTCAATTCAAACTACAATTAATAAGAAAACCTGAAAGCTATCATTAAGTTTATTATATTGTACCACATACATAAATACGTCCATACACATCATGCCTGATTCCCTGTAGAGGGGCAGGCAGAGATCATGGATCTGTCCCAATCCTGACAAACCACTTTCGCTTCATTAACACTCATACACACTCGGTGGTTATAAGTACGTCTAACGTCACACTTTTTTGTGTATTAAACAAAATAGAAATAAATATTGTCATTCAAAATTGGGTCTATTATAATACAAATAGTCAATAGTAGAATTGTACAAAGAGAAATTATAAAAAAAAACTAAAAACGCGTTCACGACCATTTACCCTCACGGTGTGGTCAGAGGCCCAAGTGTTGAACCCTGTACTGATCCACTAATAGAGTCAAAACCAACGACTGATCTACGCCGAATAAATAAAGTAAACAATGAAGACACGATAGTAACTCTTTGTTTACAAAATCGGGTTAATTCCTCATAATTGGTCAGTAATTCAACCTTTTAATTCCTAATCATTTGACTGATCAAATATCTGGTTACTTGGGCGGGATTTAGTTACCATTGCCATGGTTACGAAATAACTATACTTATAGCGTACTGAGAAGTTTGTGATGTTGAGGTTTTGATTATTTATTACATTGGTCTATTCGGAATCTTGGACTTGAAATTAAAACTACTATTTTCGTTTCAACACGTGGTAATAATAGGATACTTAAAGAACATGTACTTATGACGAGTAAGTGTTTTCCATAGTTAAGGGTTAAGGTGCCCAATTTCTTTATATAGGCTAAATATGAAGAGTTTTTCCTGATTACCTATTGTATTGTCTAATTATTAGATTTTTTATGAAGTGTTGTGTTATGTCTGTTTGATATCAAAAGCATATTCAAATAAAGTTTCTATGAAGGCGTGTTTCCTATTCTACAAATCAGTATCTTACTACTTCACCTAATTCAAGACAAAAAAGACAAACGCATTCACGACCATTAACCCTTGCAGGGTAGTCAGAGGTTCAGGTTTCCATCTCGGACACTAGGTAGTAATTCTATGGACACCTCGAACCTACGTGTTGACCAGATAGTCAGTACTCTATGTGACAGGTGTTAAGCCATGTCGCCATTTACAAGCACTATTTCGACGAACAGGTAGGTTTCCTCACGATGTTTTCCCTCGCCTTACAATTCACCTAATTCGAAAATATGTTATTCGATTCCAAGATTTTACAAGTTCTTATACCGAACAAAAAACCAAGAACCTTGGTCTCCTTTAGCAAGTCAATTATTCTTTGCAAAAGCTCACTATATTTTGGTTTTAATCCATCCCCGTAACAACAACAAAAGATGACCCCTGAGTCCATTTTGTTCAAAGAAAAAGGTATCCTCAAGAGCCTGTATTTTATTTGAACACCCCATTACATATTTTAATGTTTTATCCCTCGCAACTTCAACCCAACTTGTACCTTACGTCTTTTGGTTTAGAGTCTAAAATTGCTTGAAGTAAGCGTCTTACTAGTATTAAAATAAAATAAGTTTGCATGTAGTGTCTAAGGGAACTTTAATATAGTAAACGTTATCGGAATATTGTGAGACTACTTTTGAAATATAATAATAGAGATTTTAAGTTATTTTAGTAATAATAATATTTGGACAATATTATACCAATTGAACTAGCCCCTTAATAAGTACATTTAAAATCTGTGTTAAGGGTACTAGTCAATGTATATTTAAGAAATTTATACTTTTTTTGCATAGATAAATACATACATAGCATATATAATCAACGACCAGACTGGAAAGCAGTAGAAAAAGGTATCCACCGGGAATCGAACCCGGGACCTCACGATTAGCGTTCAGGCTGCTAACCAATCGCGCCACGGAGGTCGTCGTAATCAAAGACAGATTGCTAATCCTAAAATAAGTTCTAATTACCCACTTCTTAGGATACAAATAGAAGAAAGCCAACTAGTTTCATTCTAGGGTATAGCTTTATATACTCACTGCACTAATTCTCGAAAGAATGGAATGTACGAAAAGATCCAAATGCGACAATGATGTAAGTTAGTTTGTAAAATTTTATACAGGAATTCGACGTAGCTCCGTTGTTTGGGGCTTGACTCTGTATCAATGGGGTGGGTTCAAATTCTGCTCGAGTATGTACCAATAGAAATGAAGTTTAATAAATTTCTATGTACATTTTCGTAATAAAAATACATTTACGAAATGCGTCGACTACTACATCGTGAGGAAACCTACCTGTTCCCTTACCACCTGTCACATTGACTACTGACTATCTGGTCAACGCGTGGGATTGAGGTGTCCATAGAATTTCTACCTTCGCAACTGCGGAGATGGACTCCTGAACCTCTGACTACCCCGCAAGTGTTAATGGTCGTGAATGCGTTTGTCTTTTTTTGCACTGATTTTAAAATGCGACTATGAAGTAAAAAAGTTTGGAATATATTATATAAGTGTCCCACCAAGAACTGTTTCTTATAACCCCTGTACATATTAGAACTAATTACACACTTAAAAACTACACAGCTGATCACATGTATCAAATCCCGTACGGGACTAAACATTACATTAAACACGCCTTGGGAATAACTCAATAGCCATTGTCGAATCCGCCATTCCTTTGAGACGAATCTCTGTAGTTCGTTTGAAGTCTTTTTGTGAGTTCCTCTTTGAAGATCAACGTCCGTCATTATCTGCTAGTGATGTAGGTATTTTATTTACTAGGCTCATGTATATATAGATAGATTACTCTACTATCCTAATAGAATAGGTAGAAACTATCAATCGTTACCTTGAACTGACAAAATGTAACTTGCCCCTGTCATTAATTATTGGTGTATATAATTAGTAGCAAAGAGGTTAATAACAATATAAGTTCCGTATAAAAGTAAATAATGCTATCTCGTTATCTTTTTTCCCGATACGTCGTAAAGTGTTGAATGCTCTAACAACCAATATTCCATAATAATATCGACACAATTCGGCAATTAGTTTTACTAATAAAGAGTTAATGATTTTTTTAAATTCTGTATACATATACATACTTACGCCTGTATTATTAATTTCTTAATCTACACTTCAGGCTCATCTGTTCTTTACACATCGGATCATTTATGGTATGATAGTATTATATCTATTTTAACAAGTTTTTGAAACACCATAATACTAAAGTCACATATAACATTCCATTCAAGTTTCAGATCAAATCAGGACGAATTTGAGATATAATATATGGAAAAGGCTGGAATACAATTTCACAACCTAACATTCTATCAATTGAACAATAAAAAGTGTACCTTTATCATAAAGTATGTAGAGGGTCATATAATATGCTAAGGTAAGTGAGGTTTATTTATGCACAAAAGGACATTGCCATTACATTCTCCGCTTTGAGGAAGCTATCAAAACAATCCATTAAAGTGTATCATTTCATTCCTAGATATTTCGGTACATTCATGTTGAAGTCCTTTTGCTTATAGATGTCACTACGGGTTAATACATACATATTTACCAAATTTCCAAACAGAGTATATTTATGAAATTGTAAGTTGTTAACTGAATAAATATGACAGTTTTTGCTAAAGTTTTATGCTGAATATACTTCTCTGCATACTCACGTACGCGATAGAGCATATAGATTAATACCACGTCGAAAATATTATATTCGCATTTCTTTGGTCACGGTTAGCAAGAATGTCAGATTTAATTGTGATAAGCTCCTAACCCATCACCCTATAAATTCGATTTGTTCTAAGTTCTTCTTATTTTAATAAGGAGAAAGAAATGCAATTAGTTGGAATATTTACCTCCGAGAATAGGACTAGATACTGAGCCAAACGTACATTAGAACATTTTTTTCTTTTCTTTACAAGTACAAACACTCTTATTCAGTGTTTATAATATTTTTCTTATTATTAAATATTACGTTCAAGTACAGTAAAATTAATTTGTTATGGAAGTACACAAGAAATATAATACTACTAACGAAAAATATTAAAACGCCATCTATTCAAAGTAGTCAGAACTACTTAGCTTACTTGCGGATGGGCTTGAAACAGGAAGAGGCAAGCGAGCATGAAAATGCATTCTATGCTAGCGCCACTTTCTTCGAACGGAAAAATTGAGAAACTAAAGTTTTTGGTTTTGTAATACTTACTTTTTACTCAAAATATATTATATTTATGAGAAAAAATAGCGGAATAAAGCAAAAAAATATTTCCTAAAATGTTATGATTTATTTAAGTAATCCAGAACTAAATAAGTTAAAATAAATTTATGTGCAGAAATTGTAATATAATATAATAATACAGTAGATAAGTGTAATTGGTCAGCCCGTTTGTGAATGAAATCCCAAATCATTTACTGTGCAGTACTTACATACCGCTTTAGCGACGCGTCGTACTCAAAATAATATTTATTTACCTGAAAATTAAAAAGAAAAAAATATTAAAATTTTATATAAACCTTTGACAAGTAGTCGTCTATGGTGCGTCAACAAAGTCAGCAGCTCAGTGAAAGTTGAAAATACAAATAATTATTTTCGGCTGAATATTTAGTCAATTGTGATGCCAAACTGGCTAAATATGTTCGCTTTGGCACAGATATTATAATACTATACAATAGCGCCACCTATTGATGCTTCGAGTTTTGGTCGAAAAAATTAGTATGGGATGGGACCCCATGGCTTTGGGATAACATTTGGATCTTCAACTGGAACGAACCGAACAACAAGGAAGAGAGCAAGGAATTGGAGCATCAATTTCGTTTTTCTTCGGTTGCAGCGGCTGGCGGCGTTGATGTAACCATGACGATGGAATAACAAGAAGTTCAAACGCCGTGGCATCAGTGTTTGTACTTCAGCCGACATAACCTTAGTGGTGAATGGCTTAATAAAGAATAAAAAAAAAACCTTTGACATAAGCAACATACTCTTAACGACTATTAGCCTTTGCAGAGTAATCAGAGGTTATTTAATCATGAGAAAAAACTTTTAAGCTACTATAAGTACTCAATAAGTTCACTTTTTATTTAAGTGAGCATATTTTGGTTAAAAATTAATATCGTAAATAAAGATAGAGAAAAGGTGATATTTAAACAACAAAAGACCTCTGAAATGAAATGCTTTTATTCAACATGAGTATTATTAAATCACTTATTGAAAGTCAAAAAAAAAATCCTCATGAAAAGTTCTCATTAAAATTAGTTAATCTTAAAAAATAAAAAAAAACTTATTTTGATTTAATATCTAGATATCTCTGTAAAAGAACGACAGCTACTTAACATCCAATTTACGTCCTTAACTAGCACAAACAGAAGAACTCTGCTAAGAAATTTACTTCAGAAATACGCATACTTCTAAGCGTTCACATCCACGCCTCTATCTACCTTCATTACCCTACATTTTTCCGTCACCAACAGACTACCGTGTCCCAGCATCGAACAAAGACCCTCGAGTTGGCAGCACCTCTTATCTACCCAGCCAGTGACGGAGACACAAAAGGGAATGTGCAGGTAGGGAAATGGGTACAGAGTCAATAGATGGATAGATAAGTAGGTTGGTAGAGTTGTAGAGATAATGTATAAAACGAATAAACACTTTTACAAATACAAAAATTCAAATAAAAAAAAACTTTCATTCACACTAAACGCAGCATATACACAAATAAAGAAAAGAATTAATTATATAAAAATTTACATTTATGGCACCTGCAAGTGCACATGGCAACCCCGCGTAAGTGTGAATAGGATTACAAAATTCTTTATTCAGTTTCTAAAACTTAATCTATAACTGTAACAAGTATCAGAGCCCCCATTTAAGAAGGGTACTTCCTGTGTTAGGGAACTCCGCTGTACCATTTTTACATTGCTAAGATTGCACAGAACAAACTTTTACAACTCTATTCCTTGCAGGGTCGTCAGGTTCACGAGAAATTTCAGAGTTAGTCATTATAATATCTTTGAGACACTGACGATTTTTATTCATTTAGCAAGAAAACGGGACTTATAAATAAAGTATAACTTTGTTAGCCGACGTTTCGGACATTGCAGGCTATGGTCACGGGTTAACTAATTAAAAAATACTTATTAATAAATATTATAGTAAGGAAATAATAGTGAGTAGTAATTTTGCCGTCCAAACCATAACTGTAATAAGTCGACTTTTACTCTATGTCCACCACGAATCCACCTGATATCAAACAAATGTGGTAGGTGGTAAACCGTGAAGTAATAATTTTGAAGAACTTTCCATTACCTGTTCTCAGGAACAAGTAGGTTTCCTAACGATATTTATCTTAACCTAGTTGGAGCTATCGCCAATGTAGGTTTTATTATAACAGTGAACATGGTATATCAAAAAACTTTATTTTCATTGATTGCTTAGGCGAGATGGAACCCTGAACATGAACCAGATTCAGAGCCAGCGACCCAATGACTAAATTACACTGACCTGTTTATTGTGTTTCTAAAGTAATAACCTGATTTCTCAAAAAGGGTTTCTCAGAACCTTATTATCTCCTTGCCTAGTGAAGATAGAATGTTCAATTAATGTAAAATGTTTATATTTATATACTCATATGTAAATTAAGAATAAGTAGATTTTACGTTCAGTAAATGTAATATGTATATGTACACGTCAACTCCATGTGTCCACTCAAACAAACATTTGAAAACTCAATAGAATGCATTCGGTTTTGTGTCCCTAAAAAGAATTCCAAATTCAAACGTATGCTCCCGAATCTAAATAAGCCCATCTATTCAAATGCTGAATCTATGCATGCGTATATGAGCCATGACGGCCGTTTTCAATTGGTAACAAACGCAAACAAGGGACCTGAAATGGCAATCATAACTGTACCAATACCTCACTATTACTGCGACCTTATTCACTTCTATTACAGTCTATTTTCATCTGCACATGATGACATAGGTAACGTGGCCCAGAGATACTTATCACAGCAGCTCAGTGACTATTGAATGCTTGAATAGGTTGCGATTGGACAATGAGCTGTGACGTCAGAAAGACGGATTTAGTTTCGTGATTGGAAGTAAACTGGGCACGTTTCAAATATAATTAATAGGGAATTTAGTACATAACGGGATGTAAATAGAATGATTGTAAGTGTCTTGCACCTGTCGAATCCATTACATAGTAATATAGCAAAGTATCACGATTAATTATCATAATAATATGCCATCAGATCATTGATGTTTATAGTGTGTTACGAAAAGATTAGACGTCTGATCTGTTCATCATAAGTAAAAAAAGACAAGATTACATGTTTCATATGTAGATTTTGCAACAGTCTGTATCTATGAATGGTAATGGCCTCACAAATTTGACACATTGAGTGAAACATTAGCTTTAAATGTTTCTACTTAATATTTAGTACGAACTTACGACTTCGTAATTTAGTATCTACTAAAACTACTATTGGAATCGAATTAATCCACTTCATAGAATAGATACCTTTATAACTGAGCCGATAGTAAGTGAAAACTCCCGTAAGGTAATTAACAGGCTTAATGCGAACACAATTTCAGGCGTAAGCTCAGCTGAATCGGCAACTACAATAAACTACAAGTAAACGACTAAGCGGCATTAGCCGTTATTCTGGTGCGTAAAACGACTGCATTACAACGATTTCGATAACGTAGGCATTCGGTACGAAGTTTTAATATTACACAGACAAATGTAACGGTTACATTGATACATGTTACATCGACGTAACGCAATGATCAGCGTTTGTAGACGGTGACATGGTACATAACTACGACATTATGTATTAACTGTGACGTGTGAGTGATAGTTCCTTTACTCCTGAATTGTGGGGAAATACGCGCAAACCAATTACCCCTTCGATTCTATTCGATATGAGCAAGTGTGTGTTTATAGATACACACATTCTCTTTATGACCATTATGCCTAAGATGTTGAGCGAGCATCTAACGTGAAAATTGGTGTTTTGTAACATATAATTGTATAGTAAAAACTATCTTCCAACTTCCTTGTACGAGCGATGATGTTTTGTCTCACCGTGGAATGAAATATGTTGTTTAAAGATAAATCATACCATGACTGCCAAATGTGGATCCAAGATCGCAACCTCCTCTGCAGAGAAATACACTTTACCTGCACGTATATAAGCATGCATTGACCTTATATTTAATTACGTAATAATCTATGTAATAATTAACCTCATCTTATACTAAAACAAAAAAATAATAATTAAACAAGTCTAGTTCAGCGACTTCACAACCATTCCCCATCTAATCCAGATTAGCGTCCAGAATAAACCTGAAAGGGCGCTTCACAAACGCCCCCATAAATAATGCAACTCCACTGACGTCAGCGGCAGTCTAACCCGACGCATTTGAATAGTTTGTTATTCCGCCATCCACCGTGCTTGTGACGGATTTTATCTCGCGTGGAGTTATGGAGGGACGCTGTTTGTTCTAGTCTCTTTGTGCCGGTTAATGGATGATGGAGGCAGTGCGATCAAGAGGAAATTGTAGTAAGTGGGCTTAAAATGCCGTTTTAGGGTATCTGTAGTAAAGAATATGGCATCTGTCCTATAGAAGAATAGGCAGGAATCTCGAGTCTCTACTCTTATTATTTTTAATCTTATGAAGTAAAATATATATGTTATACATTAACGTATCCCGTATTTAAGATCCGAGTGGATAGACATACAAGAGGAAAAATAAGGGTTAACATTGATTCTTATAGCAATCCTGTTGCCAGAGCTTTGTAAAGCCTTTGCCTAGTCCAAATAAGAAACGTCTCATGAAATTTGTGCGTATACAAAAAATATTATATTGCGACAATCCCTACATTACATTTTTATCAAATTCCCCAACTGATTACCGAGAGAACCCACCTGTTACCTAGCAAGGAGGTTGTGAAACAGGAAACTATTTGCTCACCTGTTCCCGTTTTTCCCAAGGGAGTCAAGTAAGATATTGTATCAAGATTCAATATGTCCCCTTAATATCTCCCCTTGGATGGGATTCGCTGAGTGGTGACGCGGAAGCCTCTTGGAATGCATTGCTTTTGTGCTGCGTTTACTAGTGGTTAGTACTTGTGAGAATTAAATTTATTGTACGAAAAAATGAGGCGCATAAGAAGAGAATAAGTTATGGGTGAAATTTAATTTTTAATGAGTGATGTGCTTAACTATCAATTGTAAATGAAAATTACAAAATTTTGAGATTTTTTTTGATATTTAATTAATATTATAAAAACTTCGGGCTTTAGATCTCGTTACGTTTATTTTTCAGTGAATTTCTACTTTGTTCTAGCCTTTCACATTTACATGAAAAATAATTGAAAGAAGACACGAAACGAAAATAAAAATGGAATATACAGGTCTATTTTGGCTAGCCGAAATTCCCAGATACAATTTTAGGCGAGTAATATTGAGTTATTTCTAGAATAAGCAAAATCGTAACATTTTATTTAGGGAACTTTATCGGAAATTGTAAGCTAAGTTATGGATAAATTGAATGCTAATGCTATATCATATTTTTAATAAGCACCAAGTAATTGTAGTAGTAGAAATTCCTATTATTTTGTTGTAAACATTAAAAACGACATCGTTTATTACTAAGACATAACTTTGTGAAAAAACTTGTTTATGCTTAGTTTTAAGTAATAATTTGCGCTGCTTTACGGCGTTATTGTACACCACTACGTTACCGATTAACCATCTGGTTTAAAAAGGGCTCGTCAACAGTATTTTAAGTTAGTCACTCGATACAAAAACTACGAAAAGCTATTATACCTACAATATTATATGAACAAATGTAAAAATAAGAAAACAACGGCGTAAATTCTGTTCCTCGTTACAGAGTCTTCCCTATTAAATAAGATTTAATTCTGGTGCAAAGCCAGTTAATTGTGCAATAACATACGTCGGCTGTTGCTTTCGTGGCCGAGAATAGTTTATGGCTTTTGGGGCGAATTCAAAATGTTTTTGATCTTCGGCCCGGTTAGGGAGATTGCATACTGTGAAGTTGCTAATATTACATTGTGGATTAGTGGTTTAGTAAAGAAATCTATTTCGGCCTGTCAAAATTGCAGTCTAAACTCCGATTGTTACTCGTGTATTAGCACTATATTCTCTAGAAGTTATTGTTTATCTCCCGTAACACATATCACATGAGTATATCTAGCCTGGGATAAAATCTCTATCTGCTTTTTCTCGACATATCTTAAAAGGTGACTAAAAGACTAAGAATATATTATCAGTTGATAGGTAAACAACCACCAATATCCTATCATAACGTTACTCATGCTAAAAGTAACCAAGATGTGTCTTTAGGGACTAGCAATCCCCGAAAGCAATTTTAAGAAGTATAGATACATAATGTGTATGTTTTACTGACCGTTAATATTAAATATCACCAGGAACACAGTAGAGTATATCGTAACCCTTATTTTCTAAACGATAGAAGAAGCAGTTAAACTTGTTTGTTTATACGTAGGTCAGAGATTTAAGGTTTGTACTGGGAAGGATGAGCAAAGTTTTCAAGATTAAGAAACACGTTACGTTTATTCTGTTTGACTATTATGCTTTAATTTATGGTTTATATAGAACTTTATGACTATTTTACGAGTTGAAAGGGTACAGTGAAAGAGCTTTTCATGTTGTTTTAAATTAAATATGCTTTTTGGCTACTTCACGTAACATTGTTGATGGTTCAAAGAAGTTTATTTTTGAATCTAATGTTGTTGTTATGAAAGTGGAAAATAAATTGTATCAACAAAACAGTTTTCTTCTATTTTAATTGTTTTTGTTCCAACTGATTGAAAACAAACATTTGTATTGAAGTGAATTAAAAAGAATAATAAAATATGATAGGTACTGAAACTCTTGAAATGCGTCGAATACTACTACTACGCTGAGAGAAAACATCGTGAGGAAACCTACCTGTTTCCCGAACAAGTATTAATCAGTGCTTGTAAATGGCGACATGGCTAACCACCTGTCACATTGATTTCTGGCTAAGTAGCCAACTTGTGGATCCGAGATGGCCATTGAAATACTACCTTCGCAATTGCAGAGATGGATACCTGAACCTCTGACTACCTCGCAAGGGGAACCGTGAACGCGTTTGACTTTTGAAACTATGATCCTTAACTTGTACGATAAATAACAGAATCTTTCATCTAACATTTCATAATATTCTAGGGCGTCTAGCAAATTAGTAAAAAGTATAGTAGTTATAGTGAAATATAACAAATGTATAATTATCGCTTATCTACTTAGCACGCAACTAAACTGTCAGTAAACGCACCTTCAGGTAAGTTGAGGTAAGGCGAGGCGAGCGTTGAATTCAATAGCCATATTGTACGCGTGAAAGCCTCCGACTGAAATGCAAGAGTCGTGGCCATTTCACGTGGGAATAGTTCTTTACCGGCATGAGGTTTGAGAACTTACATTCATACACATCGCGTAAAGTTTTACTTGCTATGTATTCAAGTATTTATATTATTTAGCATAATTATCATAGATCTATTCGTAAAAGAGGCGTAAATCATTTATGTTAATATAAATTTTGAACAAAAATCAATACTCAAAATGACAGTTGCAATTCTATATTGCTACGTCCAGGAGCTTTCATTGTTCATTCTTAATAATAATCAGATCTCCTCACGTTGATCACATACTCTATATTATGAGTATTACATAAAATGCGACTTAGTACTTACAAGTTTTTTGTTACATAATATAGAAAATATCTGCCTGTTAAACAAGTGTATATAAGGAGCTGTATGAGTGTCAATGAAGCGAAAGTGATTTGTCAGGATCGGGACAGATGGGGATCTGTGATCTCTACTCCTCTACAGGGAATCAGGCGTAATGTGTATGTATGTTAAACCCATAGATCGGTCTATTTCTAAATTCTTCCCAACCGTTCCCAGGTTCATATACTATGTGTGTATGTAATTAATAGGCCAGTAGAAGCATGATGCATGCTCATCGACATTACACGCTAGCTCGAAATAGAGCGACGTTAAAGCCGGTGTCAAACGCGCATTGTTGTGTTTGATTTGTGGCGGATCGCAGTGTTTTGATATGTTTCGAAATGCTAAGGTTGGTACGCAAGGACGTTGGAAATTAGCGTAAAAAGAACAAACATGTAAATGTGCCAGCTTTTATGAGATCATAGGGTTTTGCTGATAGAAATATTGGTATTTTATATTGTATGTATGTATCTCTATGTAGCCATTTGCAAATACGTCGTAGTAATTTCGCACTTAGATGAAAAGTAACAAACTGACTTCTTTTGTTTATATTATGATATCGCTAATGAGGTTATCCGGGTATTTATAAAAAGTTTTCCAGCATAAATATTTCTATTTCTAAATCTCTCACACTTTTGTATCCTATAGCAGGTCATTAACGTCTTTATTTTCTCACTCATCAGTTATCATGAAAATCAGTTCATATACCCTATAACTCTATCCCCTAAAGCCCACTTAATTCCGAAACCCCTCGACAACCCTATTCCCTGTCACCAATGCCGTTGTATTTCACTAACAATCTCGTTTGTCATTTGCGCTGGCGAAGCAATTAAAACGATTAGCGTGACACTGGCTACTGCCAACACGGATTGGCTGGCCACAGCGATTTATTATTCGGGAATAAGGATGCGCAGAGCTGGGTGGGATTCAGATGAATTCAACTGTTTGTCTATGACTCTAAATGTTGTGAGAGGATCCTTAACAACTTTTATTTAGGCTGGCTTCATTCACATATATATCTTAGTAACTTACATCAGATTCGTTTTTTTTTTGTAATTCTTTGTTAACAATGCAACAATACCAGCTTAAATGTTACGAATAGTTTCAAAGATTGATTTCTTCGTCATTTTCACTATTACATATACCATTTATAATTAGTATTAGTATGTAAAAGTTGCTTGCCAATTAGAGATAAGGCTAGCAACGTTTCCCACAATCATATTCATCTCCTATATTACATGCTGACTATCTCATACCTAATTACACTCCATACAACAGAAAAACAACCCAATCTCTTTGAAAACAAGGCTTCAATTCCAAAAGCCATTAGCGACACATAACTCGAACTGGAATTAAATTTATTTTTCCACCTAATGATGAGGGATGCTGCGAAATGACGTCATTATCTGTTCCAATTTCAAAGTGCATCGCCAGTAATGACTGCGATAGAGCTGAGTAGGACTCGCATGGCTGGAAAGTCATTTACGAGTATAAACACATGCAAACTCATGTATTAAGGGTGCACGGAACCTTGGTTTAGCAAAAAATCTTGTTTGTCTCTGTTTTGGCATTATTATTGGAAATATGATATATGATGGCCATGCAATAATGTTGACTATGCATTGAGAATAGAAAGAATAGAATGAGAACAGTTAGATTAAACATTACGTAAACAGTACCTACTTTTATACGCCAAGGTTTCAATGCATATCACACATTTCACGTGTAGAAGAGTTTTAGCCGCCAATCGTCTTACATTAACACCTTCGTCATTAACATAGTTAAATATTTTTAAAACTAAAAAGTTTCAGTATTCGACTACTTTAGATTAAAATATTGACTGAATATATGATGTAATGAAACCTTTTCTCTACGTTTCATACTAAAACGACTATAAACCTTCCATAGTTTCACTACAAAATAGTCGCCGGTCCACAAAAGGCCTGCCCCCTCTTTACCGGTGCTCTCCCCCTTTCACTTACAAAGTAATTTTCGCTCAATTAGCCTGACACTGAATACACCACTGTCTACCGTTTAGACGAGAAAGAGCGTGAATTTACCCCGCTACGACACGGGGCTTAAAAGCTTACATTACCACGTACATAATTCTTGAAGATATAAACAGAGCTTTAGAGCAAAAAAATTAGGAATATCGGCAATTGTATTGTATGAATATGTAGAATATGTATATGTAGAATATGTAGAATATGTCTATTCCCTTGCTCGTCTCTTACATGATTTTAAGAGAAAGGTAGCTGGATATATTCTATTTAATCCCACGTTAACTAATTACATCACGCCTGATTCCCAGGGGTAGGCAGAGATCACGGATCCCCATCTGTCCCGATCCTTACAAAACACTTTCGCTTCATTGACATTCAAAAATCTCCTAGTACACACTCGGCGGTTATAGGTGCTTCTAACGTCACCCTTTTTCAATATGGTAAATTTATTTATTTATTTTTCATTAAATATATAGTGTTTCCCTCCAGCCGATCCCTCAGAACTAAGGATCGTGACTGCGCTGGCAATGCTGGACTATGCTGTTCCATTGATCCTCCGCTAGCCACTGCATCACTCAAGGTCATCTCCAGCTGGTTACAGTCACCTGGTCAGTCTATCTCTTCGGCTTCGGCCTCACGGGCTCTTTCCTTCGATTTTCCAGTCACCATGAGACGCTCGATGTCATTAGCGTCTCTTTGATTTTATTGTTGTTATTCTAGATAATATGTATGGTAAATGATTCTAAAAAAAATCATTTTTTATAAATATATACGGGTACATAAAGCCACCATATATTAAATACTGAGTATATAGTGAAATCTGTGTCCAAAGAGCTACGTTGACTCTAAACACACAGCCAAGCTTCTACAGATACTAATTATTTCGAAGTCTTGAAGCGTTTATTTTATAGTCATATTACAATGTTGCAATAGGCAGTTAAATGCAGTTGTAAAACAAAGATTTACATCAATTCACATGAAGTTGTTAACCTCAATTTTAGTTAGTACTAACATATATAAACGAAAACACATTATAATCAGAATTGTATATAAAACGTACATATATGTATGCAAAATTATGAATTAACGGAATTCAAGTACACAGTAAACCCTAGGATTCAAATAATAACTGATTAATTTAACCTACCTGGTAACTATTTTATAATAGTAACAAGCATAATCATTAAACTCAAATATATCTTTTCAAATAGCAGTCATGTACTAAATTGTTAGCAATACCATAAATCTGAGTTAATCTACCTTTCAGACATTTCTTATTAATAAATCCATCAGCTGCTAGATTATATAACGTTTTAGAAGTCTAGATAACTAATATTTTCTCGACAATTCTATTTCAAATTCACATAGCGAAAATGCCGCGCTTTTATTTTTATTTTCTCGCAGCGTCATAAATTTGGCTTGGGACAATCACGCGACAGCTGCAGATTCTGCCTAAACACATGCATAAAAATGTGCTGTGGGATTTTTTTATAACATTCTATAATTACCAGCAGGCAACGGAACGTCGCTATTCGTTATTCGGGAAGGAAAACAGATTTCTGATTGACGGCGTATTACATTACATTGAATGTTCTATTTAGGACGCCTTGTTAGTGTGGTCTTATTACGCGTAGATAAATATCACGGGTTTAATCCCGAAAATAGTAAACAGATTTCGGAGACAAAGTTTTGCTCATTAACGATACGCCTATTTCTAATATAACAGAATGCTAGATATGTCTCCATAGTTCAAGTAATCATATTGGCGATTAATTACATTATATAGTCTAAGACCCGTCATCGAAAGTATGAAACCCATACTATTACTTTTAAACATACATACATACATATATACACGCCTTTACGTCCCTAACAGGTTAGGCAGAAATTTCCAATCGTCATCTGGAACGATCCTGACAAATCTCTCTTGTGATTAATAACTAAACAGGACTTATCGCGTAGGTTTTTATACAATAAAGTTACCTTTATTATTAACCCGACGTTTCGGCTACTTTGCAGCAGCCATGGTCACGGGCAGACTGACCAAGACCGTCGGATTAATAATAGAGGTAATTTTATTATATAAAAACTTACGCTATAAGTCCCATTTAGTTATTAATCAAGAGTATAAATCGCGAATCTCTTAAAACTAAAATCTCTCTTGCTTCTCCCACACCCATTAACTTTACTTTTATGAATTGAGTAATTAAGGTCAATTATTTTATCAAGAATTGATAATGGAATTGAAATCATTATTATCACGACTTTAGAGAATAACCGTAGCTCCTTAATCCTTTCCCAACATTCAACCATTTCATAACCAGGTCATCTCATCCTAATTAATCAGCTGAAGAATCATTAAACAATTTCATTTCGGTCGAAATGAGGCGAATAAATTTTCTATTGTGCAAAACATTAGGCGCCGAATTGGTATTAATCTTAATTGAAGTTTGGGTGAAGTTTGACAGCTTGAAACCGCTTTCGGCTTGGTTCTGATGAGAATTGATCTGTTTTCACTGGACAGTATTATTTCTGGTTTTATGGGACTTTCATATAATGGTGCTAGAACCTTTTTCTTTAAAGACATGTTGGTAAAACTAAGCTAGAAACAAATTTGACCGATAATCTTCCCTACTATATTAGTTAAATATGTACTGCTAATTTCAGGCTACATATTACGAAAGGAGTTACATTACATTACATTTAATTGAAACAGATGTACACTTGGCGATGTATGCATACACTAATAATCACTACCATAATCTATTCATTACTACTATATAAACGAAACGAAAGAACTGAACATAATATTAGAATGTGATAAGATTTAGAGAGAGAGAAACAGCAAATAAGGAATATTATTTATGATTATTACACAATATTCTTATCACCTTAAGTCCCTTCATCATATTTTACCCTATGAGAAGAATTAGCTCGTTTCATTCTACTCCAGACACAGACAGTACATTACATGTATGTATATACGTATGTAGTATAGTACACAAACTCCGACCAAACATTGGGAGTACAAATCGTTTTTTACATGGATATTGAACCCGGTACCTTGAATCCGTGCCAAGAGGCAGGCGGCGAAGCTTTTATGCGGTGCAGATGCTCCTAATCATTGCATCATCAGCAGGGTAATGGGTACTGAGGCTACGAGGTTATTGTACTGTGGTTGGTTGGTTTGGAAAGTTTTAAACTATGTTATAGGTATAAAGATAACTAGGAATGTTAGATATAAAAGCTTTAGATTGAAAGAGAAATGAATACTATCTATGTGACCATAGAATTACTACCTTCCCAATCGCGGACACGGAAACTTGAACCTCTGACTACCCCGCATGTGTTAATGATCATGACCGCGTTTCTCTTTTTCATCTTTTGTATGTGAATACGAACACAAGTACGTAGGTATATAAAGCGAATAATCCCGACACTGTCACCGAAAATTGTCCTGGCATTTCGTACAGAAGTGTTCTGAGGACTTAACGAGTTACACCCGACGTCTTTTGAAAGAAGTGCAGAGGGCAATTTGCCACGTGAGGGCGAGTGAATCCTCCTTTGTGAGGCACAGAGTAGGGTACCGGATAGATGGTGTTGTAAAGGATTTTAGGTGAGATCATGTGAGACTATATTATGACAACATAGGTGTTAGGATCTTTGTGTAATTTATATATACATACATACACATCACGCCTGATTCCCTGTAGAGGGGTAGGCAGAGATCACGGATTCCCATTTGTCTCGATCCTGACAGACCACTTTCGCTTCATTGACATTCATACATCCTCTCATACACTCTCGGCGGTTATAGGTACACCTAACATCACCTTTTTTCAACATAGCGTCTATCTGACTGTTATATGCCTTACTAGGCCGGCTCCTTATATATGTAATTAATATTTTTTATGCATTTGGGATCCACATAAATACGGACATTCATATCGATATAAGTGCTAATATCTGAAATAAATATGCTAAACTAAAAAGCACAAAGTACGAACTATCCAATTGAAGTTATCTGTAGCATAACCATTAATTATTATTTAAGAAGGTGTCATATTTTCAATTCCGATTACAGATATCTTGACGTTTAAAAGGCTACTAGATAGACGTTTAGTAAATGTGAACGAGTAATTTCCGTACAAAGATATTTTGATAATCATGTCACTTATGTTATAAGTCGGTATATTACTATATACTTACTATATTATTTATTTATTCCTCTATAAACATCGACCATTACAGGTTTAACCTAATATATTTCATATTTACATGCTATTACATATTTTTAACACATCGATAAATCAAAATTTAAATTGATGTATAAAAAACACAAATCCACTTTAACTATAATCCTGTCTAAGAGGCGATCGAATCTTCACACCAATAGTACACAGCATGTGCTTTTAATCATTGTATTTGTTGTACTCTTTTTGTGCCGTAGTCGAAGAACTCTAGTCTATTAGGGAGCTTTTTAGTGCTTTTGTGAGAGTGAAAAAAGTATGCATTTGGTTAGTTATTGACTTTGGTTTCTACTAGATGTTTAAATGGCCTAACATAGACAAGACAACAGTCAACACGATGTACGTTTATTATTAACATATAAGCTAGGTAAAGTTATTTAAGATAATGACCGATTAACTCTACGTTAATTATGTTTTCAGTCATCTTTTTAAGTTGAAAATTTATTACTGTTTGGTTTTTGTACTATTCTTTACTTATTTACGTAAGATTTTGACATTTATTCATGTCAAAACTAGTTTGTAGAACTACTCTGGCGTCACTCATACTTGTAGCTTACTTTTGACACTCATATCTCATCGTGACAGATGGACAATCCATCCTCACAGAAACCTACTAAACCAAATACAGAACCAAAGACGTAACTAAAAGTTTCTTCTCATTATTTTCCTTGAACGATGCAAATATTTCATAGACAACTACTGGAAATATTTTTCATTAAAGTCAACACTAATGAACAGCGCTTACTCTCAAATCCACTACAAGCCGCGGGTTAACGTATACAAAAAGCTCCTTTCGTATAGCTTTATACATAGTAAGGAAGCTAAACTGTAACCCTTGATATGCGGTTACGAGACTTAAGTGAAAGAAAACAAGACTAGTGTAAAGCCGAAAGCTGAACACAAATCCGATTTAGATTGTTATTCTAGAATAGACTCTTATGTGTTGGTGTAGAGTATAAAATGGGTTGCAACAGATGCTAATCAAAAATCAATAGAATTTTAGTTCTATGTGGTTTATTGGTGACGGGCTGTTTGGGGATTTTGGTTTGCCAGTTGGGCTGGATTCAGTAAGGGAGTATTTGAAGACTTGGCTTGACAGAAATGTAGGTCAAAAAATATTTCGTATTATAGTGTTAATTTTTATATAAATACGGAACAATAATCGAATTTCAAAATTTCGGATTTTAACTAAATAAGTGTCGTCAAAATTTATATTAAAAATTGTCAAAGTTCAGCTGTTATGAATGTTATACTCATTTGTTCGTTCAAAACGTGACTCAAACCTCAAACTAAAATCAGTGGCCTTTAAATAAAATAAAATATACATCAAGCTATAATTACCAGTCACCATAGCAACCATCGATACGTTGCCTAGCAACAGATAACTTAATTCAGACCTGTAAATGTCACATTTACTTCTAACAAAATGACGACACATCTAAACACATCCAGCGCTTCGTGTCCGCAGAAAGTTGCGCCTAATTCTGTGTAAATTGCCTTCCTAATTGACAGCGAAAGCAACTTTTTAATTAGCCCCCAATTAATCGCGACCCCGAAAGCCGCCGAGCGTATGACCCGGGCGCCGATTCTCCTATCCAAAATGGTTTGTAGATAATATGGGCATTAGTATCAAATTGTTTCTTAACCTCGCCTTATTGTCTCTGATCTAAGGGATCAGCTAAGGGTGTAGGGGTCCATGGAATTCTTTCTTTCTTTTTTTTTTATTAATAACTGTCCAGCGATTGACCCCTATCTCACCTGATGGTAAGTGACGATGAGGTCGATGTTGTAGCTCGCTAGTCCAGTAATAGCCTATTCACTCTAGCCTTGAAGAGACCTAAGTTAAAAATTCAAAAATTCATTGGTCGATGGACTAGCAATCTGTGACCAATGGTCCATATAATATCACAACCCCAATATTCAAGCTAATAAGTGACAAAGTAGATGTATTCATGACTTCAAGGTTCATTTCAAGGTTCATGGGATTAAAGGACGTGGATAATTGTATGTATGTTACTGAGAAACATGGCACCCATTTATGGTTAGTTCGGATACGAATTTCAGAATATTAACGCCTGATTAAATTGCATGTAATATTAGTTGACTAGATATTTATCGCAAGTTAATATAAAAATATGCAGTCAATCCCATGTCAGTAATGCTTATTATTTTACTAACATCAGTAAGATAAAAAATACTCATAAGAACTATATAATCAAAACGTTAGTAGAATCGGAGCCAATGTCTAAAGGATCGATGAAAAATGTATGCCTACCCGCACAGCGAGAATAACGAAAAAAGTTTGTTTCGCGCGATTTTTACAAAAAGTGATTCGAATTCCAAACATTGGAATTCTGTTAAATATTCAAGGATCCATCCATCCAAACATTTGATTCTTAACGGGGTGGACAGAAATTTGGTAAACAAAAATTGTGTTTTATTTTCAGATAGGCTACGTCTCTATGTCTTGATGCAGTCGTCTACAGGAACATAGTTTTTGCGAAAGCTTTTAACTTATACTATGAGTTTGGTATATTTTGAACAAAAACTAAACGGAACATTGTACTTACAATATTGCTAGATCCATAAACAGAAAAGTCAATATATAGAGACTAGATAAAAGGTATATACATAATATATAGAAATACGTACGTTTATACGTTTTTATTGTTACCGTTAACTTTTTCTCTAAAGGATTATGTACTTACCTGAAACAAAATAAAACACTCATTAAGAAAAATTGTGGTAAACAAAAGATAACATGAGTTTAAAGTAACAAAAAATTTTATTTCAATTAAAAATAATATATAATAATATAACAATTAAAAATAAATGACAATAGCTTAAGGACGTATCGCTGTAAACGAAATTATCTAAAATAAGTGTACAACTGTAACCTCTAGAGTACTCAGAGGTACATAAGTCTATCGTGTGCATCTGGATTGAGGGCCCATTTTTCAAATATTGGACAATCGAAATGAAACTCACAGGGCATTTAGTAAAGAATTAGTAAAAACTATAGCATCTATTCTTAAATTTCTTAAACTTGAAACAAAAAAGTTATTGTCAAAAAACTGTGGCCCTCAATCCAGATGCCAGCATTTTCTAGATCTCGGAAAGTACGAATCCTGGGATAATGCTGTTTATTCGAGGATTTAGTAAAGAATTTCTTAAATAAATTAAGAAAAACTCAAATCTCAAAAATGCCGTAAATATAGGTTTAGGGCGATTTTGCTATGGCCCTCAGTTCAGAGGTCGCTGACTTTTGGAATCATCAAAAAATGAATATTTCTATACAAAAAGACTAATGTAACTTATATTATCTTGAAGCTCCATGGCTCAATGAATTAGTAATGAAGAAATAACGATACAAAAGCGAATAGTTTAAGAGAAAATGAAATTTGAATTTTCATCTGACGTACAAACTGAGAGCCCTAAACTTTCGACGATATTGACTAAACTAAGCCATCTACACTAGCGTACATAAGGATGACTAATTTTACTATTTTTTTACTAAATCCGTGCAATATTTACATGCCTCTAAATATCACACTTTAAGAGGAAAATGATTTTGATTATTTATATAGGAGAAAGTTCTGTAGGGTGACTATGTTATGTGTAAATAAAATATGTATATGCAAGTATTTGACGTGTTCTTGTAGTATATTGTAGCACAGATGGATAATTGGGGGTTTATTACGCCTAAATATCCCATTCTAGCAGGGACGAAAAAAGAATGCTAGACTGCAGCCGATATCCCTGGCATGTTGACTGAGGGGCTGGGTATAAATGCAATTTATTTGACGACCTCCGTATTTCGTATAATAAATATTATAATACTCTACCTCTTTATCGGTCCAATAAAAGATATGAAAATGTAGATGAACAAAAATTTCTCGAATAGCGTTTCCATATTCTGAAGTTTTAGCCATTATCATAAGCGATATTAATGGATTCGTATCAAATAATTCTTCTATTTTAGCTTCTGATTTAATTTGCGAATATTTTTATTTATATATATTTAATCGTACATAGTAATGTATGTATTTTTACGGTTTTTTTAAGGTTGATATGTCTATCTGAGCTGTACACTGACAACGATGACCTTTCAGTTTAATATAATCGTTCTGTATTTTACTTTTTTCAAAATCCATGTACGTCTCAATTTAGAATTTTGGCAAATTGTCTGTTTAATCATATCAGACCATTTATATTTTGGTAAAGTTAGGTATGTTCGAAATGAATTGTCTTTTTTTTTTTCTTACACGCCGTGACAGGGGTAATCTTTTTTAGTTCATATAGATCTATATCAATTGAGAATCGTTTACACAGAATTTTAAGTTCTCAGCAATTTTCTTTTTGTATAGGGTGTTTTGTTTTAGTTCATTGTCGTTATATTGCTCTAAACAAATGTTTACAATATTCTCAATAATTTATTTAACCCATTGTTTTAACCATTTAGAAATTGACGCTGCATTGTGTGAATATCTTTCTTTTTCATTTATTCATTGTGTGATATTGTGTGAATATCAGGCCATAGAATTTGTAAATAATTATTGTTTTTATTACTTCAGACTAGTTACAAGAAATTTTATTTTTTAATATGGTATTTTATATTTCAACCTTTCTGTGAATTCGACGTAGCTCATTCATTGATGGATTGATTCTGTATCAATGAGTACGAATTTCAAAGCCTGGAACATGTACTATTATGGAAATTAAATTTTCTATTTGATTGTTTGTGTTGTATTGTGATTGGATAACTTGTGCTCCGCAATTGTAAAGATGATTACTCGAACCTGAAAACCCTGCAAAGATTAAAGTCACGAAAGTGTCTGTATACTTTTATATAGTTTACTATAGTCTGGCTAACGAAAGTAGATACTGGATAATTTTGCAAACTTTTTATATGACAACACTAAAGTGTTCCTACCATCGGATATTTACCCTACAATTTGGGGTATTTGAAGTAGAAAGTACTTGGGAACAAGTAATTCCAAAAAGGCATTTTTAAAACAAACTCATTTTGAACATTTTATAAAATGAGTTTTAAAAATTCGTACGTCTGCTAAAATTGTGTTAATCGAAAATAAGTTTCGTATCTACGTGTTGGATCATTTCAAGAGCTACAGTAAGCCTTACGTTGGTCTAATAAATAGCTTAAGTAATTAGGTACACTATGTATTAACTAATTAGGTAGGGAAAAACTTAACAATTTTATTTAAAAAAAATTAATTTGTGTCTATTTTCCGAAAAATTTGGTAAAATCAGAATTAGTGTATGGTATTCCTATTTCTGACGCCGAAGTAGGCGTGTTGTTGATGTTTCTTTATGGTTCTTTATGGTTGACTTGCGTAAAGTTAGGTTAGGTTGACTTGCGTAAAATGTCTTGATATTTTTTTATTTTAATTAAGTAAGTACATTATTCGTATAAGTTATTTTTTGTTTGTTCTTTTTGTTTCTTTAATACGCTACAATGGAGTGTCGTATCCGTGTAATGTTTGGTATGGAGTTAATAAAGAGATAACAAGTTATATAAGCTACTTTTAATCACGTCATAACGCGGACAAAATTGCAAGTATTCACTAGTAAAATAAAAATAAATGTCAAAGTATCAAAGTGAGTTGTTCCGACTTTCCTTTTTATTTTAGGGTTGCAATGCTAATATATTTTAAATTTGCCGCGCTTTTTCAGTATCTACTTCCGTTAGCCAGACTGTATTAATTTATTTGGTGATTCCGGTTTATGCGGCGTTACAGATAGTGTGTTGTATTGTAGCTAATATCTTTGAATGTGGTTATTGTCAATAAAGTGCTAATAATCTATGTTTATATTTAATTAATAACATTTCTATTTATTTTTACGCAACAAATAAAGCCGTAACATATTCGTCATATACCTCGTACATACCCTCAAAGACACAATAATATTTCATAGGTCAATTTTTAGCATACATAAATATTAGGGTTGTAATTGACACATTACAGAACACAAT
Source organism: Leucoptera coffeella (assembly GCA_030578115.1). Classification (NCBI taxonomy): domain Eukaryota; kingdom Metazoa; phylum Arthropoda; class Insecta; order Lepidoptera; family Lyonetiidae; genus Leucoptera; species Leucoptera coffeella. The sequence goes on from JAMBLF010000228.1 coordinate 41,128, forward strand.
ATTTGAAGTTTTCACATTGACTTTCAAAGAATACATGAATAAATAGACGATTGTCACACTGATTCTACTTTCAAACGGACTGATCACTATCTCCACCATAGATAAGTGTTTGATGACTTTGCGTAGGCAATTTAATCTCCAATCCTAGCTACTTTGGTTCATATGTATCTTTGTATTTGGTTCGGGACGTCGAATACTTTTTTATATTTACACATAACATAGTCACCCTACAGAATTTTCTCCTATATAAATAATCAAAATCATTTTCCTCTTAAAGTGTGATATTTAGAGGCATGTAAATATTGCACGGATTTAGTAAAAAATTTGTAAAATTAGTCATCCTTATGTACGCTAGTGTAGATGGCTTAGTTTAGTCAATATCGTCGAAAGTTTAGGGCTCTCAGTTTGTACGTCAGATGAAAATTCAAATTTCATTTTCTCTTAAACTATTCGCTTTTGTATCGTTATTTCTTCATTACTAATTCATTGAGCCATGGAGCTTCAAGATAATATAAGTTACATTAGTCTTTTTGTATAGAAATGTTCATTTTTTGATGATTCCAAAAGTCAGCGACCTCTGAACTGAGGGCCATAGCAAAATCGCCCTAAACCTATATTTACGGCATTTTTGAGATTTGAGTTTTTCTTAATTTATTTAAGAAATTCTTTACTAAATCCTCGAATAAACAGCATTATCCCAGGATTCGTACTTTCCGAGATCTAGAAAATGCTGGCATCTGGATTGAGGGCCACAGTTTTTTGACAATAACTTTTTTGTTTCAAGTTTAAGAAATTTAAGAATAGATGCTATAGTTTTTACTAATTCTTTACTAAATGCCCTGTGAGTTTCATTTCGATTGTCCAATATTTGAAAAATGGGCCCTCAATCCAGATGCACACAAGTCTATCACCGGCTTTAGTAAGATATCCTAGTAAAATTTTCCATATTAAACATCCAAATAAAACTCAAAAGTTTCGTACAAATCCAAAAAAGTGCCAATAAGCTCCAGATTCCATTCAATTCTGAACCTTAAGCCTTGAAGAATCCGTATAAAACTAGATGAGAATCGCTTGCGTCTGGCCCGCAGCATCTATCTCGATTCGTATTCCGAAATCCATTAGTAGAGTCGTTGAAACGTAAAGTGTAACTAACTGTTCCTGAAACAATTACCTTTGAGATAAGGGTATGATCAGATTGAAAAAGTGTGTCAGGATCATGTTTAACTGAGACTTTATTATAGTTTTAAGAGATTCGCGATTTATACCCATGAATAACTAACGGAGTATGAGTCTGACTGTGACCAAGGCTGCTGCAACGTAACCGAAACGTCGGGTCAATAAAGGTAACTTTATTATATAAAAACCTAAGCGATAAGTCCCGTTAGTTATTTACCATGAGACTTTATTTTCTAAATAGTATTAAAACATGAATCTATAAATATGATATATGATTTAAAACTTAAAGAGTTAAGTGGATGGGGCAAAAGAATCTGCTTCACATAAGAATTTTATTAACTATTTACTCGTATTTTATTAACTATACGTCTGGCAAGGAATTAATTTAATCTAGTCACACAACACATACTTCGAAGTTCTGAACAGGATTTGGAAAGCTCTGAGTTCACAATAACAAAATTATGCAAAGCTCACATTTTTATGAATGCGTACTTGTACAGTCAATAGACTGTAATATACATATAATCATCGAAGACATAGATAAATAAGACAACAAAACATTTAGTTCTATTATTTCAGTGCCTGTGGGAAATCCGCAGTGTAACCGCGTCCTAAGTTAATAGCCAGTAGGTTTCCATTCTGAAAACGGTACGCTTAAATCTCTCATAACTTTGATGTTCTTCTAAAGTATTTTCATAAAGGTTCTAGATTTACGTATCATACCAACATATGTACTTTTCGTGCGTCATCTTAAAAGTGGTGGATACGAACTAAATTACTTTTTACTTTTAATATACCTATCAGTCATTTACGAAAATAATAATAATGATAGTAAAATCCATGTTTTTTTTTCCTTAAAATTTGTTCATTTAATAATAAGAATAATCCTGTATTGAGACTACATTACGGCATTTTAATACACAAATTAACATTTAATAATTGTTGAACGTGAAGGAATAATTTTCTCTTATAACGATATGCGTAGCTTAATAGCGGATAAGTTCATTTATCTCAAGTCTGATGAGTTGATGTTTAATAATAAGTTTGCGGATCTATTTTCTAGTACATACGTTCCATTGAAACTATTCAATATAATCAAAAATGGAACACTACAATTACTCTATATTCTTACAATCCTAAATTGGACATACTCAAAACAAAAACAGCTTCTTACATTATTTTTAAACTATATATCATATGAGTAAACCTCTTTATTAATGTACGTTATCTATCCAGTATTATCCAGACTTATAGCACTACAACGCAAGTACTGAAGCGACCTATGACGTCATTAATCAAATTTGCGGTTAGACCAAATTAATTAAGAGGGAGAAGCCAGAGCAATCAGCTGATCAGTCGATGCATCCGACCACAGCCCATATTGCTGTTTACCCAACATAATGATACTATTGTTAGAGATCGATACTTGATGCGATACGATACTACGATGTTCGATGTATTATGCTTTGATATAAGTATGTATTAAAGAAACAATTGGAATTTAGTTTCTATTGGATTTCAGAAGTTGTAATTTTAATCTATTGGATGATGAACTTGAAATACATATGATTTCACGCCCTTAATCGCTTTTCACATTTTATATTTACACGTTTTTGAAGGGCGGTTACGTAGGGGCCGGCCTAATAAGACATATAATAGTCAGATAGACGCTATATTGAAAAAAGGTGACGTAAGGAGTACCTATAACCGCCGAGAGTATATGAGAGGATGTATGAATATCAATGAAGCGAAAGTGGTCTGTCAGGATCGGGACAAATGGGGATCCGTGATGTCTGCCTACCCCTCTACAGGGAATCAGGCGTGATGTGTCTGTATGTATATGTATGTATGTATTTACACGTCTATTTTTAGTATAAGTATTAGAGAGATCTCTAATGATGATGATGTAAGAATTGCAATGACGTTTTTCGCCAATATCCTGTAAAGTTTTAGCATTACAACTTCGACAGTAATACTAAAATTATTCATCTTTGTGAATACTTCATGTTACTTACGAGTACAGTCGAAATACATTAATAACTACCTTCGATCCTTATCGGATCCATTAGTGATGGGCAGTAACATTAATTTATCGATAAAGTTGCAGGACTATTATAGTTGGTGAGCATCGTTTACAGCCCTCGACTGAGCCATAAACGCCACGATAAAATGCCGCCGCAGCATTAATGCTCACCTGCGAATGCCTTTGTTTATTATACAATGTACGGATGCTGGGAGATTCGGATCATTTATGGCTTAGTGTGTATAAAATAATTATAGCTTACGATGTGTATAAAATAAAATAATTACAGCTTACGGTTTTTTTTTTTGTAAAAAAAAATGAAGTAAAATCTGTGTATTAAGAGGTATATTTATTTATTTGTTGCGTTCTGGCATAAAATATATATGTTGAGTATAGAAATAGCAGAGACTTTTTATTAATATTAAGTTTATATCTTCTCAATCAACTTTAATAAAATATTTTTCGATGGCTTTGCACACATTGGTGACAAGTAGTTCGTTTTCCAATAAACCTCAATAGTTATCACAAAACATACCTCGATAATTATTAGCTCTCTTTGTCTCTCTACAGATTTAATATCTCATGACCTTAAATACCAACAACATATCGACAGAAAAAACAGCAAGAACATTTTATTTATGACCCAGATAAGACAATTTATTCCCATCCAATATAAAACAGGAACCAATCTACGTTGTATATCAGAGTGAAAATAACACGTGGAGTCACAACACCATCCAGCCGTAAAAATAGTAAAATCCCATTACCCTGGTAATTCCTATCTATCCCTAGGGATTCGCTGAGACATAAATAGAATCTGTCAATGAAGATCTTCGTAAATTTGGGGTGGCTGTATTAAGGTATTGTGCTTTAGTATAGGATAATATAAGCATCACATAACAGTATCATTGGCGAGGTAAGTAATTAATAATCTGTGACTTTGAGTAGAGTTATATAATGTGCATTATGTGGTCTTCAGTAACTTATGATTATATTAATATTCATGATAGTCAGCACTCACTGCGCTGATTAATGTCTATTCGGTAGATTAACAATCCTTACGAAAGAGGCGAATAAAAACCTATTTTCGTGTAACTAAAAATAATAAAAAGACATGAATACATTACGTAAGAATTAACAATAACCTAACCTTACAATTACGACACAACAATTCAAAATGCACATTCTACACACTGTTTACGTCTGTAATATAAGACAATACGACACAACTTGTTGGCAATATGCAATATGCACACACTGCCATTGTTCGTCGCTTGTCGCAAAACAAAAGAGGAGCAGCCTCTGCCTTTTAAAAACAAATGAACTGCGAAATGGCGACTGTCGCTTAATTGTTTTCTGAAGACAATACCTATTGCGGAATGAACATTTATTTGTTTCTCTAGAGTCTAGATGGTCTTAGCTCTTTGATGCATGTATAGGTTAAATGTTTAATCCCTTTAGGGGTAGGTAGAGTTACTGTCTAATGTTATGGAGTGTAATGAAGACATACGAAAATGAATCTAATAGATAACTGAATTAAAAGAATATATGCCGCACGACCATAGAAGCTTGATTGAGTGCTTTAATATTCAAAAAAGACAAAGATAAACGGGTGTAGGACCATTAAACCTTGCAGAGTAGTCAGAGATTCAGGCTCCCATCTGCGCAATTGCGAAGGTAGTAATTCTAACGCCATCTCGAACCCACGTGTTGACCAGATAGTCAATACTCAATTTGACAGATGGTAAGCCATGTTGCCATTTACAAGTACTCACTATTACCTGTTCGGGATACAGGTAGGTTTCCTCACCGTAGTATTCGATGCATTTCGTAAATGTAATTTTAATATCTCGTGAGATTTAAAGCTAAGATTCACCAAAATTATGTTATTCAATAAATTTCATATCTATATTCTTCAATGCTCGATCACAAACAAATCTTTCACCAATTTATATCCATTCGCACAATAAACTATTTCAGTAAACACCGAATTATAATTGAACTGAATTCGCTATTCAGTTTCAAATTTCAATGCACAGCGTTTGTTTGAATTGAAATCTGTTATCTCCATTCTAATGGCACAAAGGCATAAACTCTGATCAATACTAAACGCAATTAACTCTCCACGAAATTATCAGGCGGTTTCAGAAACAACTGAACAGCTCGTATGTGCATATTGCTTTATCGACTCTATGCTTTATATGTGTATGTTGTTGAGTATAGTTCTATTGATATTTGTGGTCAGTTCCCTGATTGTTACGGAACTAATATGGCTATATAGTGAAATTCTTTTAGGTTGGAAATGTAGTTTAATGGACTAAATGTTTCTAATAACCGGCTAAATATATGTGTTATATTTTTATATTTCATGAGTAAAGTAAACTGTATAAAACATTCTGATATACTTAACCATAGCTATGAAAGTAATGTCAGATAATAAACTATTATTAAGACAGAACAAAATTTGTTCACCATTGTCTTTTGGGTTTGCAAACCCAGTGTAATCCCAAAAATTATTTCCTTATGCTTGTTTGCTTGATGCTTAACATTTACTAGTATATATTTTATAATAGTGTCTGTACTAATAACTTCATACCGTTAGGATGGCATTCTTTATACGTCTCATATAACCATATACTATGAGTAATCTTTATAACTCTAAAACTATGCGTTACATAAGCTTTCTTTTCTTCTACTTCCGTATAATCTGTTAAACTATAACCGCATTTCAACATAGATACTTCAAAGTGCAATTTTCGATACTTTATAAAATGATGCGGCTTTGTCTGCAGAGTTTATGGTACGTCATTTGAGTGAATGCATGAGCGACAAAGCAATGCAAGGCGACACAACGGTCACAATCGAAGGTACTTGTGTGAACTGTTGTAGGTGTTGCGATGTGAAATGTGCGTCCATTGACTATTGGAATAGTTTGAATGAAATCATAAAAAACCAGGCTCCGAACCAATAACCGTTTATATTCTAATGCTGGGTTTTTATATGGAATCTTAGACTTTGTCGGCCACTTTTATTCTTTGAATCGTAATGGCAATAACATGGAATATCCACGACAGCTTGCTAGCCCATCACTCAATAACATACATATTAGGTTACCTTCTTTGATTACATCGTATGAAAAAAAAGGTTTTAGCGTTCTATTGACACCCTAGATTAGTACAAGAGAGAGCTAACTTTTTCCATAATACGAGCATTTATAAAGCGCAAAAACTACGAGTGAATGATTCTCCGATTTTATCTTTTGTTCAGAGACGCGTAAAACAAGATAAGACTTTGCGTGACGTTAAAATAAAAAGTGGAGTAGAACTTAAGAAGGGTGACATTAAAAGTGCCTATAACCGCCGAGCGGGTATGCTGAGCTGTATGGATCTTAGTAACGTGATAATGGTGGCTTGGATCGGAAAAGGAGTTTTACACACAACATCACAGACTCAATCAGCCTATACTAATCCACTGCTAGACGTAGGGTACGCCACAAACAAGATCATTCGTGGCCCTCATCCAGACACTACCAGCGATCTTCTTGAGGTCAACGGTCCACCTGGCAGTGGGGCGTCCTACACTACGTTCCTCATCAAATACTACTACTGATCAAAGACTTTGTAAGGAGACTGAATAATTGTCAATATCAATACCTCTTATTTCGGTCTCTTGCTTTTTTGTGAATTTAGCGAAGCCAACTTCATTAAGTCGAAATGTTACAAGGGATGTCTAATTGAAAAAAATACAGAGCAAATTTTATATTTTCACATAATCAGGACTCATCTATATTCCAGACTATGACGGGATAGTCTAAAGTCTTAATTCACAACTAAACATCTGACAATAGTACTGACAACGTAAATATAATTTTAAAAGCCGTATTAACCCAGTTACGCTAAAATGTTTCTCAGCGTTGACGTTTTAATGTTATACCAAGACGTTATATTACCGAAATTATGATTGTAGACCGGCACTTCAAGTGACACGTCTAGTTTAACCTGATCTTTGATTAGGAGCAAATTAAAGCTGGTGAAAGCTCTTTAATTGTGGTTTTGTATACGTTGAGAAGTGAACCGTGATATGTTTATTAGTAATGTTTTCGAACAGCTTGGTTCCTAATTGTTATATTACTTTCATACGTATTTTCGTAACAAAAGTAATTGAGAAGGAAAATATCGTTGGGAATGTAACCCATTTTTCATCATAGGCAATAGTCAAAGCCTGTGTACGCGGAGATAGAATATACGCTAATGGTACACATAAAAGCAGTATGCTATGGAGAAACGTAATAAGGTCTAGTGTAGCTAACCTCTTTAGTACGTAATGTTAAAAGTAATCAAGGCAAATGATTCGTCTCTCATTATCAAACCACCTCAAAAGACATCGAAGTTAATTATTTAAATCTATGTGCTTTCTTGAATTATGTGGAAACATCAATAATCGTCAATAATATGAATGAGAAGGTCGATGGGCGTAAGTGAAGCAAGATAGTTTTTCGGATAGTTTTTCGGACCTTGAATGGGTGGCAATCGATAGTCTTTGCCCATCCCGTTAAGGAAGAAGAGACGTGAATATATGTATGTGTGTCCCAGAACAGGGAAGTTGAAACTATTCGACTAAATATACTCGTGTTGTTACAAATGAGTGTGAAGCAAAAACGTCGGGTGCCGTCAGCAGTCAGTTACTTCGGCGCAACAAGTTGTTCCGTTTAGAATGAAGATGTCACGACGTTTAGTGATGGGGCGTTTGCTACTAACTATCGATAAAGACAAGTTGAAGTCACACCTGTTTTCCTATGGGAGAATAAGCAGTTATCACAGGTTTTCTATTTCTTTCCACTCCAAGTAAATCACATATGACGGATTATCCTCATAAATATTAACACAGTACTGTACAATCTTTATCCGATTTCAGGATGATTGCAATAGCAATTTATTAGCGATATTCCACATTGATATCACATACCGATGGTAACGATTGATATTAAAGAAACCAAATAAACTACCTGAAGTTTCGTCCCATCCTAAAGATATTAAAGAACGCTTACTCATATGTGTGTGTGTGCTTAGAATTACAGCAATTTTAAAAGCTTTTAACTGTACTCATAACCATTATTATCACACCATATCATTATGTAAGAGCTTATTTCTATAGTTAAATATTATTCGCAAATAAATGTACATACCCATCCCTAAACCTAACAATGCTGAATACATTAAGATTCCGCAAGTCTCCAACATATGCCTGAAAGGGCGACAATAGATATTCACACCTTTGCATACGGTATTAGAATACAATATTCATTGATAACATTGAGTTGACTATTGAATGATATTTGATTGACGTTACTATAAATATAGGCATCTATAGAAGGGAAAACTCGTACTATTCCCGTGCATAAGCAAATAGTGGAATAGATGTCTTTCTTCCATAGATGGTGACTGAGAGATAAGTCATTAGATTCGATTGTAAAAAGAGCTTTTTCTTCAGCTCTATTTTATCAATACAATTTACTATGTTATAGTTATTCTAGACATGCCAGATTAAACTAATTTTCTATAATATACCGCAAATGGTCGATTTACTCATTTTCTATACACCCAAATAATCCGGTACTTACTTCAATACATCCATCCGCTGTGAAAAACTTTGTAATATTATCTGTCAGGAAAATTTTCTCATACATATTACATTTGATCGGGTACAGTAAATACATCATACGTTCATATAGACCTTACTAATTTGCGACTTAGTTAATAATGAATACCACGGTGAGGGAAAACATCGTGAGGAAACCTACCTGTTACCTGAACAGGTAATTATTAGTGCTTGTAAATGGCGACATGGCTTACCTCCTGTTACATTGAGTATTAACTATCTGGTCAAAACGTGGGCTCTCGAAGTAGCCATACCTGAACCTCTGATACCCCGCAAGGGTTAGTGGTAATGAACGTGTTTGTCTTTTTTGTTAGTTAATTAGGGGCTCAATTCGCCTCCTATAACATACCAATAAGACAAACATACCAAGAAAAGACAGCTAGCTATCACATATCTACGTCCCAAACTATCATGGGATGTGTTTATATTAACTCATCTTCCATATTCGGTGCAAACTCGACTGAAGATGGAAATGGCCGGCGGCATTCAGAACTCGCAGAGATATTGTTGGCAGCCCACTGCTATGCAACTGACACTCCTACTTTAGAAGCACTGGCTCTGTAGTCGTTGTTTTCCTAAATAAATATGGCTAGAAAATATTCCAAGCTTAGTACCTAGTGGGAGGTTATACAAATGATAAGTGCGTGCTTTTTAAAAATGTGTATTTACACCATTTGCATTATACGTCACTTCAAAGGTGAGAACAAACATAACGTATTCTTTAGAGTAGGAACAGTGATAGTATCTTGAACTTGAATTTAAACTTAAAAAGGAAGATCAAATTTTACGTTTTGTGCGAACTATTTTGTAAACAGTGATTTCGACGTATCTATAAATGGCTTCGTAATTGTGTAATTATTGTCTACCTACTCCGAAAATTATGTAAACTCATGGACCCCTGGATTGGTACATATGTACAGTCAACGCTAAAAGTGTAGTCCCAATAACTTTTTTAATGCTTAAAAGACAATATTTTTCATTTCGAAGCACGCGAAAGTTTAGTGGCCATGACAATGCATACTGGGCCCAGTTTTAATATGTAAAATATTGTCTTTTGTTCTTATAAACTTAAACCTTATAAAAAGTTTCTGGGACTGCACTTTTAACGCTGAGTGTGCATATGTTAGTATGCATTTAAACTAATTGTTATAAGATCATAACGAAGGCAGAACCTCTCCCATCAGCTCGTGAGTAGCAGCGAGTCGAGAAAAACTTTTTCAAGATACACCAAGCAGTTTGCCGTCACGTGCCAGCATCCGAGAAATTTCTAATACATTACATTACTCTTCTTAGCCCGCCATCTGCAGTTTAGTTGTTGGTACTATCCCACTATTATAAACACTATTAAAATGAATATAAGTAGATAAATGATAGCATAACATACTTGACAATTATTCCTCGAGAGTTTAATAACTAACGGAAGTTATCGCGTAAGTTTTTATGTTATAAATTTACCTTTATTATTAGCTTTATTTTTTATTATTACTAGGGCTAACATCCTTCAATAATAAATTAAATTAATAAATTAAATATACAATTAATTATTATTTAGTAATCATAAGAATAAATCACGAATCTCTTAAAACTATAATTCCTTGAGAGTTAGTAAAGAAATGACATGGTGTCTTCCACAATTCTAGATTGGAGCAGAATTGCTAAGTTTATATACTTATCACTACATAGTCAATACGCTATGTGACAGGTTGTGTTTCTTGTAATCGTACATACAAATAGACTTGTAAGGCATTTCTATTTTTTATTATTATTACAGTTAGCTGATATAGTGATATGAGCTTCGACGCTATGGTAAATCTACCACTTATCAAAGCTAATAAAAATTCAATATCAGCTTGTATATTGACAGTTTCTTCATTAATCCTTCAATAACCAATGATAAAACCGTTAATTTCCTTCTTTCAAACGGATCACAGTTTCAAAACACTACTTCTGCCATCTTGTTTCAAAACTACGTTCTCTAAAAAGTTATTAATAGACGCATCCGGAGCGATTCTGTTCTACGACTATTAGAACAGTACAATGTTGCTTCTTATGTAGCGGACACACAAAGTTCAGACTTAGTTGGTAACGATAGATTTTAGCTACGACAGATGAAGAAAATGGAACTTATAACGTATATTTTATAAATAAAGTATTACCTTTGTTACCCGATGTTTCGGCTATGTTGCATTGAATCGGTCACGGGTCATGTCTCAAAAATATTACAACAGATAGCCTCTTCAAATTTATAATAATAATAATATTTGGACACTATTACACCCCTATGCCAAGCTAGCCCCTTGGTAAGTACATTTAAGACATATATTATGCATAGATAAATACATATATAGCATATATAATCAACTATTATACTGGAAAGCAGAAAACGTAGTTCTTAACTCTACCTCCACCGGGAATCGAACCCGGGACCTCACGATTAGCGTTCAGGCGGCTTACCAATCGCGCCTCGGAGGTCGGAGGTATTTATAACTGATAGTATCAATAGGATCTTAATTATCTTTACCTGTCAGTTTGGGCACTATATGGAAAAACGTGAGCTTTAAGTATCTTAAGAATAAATATTAGTTCTACTAACAACTATTTCGGACGGAAAAGACTACAAATAAATCTAGTCAACTGCTATATTACCTAATTTTCCACATAACTACCCCAACAGACTAGTTCATCGGTCACCAAATGCACGGTGACCGATGAGATATTAATGTATTCAAACTTCTGTCCGTCCCAATAGAGATTTTATATAATTACGTTACTGTAAGCCTTATTAAGACGTAATACCCCAATGACCTGTTTTCGTTAATATGCTGCGAACAGCTTATGGCTTTCATACACCAACTGAAATGAGGATTATTAAAATTGGAATTTCTCTGATACAACCTAATTAGTAACTCTAGAGTATCATTTAATTAAGCTTCATATTATGAGTAGGCGTTGTTGCTACTCTGTCGTTGTTCTCGGCATGACGTGGGAGGCGACTAAGGGACTAGGGGTAAATAGAATCTATTAGACGATGGGCTAGCAAGTACCTAATGACGTCACAACCCTAATATTCATGAAAAGTGACAGAGGAGATATTATCGAATCTGTGTGGTATTGTCAATTAACATACATACACACCACGCCTGATTTCCTGTAGAGTGGTAGTCAGAGATCACGGATCCCCGTTTGTCACGATCCTGACAGACCACTTTCACTCCATTGACACTCATACATCTTCTCATACACATTCGACGGTTATAGATACTCTTAACGTCACCCTTTTTCAATATGGCGTCTATCTGACTGTTATGTGTCTTATTGGGCCGGCCCCAACGTAACCACCTTTCTACTTCACTCATATATTCCTTAACGATTTATTCCATTAACGGATGTCAATTTATGTCCTATATTTATAGGAGATCACTTATAAAGTTCACTATTGACTATCTGGTGCAAAGTGAATTCAATGTGACTATAAATAAGTTATTGTATTATTTAAACTCTGTCTCTTCCATAAAGTTTAATGGTCATGGTGAATGTTAAGTTAGCTTAGTTATCGAGGTCTTGCCTAGCTACATTTCTTCTCGGGTAAACGTTATACCATAATTTGAATACTATATTTTATACCACAATTAAAAATATTTAGTTTTTACGACATATCTAGAGAAATACGGATATGAAACAAACATACATATACGTAAGCAATATCTTAATATTCCAAGAAGACTACTGCCATTGTATTCAAGTCCCAAGTCACCTGAGTATGTGCTTGTTTGTCGCAATAATTTCCTCGGAAATTGCAACACGAGCTCCAATTTCCAATCACGTCGACAGGTTGCGAAACTTTTTTCTCGATACTCTTTTCACAGTCGGGAAACGTCAGTCAAATTGTTATTGACGACGCCAACTCTTGGTTTTGAACTTCATAAAAATTTCTAAATAATTCTTGTATCGACATTTGCAGACTGTTTTTCTATTATGTATCTAGGTTAAGTGTTTCTTGCTAAACAGGGTCCAATAATGCTTCTTAGCACAAAGGCAGTTCAATATCGGTCACATTTGCTCATCTAGTACCAACCACTATTATTACTGATCTGATATTGAACTTATATTATGCAAAAAGCTGTAGTAGACTAAGGCACCTGGTATGTTAATAAGTTGGTACTTGATGCCTTGCGTACTGACTTTCTATAAAATGACTCGTTGGAAGATATGACTTAGGGTCTAGGGATGATTGAAATTTATATGAACGATGGATTAGTAACGGGTAAAGTTTTAATGCCTTAACAATTGCGTCACGTCAAATTTGTTTGAGGATTTTTTGTCCATCATGAAAGCAGCTAAAAATAGTATGCTATGTATTTTTAACATTAATAAATGTGTTTTTTTTTGTTTTTTAATATGATTAATTTCTGTATTTTATGTATTACACAATTGTTTTTTATCCAAAATAAAATAAATTAAAAGTACCAAGTAAATCTCCTAAGGAATAACCTTCAACCTTACCTACATTATAATGATCAAAGTGATTCCATTTCATTCGTTCGTAAGACGACGACAACTTATGAATCATTCAATGAACGATAAGATTATGCAGTTCACTCGCATTTCCTTCTCTAGAGCGTTTAAATGGACGAATATAAAACAATAATGTAAATGTGCATCACCAACATTATTACTAGCAGCGTAGAGCTAAGCAGCTAAGGTTATTTTAAACAGCGTAGAGGTTGACTGTATGGTGTTTCGTACAACGTTTTTTGTATTATATGGCGAAATGTAATTTTACTAATGTTAGTTATTCAAAATTGCTTGCAAATTGAGATATCAGATAAAATGACACTTAATTTATGCTTAAATGTACTCGTTAATTTCTAAAGTAAAAATGATTGTAAAAATGATTTCGAACAATTTGTATTATCTAAGCCCGCTCACTGAAGTCTTTTTAACATACTAAATAAATGAGCTTATATGGTTCTAATGCATACTCTAGTCCATAATAAACTTAGAACAAAAGATTCCGAAGAATCTTTAATCACATTAGGCCTATTGTTGAGGACAAAGACGCAAGAATTATTGCTCTGAAAATACCTAAGTAATACCCTAGAATCTATCTATTGCCTACCTGTATATCTTCCTTTCAACTAAGAGAACTCACTTTCCCGTAGAATCTAAGTGTATACCTTCTTTTTACCTAAGGAAGTCCCTAGTTCCATATTAAACCTTTACTATTTTCAAGATTACAAACATATACATTCGCGTCCTTTATTCCCTTTCGGGATGAATAGAATCTCGGAGATATAATATCTCCTAGCTACATTTTAGCATGAATAATGTTGAACATTGATGACTTGCTAGCCCATCGCCTAAAAGATTCTATTTACTCCTTGTCCCTTAGTCGCCTCTTACGACATGCCGGGAGGAAGGACGGCCAGTAATCATTCTTTTTACCTCTCAGGCTATCACAGGACAGTCATAATTAAAAGCATAATATTCAATTCCCAGGCCTAAGCAGCATTTAAATTTACAACGCCATATTCCGTGAACAACTCATGAATGATTGAGTGAACGATTGAGCTGCTGCATTATGCATCACTCTTCGCGTCACTAGGGCGTTTTATGATGCGACGGATATGACTCTCAATTGGTTTAGATTGGCAGAGAACGACTATCCATTAACAAGACAATAGCAATTGTTGCCTCTTGTTTGAGTGGATCAATTGAACTGTTTTCGATCGTTCAATGCGCTTATCCGCGTTAGTGATGATCTCTAGGTTAGAGGAATGATTTGACATAGGTTAAAGTAAGGTAGATAGGTCAATTTTAATCAACTTATCGTTATGACATAAGCGCCTTGTTGACTGTACTACACAATATTTAAGATAAGTAAGTAATTAATTGAATACAATATAAGACATTGCAAAAAAATGTTCGAACATTTCATTATTGTAATATTTTCTTTGATTAACTTAAAAACATTCCTCTTAAACATAAAACACTTATACATTACTAGTGTATACACACTCATTTTTATTGTGGCGGCGGCGACCCAGAGAGTGCCATTTTCGAAATTTTGAAGACACTCAAATCGTTATTCAGTGATTACTAAATTAAGGCACTAGCCATGTGCAACAATTGTTAACTATCAACCTTATTGTCTAATATTTGATATTTCTCACTCAGTTCTTATAACATTTCTCAGAAAACATATGCTTCTTTCAATTTAAGCCCCGGTTATAAGAACCGTATACTTACCTACGTTCATTCTATTTAAAACCCGAGCAGCATAATAAAAAGATTACCTACATTGTATAATAGTGTATTTCCAACTAGGTCCCCTTTGTCACTTGGTAGGGTGTAAAGGCGATTATACAATGTTGTGGAACAGTTATTAGGATGAGTTCACACTGGAATGTTGAATAGTTTTATGGTAGAGTAAAATATACAAATATATAAGGTTTTGTTTAAAGCTATTGACGGTTGTAGGATTTCTCATATTATATACTTCAATGAATTAATTAATACGAATTATGTTTTTTTTTTTATTATAATACTTTCATTGCTATGTTTTTATTATTTTAGATGATTGTTAGTGATATTATTTGATATTGTATTGGGGTAACCTGTTAGGATTTCAAATGGAATGTATGAAATAAATAAAATAAAATGGTTTATTCTTATAGTAGGGAAAAAAGAATTTACATCTCTGCTACCACTGTGCAAGGAAGCAGTCTAAAATTGTATTTGTGCATGTAATTTAATAAAACTTGCTCCACCTGTCACATTTCAATATGCACAAGCCCTAAGCATCGACATCTCTATTTTCAAAGGAAACTATAAACTCATTCTGCGGATTCCAATAACTTCTGTTAGCTGATGGTCATAACCTATTTAATATATTGATTTACTACCCCTCAATAGTGACTATGTGCCAAGACCATAATAGATTTAGTATTGTATTGATTATAAACTATTTTCTGTACTAAGTTAAACACAAGTTTAATATAGCAATCATTACGGTGACAGAACAGAACTTTAAAAGCACAACAAATATATAGTGCCACCTTAAAGATAACTATCAGGCTCGTGATAGCATTGACATGTAAGATTACTTCTTACCAAAATGTCTTATTAATATCCTTGCAACACGGAATAATGACAGCTAGTTTAGTTTGCTTTTCTGTTATATTTGCACGATGCGGTTAATTAATGCGTATGAAACACTAACGCGAAGAACTGAACATCATAATGTAGTCTTCCCGCGGCCACGACCTATGCAACTGGGTCGAAACGTCGTAAAATAAAGTTATTTATATCTCTATTAATTTATCGTGAAACGACCCGGTCTCACATAGTAAATAAAATGAAGAGCATACATAAGAAGAATACTTATAGATATGAGTAAACAGGAGAAATTTATCAGCTTTCTGGAAGGTGTCAATATAATCTAATAGTCTCTGCTTATCCCGTTACTGAAGTAAAAGCGTGAATACACGTATGTTGTAAAACAATAAGTGGCAATCCATTTGTGAGAATTGGTTCCGTAGATCAATAATTGTTATGGCAATATTATTGGCTCTGCGGGTTACTAAATGCTATAAAAGGGAGGTAATTCATAGTACGGGGCAAAACGGGCTTTCTTAATAGTCATATAATGTTCATGATACTCCAAAGGATGGTCAGAACTACGGACCTTAATCTTTAGCTGAAAACGACATATAAGTTAATTATATTTTCACAAATAAAAAACACGCTTTACCATCTGTCACGCAAGGTGCGAACTATATAGTTAACACGTGGGTATGAGATAATGACAAAATGAGTAACTGTAATTGTAGATATAAACTCATAAGCCTCTGTCTACCTACACGGGATTAATAGACGTGAAAGTGTTATTTGTAGTATCCATACTTGTGCATCTTTACAGTTCGTTCCTTATACCTAGCAACAACGGATGTGTAAGTCGAGTGGTTACATCGAAACCAATCGGAACTTTGAGCATAGATTTGTTGAAATTGTAAAAGGCAGGATTTGAACCCTAGCCACGTCTTAGAGTTATGGCTGAGAATGAAACGTGACCTGCTGTTGAGTGAAAAGTCTAGAAATTTTATAGGTTTAAGCTCAAAATCATTACCTGGGGGCTAAGTTGACTGGGACTTGACTTTCATTTCTTTGTTGTGTTATGTATTGTGAAAAGTTAAGGTTTTGAATATATACATACATAAACCCTAAAGGCTCTAACGACGCGAAAGTGATTATCGGGACAGATGGGGATCTGTGATCTCTGCCTATCCCTATACAGGGAAACGGGCGTGATATGTCTGTATGTAAAGTCTAATCCCTTTTGTAGACAGTAAAGAATCAATTAAATGTCGTAGATCAAACACGAGTTATTTATCAAAAAATTAGATTTAAATTGTTAATTATATTGATTTCCACATCTTTCGGGAGATACGGTAGGGATACAGTTTGATGGTTGTCACTGACTGGGTATATAAGAGAGAAAAAAAAATACGCTAACTACTAAGTATGTATGAAGTACTGAATGTAGATATGTGTTTGTATGTAGGTTCGAGTATTTACGTAAATAGTCGAATATTTCATACCAATAAAAACAATCCTAAAGCATTCAGTTTTTGTAAACACTAGTGAATAAATATTCGTTTAAATATTCTATCAATGTCCGTAACACACCACTGCATATCATTTAAACAAACACTCTGCGAAATAAAAAGCAAACACGTTATTTGTCTATTTGAAAAATATCGAAGTATGTGCAAGCAATTTATTTGAAACTCATAAAGTAAACAGAAATATCCAACATACGATTTACGCTTTGGTACATTTTAGAGCGAATGTTGTTGGAGTAAATACAACTGTTATTGCATGACGAGGCCTGTAATGCAAATGACAGGCGATGGAATAGCAAACGCGCTTGTGATAATACTGGGAAATTGGGATGTGACAGAGTGGTTAGTAGCCCGATTTGAGGGATGCAAGTTGGTTATTTGTGGGTGGTTTATATGCAACTAAGCGATGTTAATAAATGTTATAGTAGAAAAGTTTTCATTTTTATTCATCACATTTCTGTTATTAGTGTTTTACATACAATGAATCGACGATAATCATTCAAAGAGTATCTAGAACATTTTAATTTTCATTGAATCGTTAGGATGCGTTTTAAGACCATGAATGTTATCTGGACATTCAGACCCTTGGGCTATCTGAATAGTATGTATTATAATTAGTTATAAGTATATAATAAATTGATAAAAAACATCAATTGCTGTAAGAAGACACTTCGGAACGACGAACAGAAACGAGTTTTAACAACTCTTAAGAAATTACTTATATTAAAAGAGGTCGTGACGGAATAGTTTTAATTCCAAAAGCCCTATTTATCCCATCTAGAATCTCAGCCGGGAATTTAATTCCCTTCTTAGTCGGATTCCGTACTACGTACAATTGGTTACAAAGAGCACTTAGCGGAATGGACGTAAAAACAAACCAATGGACCGTAGTATGAAAAATGCCGTAGTTCCCGAGTGGCAAGCACAAATTGCATTACCTCTACGAAACTATTCATGCAAGTTGGACGTGGAACTCGTACTACGAATGAGCTACGGTTTATTTTGGAAACTTTACACTATTTAATTTATAGGTGATCGTAATGCTGAAGTTTTTCTAGTTTTAAAATAACAATTGTGTTGTTGTTTTACAAGCAAAGTTTTCGATAGTTATCTCTTTTTAAGGTTTGCCAATAGAGACCCATTTGACCATGATCTTAATGTGACTAAATGATAAAGACATGGCCTGTAACAGTAATTAACTATATGGTAAATATTCTATACACTTATACAATTTATATGATTTTAGTATTACTTGATGTAACTCAGGAACGGTAGTACTTTTGCGCTTAGTCTACGCTGAAGGGAATTGAAAGACGTTAAATATAATAATACTTTTTCCTCACAAACATGGCTACAAAGCAGTTATTTCTTTTCTATTGTAACTTGAAAATACTTACAACGCTACAACTACATCTGAAATAACAACGTAACATTTACGTATACAGCCCAATTATCAAGAAAAACGTATGTCAAAGACAAGTTAACCATGTTAGGTTTTGCTAAGGACGTCAGACGACCATTTTCGACGACCCTCGGTCATCTGTCTTCAAACGGTCTTACAGTCAATAGGTCACAGATTACACATCTTTTTAGACCTGTTTAAAAAGCAACGTTTGTTATAGTATTGTATAAAATAATTCTCGTAGATTAAACACGAGTTATTTACCAAGAAATCACATTTAAATTGTTAATTATATTAAAAGGTCTTTCGCATCTTTTTATTCTGTATACCCTTTTCAGGTTAAAGTCACTGATTATGATATGTATATATTAGAGAAGATAAAGAAGTCATGTAAACTCAAATGATGCATGAATTGCGATAGATAAATGAATCAAAATTTGCTGGTCAGGTTAAGAAAATTCTGTGTAATTCAAATACATACAATTCATATACATCAAATCAAATAATACAACATTCAAGTACATTTATATGTATTTTCTTTCCTAATGAAATTCACACACATTTGTATAGTCTATTTGGTGAAGTCTCCCCGTTCAAATGTCACCACTACATCTGTTAGCTACTCCAAACGATTTGACAATAAGATAAATGGATCCTAACCGACTCGTGTAACATCAGCTTTTTCCTTTATAGACTGTACTAAGATCTTCGGGATTGGAGTTAAAGTATCTAAAGTTCATTTAGTAGGGACGGAATTGCTATCTATAATTTGTATAGTACTGTATTCATGATGATTATTGTATAGTTTACTTACGAATGATGCACTGTTATTTACCTGTATAAATAAAGAAAAATGTTTAGTAAAATTTATCATTTGTATAATTTTTTTTTTAATTGCTGCTTTTTTAACAACCTAATCTTAAGTTAACTACTCGTATACATTAACGTGTTCTAGACACTGTACTTGGTGACACCCAGGTGCTTGCTTGCTTGCTGTAAGTAATACACAAGTCTGTTCTATTATATCACGGCCAATGGATTCAGAACTTGTCACGAGGAGTATAGATTATCTGTTGAACGGTGGCTACGACTTGTTGAATCCTTTCCAAAGCTCATTTTGAGGTTACTTAACCTTTTGTTCAGCATACATACATATACATTACATTTGAAATATAAAACACTATTACGAATCTAATACTCACTGAAGTATTGTTTCTGTTCTTTTTTCAAATTCACTTTTTAACTAAGAACTCTCTTAAAAACACGACCCGTACATGGCAACTTAAGAACTTAACTAATTGCTTAACGTGAATTTTACTTTCACTATTTGAACCAAATGTTTACTTTAAGAATTTTATATGCACCACTAAAAAGATAGTAAGGGGTTGAATACCTCACGTTATACCCTTGAGAATATAAAAGGCATAGAAAAACATTGTATCACGAACACAATTCTCGGTGAAGCGGACTACCTCAAGCAAGTACCAACATACCACCAACTACCAGTCATAGCAAGGATTAATACATTTGTAACAAAGTCTAAATAACTGAAACATTATCTGACAAAAAGGTCGTCAATATAACAAAAAAGTCGACGAGATTCTATGATAAAAGGGCACATGTTCCTTTTAAAAACCAACAATAAAACATATTCATATAATATTTAATTATTTGCTCTAACAACAGTCTAATTCTTACTAACGTTTGCAATTTTTTAATATATTTTGTCTAAATACTTCGCATTTTCGTAAAGTATACACATACGTATGTGTTTATAGGCATTCTGTTTGTCTTATCACACACTAAGGTTTTATTTAACACCCTAAGGTACGCATTATTCATGATCCGTCCGGAGATTCGCAGGTCAGTCGAAGTAGTTCAAACCTTTCGTCAATATTAGCCAATGTGTAAGCATAAGCTTATAGCGAAAATTGATTATGGTTTAAGCTGAGTTTTAAAACGAATGATTGATACTGTATAACTTCATTTCAAAACACGAAGATTTTTGTCTTACTAGTTCAGAAACTTTACTGGAAGTGTATATTTAAGTCTACTGTCTTTTTTTTAAATCGGGGGCCAAATTTGAAAGTACTGTTGTGCTTCTTAAATGTAGGATATTTTATAATGACAAAATATGAGACTTCAGCGAATCTCTCTTCGAGTCCGATAAGTCTATGGCATTCTATAGTATTTAAGATATAATAATATCACTACCTGTTTTGTAAATTAAATCGCTTTCCGCTTATAACTAAACAAGTACTGTCCGTTTTTCAAACGTACTCAAGTGGGTTGATTTAAGTAGAAAAGAAACTGTTCCATACTCGACTGTACGTAACTAATTTCTATAAACCTAAAATTTCCGCTTCTAGTAAAAATAATATTCCTTAAATTTTATAATAAGTTTAATAATAATTTATTGATCATTTATCCGAACATCGTCTGATAATAAATGAAACTTTATTCACTCACCTCAGCTTCTCCTTAAACATACTATCTGTAATATTATAAACGAAACATCTGACCACATTTAACTCGACACATACTACACTCTTAACCAATATAAATACAACACTGCCTTTTAACCTGGCACACAATCAACACCAAATTACCTACCAATCTGCCCGTTTTCGGCAACCGGTTTATTCAAAGGAACAATTCATTGTCCGGTAAAAGCGTGCGCCCAACAGATAACGGGCTTAGCATGGCCAAGCGTGGCTCAGTTGTGTACAGATCAAGACGTATAGTCCATGCTAATCGAGAAATCTGCTGAAAATGTATCGCTCTTGTCTAGGACCTAAATAGAATGCTAGCTATGTGTTTGTTTCTATTAGAACGCAAGAGAAGAAAGTATAGGAACTAAAAAACTTTGATTGCTGACGGAATAGCCGGGCGACCAATATTCCGAATGAAACATTAATTTAATAACATAATGACATTTAGATTAAGTTCAAATTAAGTTTGTATATAATTACATGATGTATCTTAATGCAAAAGAAAAGCAACTTGTTTGATATACTTACACTAACATATTATGAGCTCAACCCAGATCTTTTAATAATCATAACTTGCTAATCTTTAAATCTGCTTTAATATTATTATCGTCGTCGTCAAACCTAAACCTATATATCTATTTCTGAAATTTTAACATTTTGAGAAATCTAAGTAGTTAACATTTTTAACATAATAACTATGTCATTTTATGATCATCATCTGACTTAAAAAATTTACCTTGAAAAGCATATAGGAACACGAATTAAAGGGATAGAAGAACGTGAATATATGTACATATATTTTTCTATTTATTGATCTACGAGTAACGCTACAAGTCGCCTAGCTTTTATAGTGTTTAAACAAACAAAAACAACATTAAACGCTGTGTCCATTAACACGTAAGGTTGCCTTTATACAGACTATTATTACGATAGGTCAGCTCCAAGCACGTTATACCTGTCTGCATATTTTTATAGTGACATTAGATATACTTATAACCGCCGAGTGTGAGTGGAGCTGTATGAGTGTCAGTGAGGCAAAAGTTATGTATCAGGATGGAGATAAATAAGGATTCGTAATTTCTGCCTAAGCCGCTGTAAGGATACGGGTGTTATTTGTATACATCTTGACTATAATCTCTTGAAGGGTAGTCAAAAGATTTATTTACTAGTACTATTAATTGATATTGGTCTTCTGCTGCCATGTTTTACTAGACACGAATCATATGTAACAATAGAAACATATCCTTTCTGATTTTAATCATAACTCTTTAGGTCGATATTGTATCATATGGAATTTTAGTGGTAGATTTTAGTACTACTAACTAAACTATCAACGTTGTCTCAGGAGTACTGTTCATTATTATTAATAGTATTGTATATGTATATAATATTAAATATACTGTATATAATATGAATTATACATTATACGTACAAATTACATAAACATTTTTCCCGCTACCCCAATGACACTTAAGCAGGTTCCGGAACAATTGGTCCTTCGAGCCGAATGCACAATGCAAGGAACCGCTTATCTGTCAGCTGATAAGACAGTTCCGGAACAACGGAATGGGGCGAAACACTTCTGGGTACACTTGCTAGATATTTGCGTTCGTTTCGAGTAAACAAAGAGTTTAAGACTAGTCTGAAATGGCCTATGGTTACTGTAATATGCTAATTATCTTTCATAGGGCTAGGAACAACGTGATTTATCTCGTTTTAGTAAAAAACGTTTAAAAGCACTACATACGTAATGCCTTTTTATATTTTTTGAGATAGGCAGTTATTATCAGATCCATAATTATCACACTCTTATATCACAATGGTTTTTTATATCCAGATACCTCCGTAAAACATACTCAGCTGTTGTAACATAAACAAATGTAAGTTGTACGATGTCTGTTTCATAATTTTGCAGTCTACATGAAATCATGCCCATTCAATAATCCTCTTTTCAGTCTATTCGTCTAACATTACCAAGAACAAAATCTTCATCTCAAATCACTATTCCAGCAACACCGATTACCATCTATTTCCATTATCTACTAAATCAATAACCGATTTCCTAGAAAGAGTCTCGATCCGCCATTTAAAGGCTGTAGGCAGTCTATATCCGCTTCGGCGGAAGAGGGATGTCCGTTTTACCGCAACGGCGGAACAATGGATGTCAAAATAAAAAGGAACTTACTGCTGCTACACTTTCAATGGAAGTGGATTATCTAGGAAATAACAACTAGTTCTGAACTAGTTTAAGACTTCAATAGAAAGACGTAAAAACAGTTATTTTGCTTATTAGTATCTTTTATGATTAGGCCAGATTATTTAGGATTTTAATTAAATCAAATAAAACGGTTCTTACAGTTTATTTGGTAGTTATTGCAAAATCAGAAATGGAATATTTTTTTAAAATGGAGCACTTATTTTTTTTACAATACTGTGAAGTTACAAGCTAAATGTAACAAAAATATGTTGTACACACACACACCCAGTGTGTGTCTGTTCTACGTGAGGTGATTGTATAGAACATAAATATGTATAATACTTTTTCACAAAACGGCGACCACAGAGAAAATATTCATTCACTGTACTTACACCACTTAAAATTGACAACATAAACAACACCAATACTCAACCCAATCAATAGCCGCAACCTCAGCAAAACATCACTAATACTTCAACAGAACAGCGTTTAAAATAAGAATGACAGTAACAATATCAACCAACATACTCGTACAATACGGCATTTCCCGTTCATCGTTCCGTCTGAGACGTAAAAAGAATGCTAACTAACTGCCCTTAAACCTGGCATTTCGTAAAAGGCGACTGAGGAACTTGGGGTCAATTTAATCCGTGCGGCGATGGGCTAGCAACCTGTCACCAATGTTCCACATGACATCACAACCTAAATTATCATGCTAAAAAGTGACCTACAAGAAATTACATCTCAAATGTTTTATCAACCCGAAAGGGAATAAAGAACGTGAATGTATGTATGTATGACATGTATATGATAGTACTAAATTCAATTCTCACTGTCTGGGCGGTGCGGTATGGGGAAACACATAAACACAACGCCAAACAGCTCTCAGCTGTTGCTAAATGCGATAACTGATATTAATACAGGATGCGTCTCGCTGTATATTACAATGTACAGGATGGATTTAGAATATTTGCTTACCTATATAGATGTTTAAATACACATTACAACTGATTCCCTGTAGAGGGCTAGGCGGAGATCACGAATTCCCATTTGTTCCGATCATGACAGAACACGTTATACATTGGTTAGTTTTTATATAGGTGTGTGAATGTAATAATATTGCTTATTGATATTTATATCACTAAGATGATATATGAGCGTATACTGTATATGTACTTCAACAGCACCCAACCCATATAGTAACACATATACTTACGAGTATGCCAGTTTTCATCCTATGTCAGATTAATAATTCTAAGATAAGAGCAGACGTCAGAACTACCTATAACAACCGAGCATGTCTGCCTATCCCTTTGTAGGAAAACGTGCGTTATGTGTATGTATGATACATATTACATACATTATTAATCATGTATGATACATTCATACTCAGTGAAATTTGACATGAATGAATAGACTTTATTGTTTTATTATAAGGGTTTAAATAACAATAACACACTTAATACAATGGATTATTTATGACATTCATAAAACGCTTAGTGATTTAGCCAGCTCTTAGGAAGTAACAGCTTGTAACATAGACACAGAGAAACGCGTTCACGACCGACCGTTAACCCTTGCGGAGTAGTCAGAGGTTTAGGTGTCCATCTCCACCATTGTGAAGGTTGTAATTCTATGGCCAACTCCAATCCACGTGTTGACCAGATAGTCAGTACTCAATGTGACAGGTGGTAAGACATCTTCTAACATATGTTTGCAAATATTGATGTAATACATATGCATTCAATATTATTTCAATTTAATATTGTTTTGAAGCTTTAAATACTAGTAGCAAATAGTAGAAGCCATAAAAGACCATCACTTTGGCCCTCAGCCATCCACTACCAGCGACCTTTTTCAATTTATCGATCCACCTAGCAAGGGGCGTCCTACACTACGTTTACCGGCCTACATCCATTCGAGAACCACTTGGCTCCAACTATCGCCGGTAGTAATAGTAATAGTTTAAGTATAATGTGAAAGTTTTATGAAATAATCACATTTAACATAATAACTACCAGAATATGAGTGTGTATGAGAAGATGTATGAGTGTCAATGAAGCGAAAGTGGTCTGTCAGGATCGGGACAAATGGGGATCCGTGATCTCCGCCTACCCCTCTACAGAGAATCAGGCGTGATGTGTATGCATGTAACTACCAGAATATTTAGAACACGGTCATTCATTTAATTTGACGACCTCCGTGGCGCGGTTGGTTAACCACCTGAACACTAATCGTGAGCTCCCGGGTTCGATTCCCGGTGGAGGTAGAGTTAAGAACTACGCTTTTCTTCTGCTTTTCAGTCTGCTCATTGATTATATATGTATTCATCTACATATAATAAGTTGGTATTTCTTAAATATACGTTGACTAGTACCCTTAACACAAATCTTGAATGTACTTAGCAAGGGGCTAGTTCAATTGGTGTAATAATGTCCTACAATATTATTACTGACATAAGTTAAAAACCTTAAGTCCGAGAAAAACTCGTTGGCAATCTCGCAAACTGAATAGAGATCCCCGACCGCACGTCAACCTCTAAACGTCCCACTTTGGAGAAAGTTAAAAAGCGTCTCAGTTTCCAACTCGAACAAAGCTCAGCTTCCAAGTTGCGAAGAAAGATATGGTTTTTTAATGGCCCGCGAATGTGTTAAAGTCGCCATATCTTTACGACTTTTCCACTCAACGTTTATTAGATAGCCAGAGCCCAACGTGACAGGTGACTTCATAGCTGCTTATTAAAATAGACAATAACCTATTTACAGATACATATAACTCGACATAGCTCAGTTGTTTGGGGCTTGACTCTGTATCAGTGGGTATAGGGTTCAAATCCCGCTTGAGCATGTACCAATGGAAATGAAGTTTAATGAATTTCTATTTACATTTTCGTAATAAAAATATATTTACGAAATGAGCCAAATTCTACGGTGAGGGAAAACATCGTGAGGAAACCTACCTGTTCCCCAAACAGGTAATAGTTAGTGTAAATGGCGACATGGCTTACCACCTGTCACATTGAGTACTGACTATCTGTTTAACACATGGGTTCGAGGTGGCCATAGAATTACTACCTTCGCAATTGTGGAGATGGACACCTGAACCTCTGACTACCCCGTAAGAGTTAATAGTCATGAAGGTGTTTGTCTTTTATAAGTACGATATTTTGAAAATGGTCTTGAATAGAATTGAAATAGTAGGACACCTAATGTTACTTGACTTTGGTGACTGAAAAAACTGTTATTGAAATTTGAGTACCTCATGCTCTATTTAAATTGCGAAGATCGACCATAATCGGTGTTCAAATGTGGATAAGAATTTATATATTTCTGTGTCACGTGTAAATCAACAACAGACTTATTTTCTGACAGAACTACAAGCTGTAATATATAAACAAAAACAGTTCGTGTCTTATACATAGTTAAAATTCAATTTCGTTTGCACTATCACAGTGGGAGTAATTGAGTCTTGTACAACGCGTGCCACAGAAAATAGGAACTTTGTCCCAACTGTAGTACATAGCAAAAGATTTGAGAAGACTACTTAAAATCCTATTGGTGTCATTTTTCATAAAATTCTATGTACGATTTAATAACGGAAAACATCGAGAGATTGCGTTGCTTAATTTTGGAATAGGTAAAAATCTTGTTGGATATTGAATGTTATCAACAGAGCAATTCGAATGATCTAACACTATGCCCAAAAAGCATTACAAACATTACAGTTGTGTCTAAGTTTAATCTCTATGAAGTTCCATTATATGTGGCATCCACTATACAACCTCTAGAAGCTCAGTACTGAATTAATATTTAAGATGCTACAGTCTGTGTCATAACACAGAGATAATCTTTTGTTTGGACATCGATCAACTGTTTTTTCGTCGAAGATCACGTGGATAAAAGTACTAGACTTACTTTACGGATTTGAGATAATCAGTATCAAAAATTTTTACCATTTACCTCATTGTTTTTCTGTATTCTTAACGCAAGCCAATATTATGAGCCTAATGAGATATAGTTTTAAGAGATTCGCGATTTATACGCATGATTAATAACTAACGGGACTTATCGCGTAAGTTTTTATATAATAAATTTACCTTTATTAACCCAACAATTAATAATAATATATAGGTCATTATATTATATAAAAACTTACGCGATAAGTCCCGTTAGTTATTAATCTAATGAGATACGTACGAACCTCCATAGAATCATGGAGTGAGGTAAAGAAAAGATTCTGAAATATATTTTGTATTTATTAATACAAGAGATAAACTGGTAACGAACAGATATACCCTACCATTTTTTTCAATAACCTTTATTTTATGCTAAATCTAACTGAGAAGATAATATATGTCCTTAATTCACAACTGAATGACATATATTATTTTCTAAATGTGTACATATAATATAAATGTGTATGTAAACTGAAACTTTAGATACGATTCAAAGCTTGTGCGAATTATGAAGGTCGTAATAATCAAGATAATTTCATTATATTTTGTTGTTTGCTGGGACTGTCCGTAGGCCATTACCGCTTTAACAAATTCATTAATGCCAACCCTTCATTAGAACTTTGCAACTTTCATTAGTAGACTTTGCTTAATTTGAAAGAAAGATCATTTTGTTTATTCTATTTAAATATCTTTTGGCAGTCTGTAAAGCAAATAGAATGCTACGAATCTTTCGTATAGTGATAAGTATTTAAGGGATTAAAAGGTAAGGGTAGTACTGAGTAACATATCATCAATATTAAATATTCCGTCATTACAAAGCCGATAGTAGAAATTCTATTTCTCTCCATCGTAATAATGATTTATCGTAGTGGTGTGACAGGATCGAGACATATAGGAATTCGCGATCTCTGCCTACCCCTCTCCCGAGAGACAGGCGTGATGTATATATGTATACGTATAAATGATGATATATAACCCAAGATATTTTTACCAACATACATATTTCCACGTTTCCAGTATCATGAACACTAAGTATTAAAGATATTATTACACCATCCATAACTTCAAAAATACTCCGGCGCCTTTATGTGAGGAGCGTAGGTAGGTAATTAGCGAACACGAAAAAACTCTCAACTTCTAATTGGCTTGTTGACAGTTAGACGTCAGCAAGGAAATCAAAGGAGAATTCCTAGACGGGACTAATATTAGTTGAGACTTTGAACAGATACTAGAGTTAACTGAGAAATTATAATTATGTGAATATAGTATATCTATAAATGCATACTTTACAACTATTATCATATTATGTTACTAAAGAGTTAATGGTTGTAAAGTAAACTCGTATACATGTATAGATATTGGCGAAATTATACTTTCTTCGTTAACTTTATTTAAATATCGGATAACTACAATATGTACTATGCAAGAAAAACTGAACTTAACGCGAATATTCTGGTTATCCGCTTTTCAGGAATGTTGCTATGGTCACGGGTCAACTACTTATAGGTACTTACGTCATACCGTTTTTATTGTAATATGAATAAGAATCGCGAAGTTTTTCATAAATATTACAATATACTATATATTAGTGGAATATAGAACATTAGTTGCATACGATGAAGTAATCACACAATAATAAATATAGAATAATCCCTCATTTGTGTTTCTCGGAATGCCGTAACGGAAGTCAATTAATTAGCCTGCTATTAAGTTCCAGACTAGCACGAACCTTTGTCTACAAATCTTACTATTTCATACACATAAATATTTTACCCAACGGGATAGGCAGAAATTATCGATCGGCACATTGAACAATCATGTCCAATACATTAATCTGCTCATGCATTTTCTTCTGTTCACAACATACTGTTCTTGCATATTCCACTATTTGAATAAACAAAATACACTCGTACTCTTCCCTATACCTAAAGGCAGGCACTCATACCTTGAAAAGCCATTAAAAGGTCAGTCCGCGCGTCGTCAGTCATTACCGTGCGGAAATAGGCATTTTGCCCATCGTTAGGGCCCCAGATAGCTAGAGGACTTTGATGTCGACTGGGAATCTTTTAAAAGGCTTCAAACATTCATGAGATGAATGCAAAAAGGTCGAGGTGGATACTGGATCTTATTTTCCTGGTTATTTTTATAGTGAGCTAGTCAAGGACAAAGAAAGAACGCTAACTAGCTGCCGTTCATAACGGTCGTAGGTCATAAGAACTGAGAGTAAAAGGAATCTATTGGGCGATAGGCTAGCAACGTTACCAATGTTCAATGTGACGTCACAGCCCCTATATTTTTGTGGTAATGAGTGACCTAGGAGATATTATATCTCCAAGATTCTGTCAACGCTGAAAGGTATTAAAGGACGTGAATTTATGTCTGTACTTTCTAAGAGTTTTCAACGATAATTATTTCATAAAATGCACTAACTATACTCTATCCTTCTTCTTTCAATGCAAATGGTTGACGTGAAATATTTTCCTAAAGCGTTAAAGAAATATAAGTTTATATTTGTAATAGCCTTTTAACAAAAACATATCTGTCAATCATTCTATAGAAACTCCTACGAAAGTAAGATCCATCTATAGAAAGAGATCCCTGCTAAAGATAATATATAGTCTTCTATAATTTTCCGTTTCTGATAAACCACTTTCAATTCATTAGTATACATTTCCTCATAAATGCTCGGCAGTTATAAGTCAATTAGTAATTCGGGGTATCGCGTATTTAAGCGCTTTACATCGTTAAGAACGTTTCTGCGTAAATACAAAACTAACTCACACACATATAAACTTGGATTAATCACATAATCTCTGAGAGAACACAGAACTTTTTTGCAAGATATTAAGCCTTTTAGTATTCAAAATTTTTTATTCATTATCAGCACAGTAATAGTACATTCATTGAACGTCGAAATATATTAAGTGGCACTGGTTGTCTTACAACTATGACTCTACTGTTGGTTCGGAAGCCCTAGCTTGAAGAAAAATCAACAATAAACTCCAGCCTCAGGGAGTTTTTGCCCAGTGCCAAATTACAAAACAAAAAATACATTTTTGTTTCAATATTAAGTTTCTTGGTCTTTGAATACGATATTCTAGCCCATCGCCTAACAGCTTCCATATCCCTTAGTAGTCTTCTACGGGATGAAAGGCAGCTAGTTTGCATTCTTTTGCGTACCAGATTAGCACGGGTTTAGCCAGTTGTTGAAGTGGTTGAATGATTGGTAAGTATCAGAAATTTGGAACTATTAAATTGACATTGTTATTGAATGTAAAATACAAAATCTACCAATAAACTTGGTGACCATTTAACACATTTACACATCACGTCCGCTTCCTTGTAGAGGGGTAGGCAGAGATGGATTCCCATCTGTTCCGATCCTTACATACTTTCACTTCGTTGACACTCATACACTCGGCGGTTATAGGTACTTCAAACGTCACCCTTTTTCAACATGGCGTCTGTGACAGTTTAATTTCACCGCATTCGGTAAATAAAGTAAGTAAAATTCAACTTTTACTACGGAATAGTAGAAGAGTTTTTGTTTTTCTTTCCTTTGTCTTGAAGGGACTTTTGCCGGTAGAAACAGTTTTGTGTGACTTCCTAATCCAATTTGTTGCGGTAACCATGGCAACGTAGAAAGCAAAGATTTGTGCGACACAACAACACGACAACGTTGACACACCGGTTCTCGTTCGGTCACCGAAGTTGAACAACGTTGGGCGTGATCAGTGTTTGGATGAATGACCGTGTGTTCTAACTTTCAGAGACGGAAAACATCTTGAGGAAACTTACTTATTTCTCTGGATAGATTGCAGTTACGGGTGCTAACTGAGAATCGGGGCAGTGGTTCACCCGCTGCAGAGTGAGTGTTCCTTGCATAAGCGTTGACAGAATCCATTGACAGATACGCTCTCTGTCAAACAATGTTCGTTTGTAAGCTATCCATGTGTGTGTGTGTGTCTATTACATACACATACGTTTCACGACTTGTATACACACTCCCTTTTTTACTGTGGCGGGGTAATCAGAAGCTTGAGTGCCCGTCTCCGAAAATTCGAAGGCGTGTTAGGTTATGAGTTACTCAAAATCTGCGTTTCACTAGTTAGACAGCACCCCACTTGATAGGTAGTGAACTATATCGCCGTCTATAGGCACTGGATAAAAGGTAATGAAAGTTTTTCTATTCTATTGAAGATTTTTCTTAGTTATATGGTGTTTTCAGGATAACGTGATGGATTTGTATAATTTACATACATATTCTTTCTACATATAAATATCGATTTTTAACATCGTAGTAAGTGGATTTATTTCTTTGTAAACAAAATGTCTACCCATTTACTTTAACGTCGCATGTAGTGTAACGTTCCATTAAGAACTGTCAGTCATTTCGACCATATGTCATAGGGGTTATTAATCTTTCCCTACTTACGGGTAGTATAACGAAATATATAGCTTTTATTTGTAATAAACGTTGTCAAATCACGGGCCTTAGAAAATAAATTATACAAAATTTTGTGCTAGCTGTTACGGTTAAGCAAAAGATAAATTAATTTTTATTAGAATTTCATTATTTTATATTGAAATTTAATTTAAAATTATCAGGTAAAGTTTAATAAAGAAAAAGTTATATAAGCATAAGCATAATTTTGCTTAATGTATATACCAAAATAATCCTGACTTCTTTGTTGTTATAATAGAAATTTTCTAGGTCACGTACAGGCTTTTAATATTTAATATGGACATCAACCTAATTCCATTTTATGTACAATCCAAAACTAGAAACTAACCTTTTAAACCCACCAATCACGTCACATACTTACACTAAATTCAATTCAATTCAATTCGAAGCGATTTCCCAATCCTTTCATTTTGTCGCGAATTACAAAGAATACATTGAGTCCACAACAAAAGCCGAGAATTGGTTAGTTCTTTAGAACACGTGGAATTACCTTCATGGACCTTTCACGGGGCAAAACTCACCCAAAAGTTTCGGTAATACGAATGTACAGGCAAATGTATGTGGTGAGCTTATAAAGGGCGAGTATTTATGAGCAGTGTGTATGATGTATTGGGTACATGTATGTATTTATAAGCATTATTTGGTTTACATTCAGGCTCAGCTTATTATTTTCCCTAAATTACGATTTGATCCAGATTTTATACCAAACTTTCATAAACATTCATAGTTTTGTGATATTATAATTTTTTTTGGATTTTATCGTAAGTATTATCTAATAAATATTTTTTAAAGTATATGTAAGAAATTCATATTCCATATATTACATTATTTTTTTATTACAATGTTTACAGACACATAATAATTATATTCACAAAACTCAATAAAAATCAAAATTGTAGCATTGAATTCCAATAAACCTTTAGAGCATAAACAGATAATATTCTAATTTATAAAAGGAGATATATAGAGATAAAAGAGAAAATAATTGCAAATAACGTAAATCATCCCGTAATGACATGGTAGAAGGAATAAACATCAGAATCACTAACTTTGTATTTAGTTCGTGGAATAAGCCTTAAAATGCTGTTCTCAATAACGAGTCAATTGTAGTCTTAAAACCTGCCCTGCGTTTGCCTGTACATATTCTGTCAAAAGAATTTGATTTCGTTTCTCCCTTAAGACGGTCTGTCAAGGGTCCATTGCTTTAATACGGCAATACATTCTGAGGGCCCAAATAAAACACAATTGTTTTCAATTACAATTGATTAAAACAATTCAAGCTTTAAATGTTGAATTCTACAAACCAATTGCTTTTCGAATGTTTGGGGTCTTTATGCGAATGTTGTTTGACGTTTTATTTATAGTGCATTAAGATGCGTTTTAAAGGAGATTCGTCTGAATTTGGACTTCTATTGTATGTAAAATCGTCCTTTATCGAATATAGTTTAGTTTTTTTATTGGTCGATAGCTAGGTAAGTAGTTAGGCTAGCACTTAAATTAGGAATATTAAATATTCACGGTTATTAATATTCCAATAAAGATTTATAAATTTAATGCCAGTATATTTATATCGCGTGCAATTTCCTTATAATTTATTTTATAGTTTAATTTAAAACACTTGCACATAAAACATAAATTAAAAAATAAGAATATTACTCGATGTATTAATGTTTTTCCATTATATACGTAGTGTTGTATTTTATTACTGTAACTTATAGGCCAGGCAAATGTTTTGACTTTCAATGAATGTACTGTACTTGTACTTATATTGAATAAAAACATTTGACTTTGACTTTGACTTTTTTTTATATTCAAGTATGACAGCAAACTGTTAAACTAATCATTAAATTTCCCACCTTTCCATAGTTCTTTATTCTCCTCTATGATTTTGGTCTGAGTTTATACTTAATGACGTTTATTGAGTTTGAAACATATTCTCTATGATTCTGTGGTGTGGTCAATTATTTTAAATTCACTATAAAGTTACACATACATCACATGTTTCAAACGATTTCGCCAATACCTCTACGTTCGTAGTAATGAACGCATTAGACTACGAACCGCTATCATTAAGCTCTAACGTAAATAAAATTAAAATTGCAAATTGAATAGAACGGTCGTTATGCCCTCTCAAGGACCGTTTCTGCTATAATGGGACATCAGGCCATTTAGCATTAAGGGGCATTCATAAAAAATGACTTTACAACAAAAAGACTCGTGTAACAAGATTGTTGAATTTGTAATGGCTGTTCGGATTTATGGATGATTACGAACGACTTTTGTACTTGAAATTAATCGGTTAAATTAACTTTGTAATCATTAAGTTACATTATAGTTAGTTTGTACAAAAACAACACGTTTATTAATATATACAAAGATGGTTAAAAGTAATAAAAACCAATACAACAACGAATTTTTAGTACTTCAAGCAGTCTCACTGGCAATAACCAACAGCTATTCGGTCATTCCTAAAATAAACCTTGATATGTAATATTAGTAACAAGCAACTAATTCAAATCACTTAATAGACTCAAAAGATACACATAAAAGATCCAATATATCCCATAGACTCATCCTCAGTCACACCATAACACATCGGTAAAAAAGGCAGCTAGTTACAAATCTAGCATCCCAAACTCTCGTTTCATTGGCGCCCATGTTAAAACAAACACAATTCCTAAGCGTTTGTTTACCCTGGAGAGGGATTCGCTAAATCGGCCATTTCACGTAACGTTTCACTAATAGTCCAAGCGCGTTTAATTAATGCTAACTTACGCGTCATTTGGTGCGATGTCAGCGACTTTTGAAGGGTGACTGGTTAAGGTTTTGGAGCAGAGGGTTTCAGGTTCGATTCTGTGTTGTAGGATGTATTGATGGAAATTTGTGGGATTTCTATGTATGTATGTAGTTTTACAATTTGGTTGTGAATTAAATGTAATTCACAATTGTAGTAATGACTATAATTGTGAGTGAAAAAATCGGGAGAAAACTTGTCTATTCTACGGTATAATCAAGCCATAGTCAGTACCTTTGCATTGCGACATGGAACACCTTTTGTCACGTTGGGTGCTAACTATAAATGAACTACGTCGTAATTACCTACCCCGAAAGTTAATAATCGTGAAAATGTTGCCTAGACTAGCTTAGTACTGAAACACTCCTAATACCTTCGTTGTTTGTAACGACGGAACAGGAAGCAGTCCACCTAGTCTATCAAAACCCAGACAACATACATCATTCCTTATTGAATTATCAATATAAGTACAGTCAACACTAAAAGAGCAGTCCCAGTAACTTTTTATAAGGTTTACGTTTATAAGAACAAAAGACAATATTTTGCATTTTAAAACTGGCGCCAATATGCATTATCATGGCAACTATACGTTCGCGTGCTTCGAATTAAAAAATACAACGTAAACCTTATAAAAAGTTACTGGGACTGCACTTTTATCGTTGACTGTACGTAACATTGGCCGCGTATTTCGTATAGAATGACAATATGCTCGAGTGACGTCATTCCGGCAATGTCGGACGCGATTTGAATAACGATCGGCAGCCGAATAGCCGGAACACGATATTTATAATTAAATTTTCCACCGCGCGGTTGACAACTGCATACGAGGTTGGTTCTGCTAATAAGCTTAATTGGTATTTATTTCTTAAAAATAACGATTTATTTAAATAGCACATCTATATTTGAATTGCTTCAGAGGAAGGATAGGTATTATATTAATAGATTGCATCGCAAGAAGTCAAGAAACATGACCATAAAACATAAAACAAACAATATGGATAACATGGTTAAACAGCAATAAAAAGGTGTTGCGTCGTTTATATTTATTGAATTCTTACAGTCTAACAGATCAGTATTACTGTCGGGATTGTGGTTTGGAACAATGTCAACAGGTTGCAAGCTCATCATCTCAAATTATATATCAATATAAATTCATCGTATCATATGAAAATTACTATGTTATTGATTTTTGACTTCTCATGTTATGCATGGTATTATAAATTGAGATTTTTATTTCATATGGTGTATTGTTGGCTGTTTCTTTTCTAATTATTTAATTGAAAAAAATCAAAATAGTTAAGTCAAAGTCAAAAAAGTCTAATGTTTTTATTTAACATAAGTACAGTACATTCATTGAAAGTCATAACATTTGCTTGACAGTATTAATTTACGAGTATATCGCATTGGATAAATAGCCTGTAAAGATAGAACGTTAAATATGCAATTAAGAAACAACTATAAGCAGAATCAACCCCTTTACCCCGTGTGCGGTGGCCATACGCAACCGTGTGAGGTGCTTACCCCGGCGAGGCCGCCAATCGAATGATTGATTCGCTACGGGACAAATATGGGCATGGTTGACTCCCAAATATATCGTATAAGGCCGCGTTTCCATACTCTTTCCGACAGTTTAACTTAATGTAACTATTGTTTTATCGACAAATTATCGTATAAATATAAGCAGAGGTTCAATCATTCATTGAATATTATACTAGTATTTGACCATTTGAAACCTACTTATACCTGATAATCGATATTCAACGTGGTTTGTGGTAAACTATGCTAGCGAATAATCATGTGGCGTTTACATGTTATTAGAAATGTTCGTATAGGGATCGCATTCTTTATGTGAAGAGTTGTAAGAAGAGACTCGATGATTAAGGTTTCCTTGAATTTTCAATAGTTAAGCCTATTGTTAAACCTACCTTACCAACAATATTTCTAAATGTCTTATATATCATTTAGTCTCTTGATTCATAACTAACGGAACTTATCCCGTAAGTTTTTATAAAATAAAGTAACTACGTTCTACTACGTTACTACTAAGTAGTTAATACTTCTACTTTACTATACAATAATTTATTATATAAAAACTTACGCGACTCTTACACTTACGACGACGCTTACACTTACGATTAGTTATTAATCATGAGTATAAATCGAGAATCTCTTAAAACTATATTTAGTCTCTTTATTCTTTCTCCTCTTTCGACATACTAAAAATCTTTTATTTATTCATATTACACACCAAACTAACACGTAACAAAAATAACAAAAAACCACCCTTAACCCTTATGATTAACTTCCTAACCCATCATAGTGGGAACCAAGTCATAAAATATACATAGAGGGCGTGACGTTAGCATGTCGGAGACAAATGAGCAATTTGCCAAGTCATCTCGTCTGGTACGGAGTGAATGGGCAAGCCCGTTGGGAGGCCTTTTCACCTTAGGTCCCTTACTATGCACTGTGTATGTTCCAGAAGATTAGGTTTAATGCTACATTACATGTTTATAAATCATATGCCGTCTTTATTATGAAAAGTGTATTTGATACGATTGATTTACATACATACATACACGTCACGCCTGATTCCCTGTAGAGGGGTAGGCAGAGATCACGGATCCCCATTTGTCCCGATCCTGACAGACCATTTTCGCTTCATTGAATTGATTTAATTGTACATTATAGTATATTTATAATTATACAGCTAAATGCAGTAGCCAGAAGAAACTAGGTTTGATTTGTTTAATTGTACATTAAATTTATAAGAGTATTCCTAAATAGATTGGTTGGGAGATATGCTATAGGTGACGGAAAATAACCTATTACCAAAAATTTTTTAGATATAATACCCGTATAATTTTTAGTTGAAGACTAAGCTACTGTTACAAATATGCCTTATGGAAAGTTTCCCAACCTCCATAGATATGCTAAAACTGACGGAAAAATTTACGTATTTATGGTTCTGCAAAAGATATTTTTTGTTAATTTCTACTGTGTAGTTATATTAAAACTAATCACTTGTACAGCGAGGGAAATTTACTAATAAGACCACCCTATAACATGATCATACGAAACACAATGATAACTCAGATGTTGAATTGCTTGAGCTTTTTAAGTCTACAAAACGACTAAACTAGATACCCATCACTGTTTATAATTACCTTAAGTTGCAATTTGCATAAAGCTACAACTACACTGTCGAAACACTATTCGCGTCTTATTCCGAAACTTTTAATATCTCAGTAATTGCAGTTGCATTGTTCTCGACACTTAGCAACTGAGGTTTGGGAATTTGAAGCATGTTGCCTCATAGTTGAGTTGGAAATTGAGGCGTTGCGAAAATTCTAGGTATAAGCTATTGTCTGTGGATTTAGGTATGAGTAGTGAAGGGAATATGACACGTTCTTGGAATGAATGAAACTGGAACAGTCAGTTCCCTTCTTCCTAATTTTCAGCTTCTTAGATAATAACAACATGTAATATAACTTATTAAGTATTTGTCTATAATTTTATAATAATAAAACGACCACATCTGATCACATCTTGAGTGATTTAACACATAAAGGCTGCACTCTTAATTGTTTACAAATCTTCCTACACCTTAAATTATCACCATGCTATATACATATTAGCAACAGTATGTACCTACTGTAATAATAAATAACTAAGACCCTTAGCTTAGTAGGGGTTTACATAAAACGTAATTTCCTAAACGCCATCAATCAAAACAAACGAATGCGTCCGACGTTCGTCAAGTGCAACTGTTTAAGCCGCACCCTCAAGGGCGTATGCACTCACTTAATTGAAATTTCATGGTTTAGCACGCTGTCACTCGGTTCTGCTAATTTCAGTTTTAAGAGATTCGCGATTTATATTCACGATTGATAACTAACGGGACTTATCGCGTAAGTTTTTATATATCAGTCTGCCCATGACCATGACTGCTGCAACATAGCCGAAATGTCGGGTTAATTAAGGTAAATATATTATATAAAACTTACGCGACAAGTCCCGTTAGTTATCAATCTGCTAATTTTTTTCTACATAACACAAACGTATTCCCGACCCTTGTGGAGTAGTCAGAAGCTCAGGTTTCTCCGCAATCACGGAGGTAGTAATTCTATGGCCACCTAAAATCCACTTGTTGGCCAAATAGTCTGTACTCAATGTGACAGATATTATTATGATTATTTATCTCTTACATACAGACACGCCTCTACGTCGCGTCTAGGCAGAGACTATCGATCGCCACCTGGAATGATCCTGACAAATCTCGTTTGCTTCACTCACATCCATTAAACTTCTCATACATTCTTTTCTATTCTTGACGCTACGTGTGATCTTGAGAAGAATTTTTAATTTTATTTATTTCTTGTACATCGTAAATGTATTTTTTTTATAAGTTATTAGTAGTACGGGCTACTATAGTAGTCGTAGCAGGTTGAGACAGAGATACTACTTATTATACAATTTTTTACAGTTAGAGACCTGAATATGCATGTGATTAATGTTGTTACCTTATTGGAATAAGTTCAGACTGCATTTCATTACCTGAAAACAAAAATAAAGAAATTAGTACATTTAAATTTTAAAAGTATTATCATGTTTAAACTAATTAATAATTATTATTTTTACACATTTTACACATTTGAGAATATATACAACATTTTAATAATCATTCGCTGATACACAATAATACAATGTTTTGGTAATTTTATACAGAGTACTTTATTAGTCTTTCTTATCTCACCATTAAATAACAATCACTACTGATAAGAAAGTTTCAAAGGGATGTCAAATCTTACGACACAAATATCAATAGGACATATTCCCCTTATTTCTAACCTTTACACTACAAATAAAACACTACAAGTACGCCCATACCCTTATTATTACACAGACCAGGTTACAGAACATTCGCGTCACGTCTCGACACTAATTAGCAAATAGTAGAACCGGGATGTCATCACTAATTTGCATTCTAACTACGAGGAACAGTGATTTTAAATTCATATGCGACTGAGACTCGGAATGCAAAGGTAAGTTGGATCTCATTCCTTTCTCCATTCGTACAAACAGACATATTCACGTCTATAATATCTGTAGGGGTGGACAGAATGAGTTCTCGAAACTGTTTTTTAAAAACTGGGTGCAGTGGAAGGTATGTTACGTAGAGGCTACCCAATAAGACATATGACAGTCAGATAGACGCAATATTGAAAAAGGGTAACATTGGAAGTACCCATAAACGCAATTGCAGAGATGGAAACCTGAACCTCTGATTAACCCGCTAGGGTTAATGGTCGTGAACGTGTTTATCTTTTTTGAAGGCAATGTGCTACTCTGGGAAGTGAAAAGAATGCTAACTA
Organism: Leucoptera coffeella; assembly: GCA_030578115.1. NCBI lineage: Eukaryota > Metazoa > Arthropoda > Insecta > Lepidoptera > Lyonetiidae > Leucoptera > Leucoptera coffeella. The sequence continues at coordinate 81,289 of JAMBLF010000228.1, forward strand.
GCTGCCGTTGTTTCCAGCTTGTTGGAGGAGGCGACTAAGGGACTAGGGGAAAAAGGAAACAATTAGGTGATGAGCTAGGAACCTGTCACCAATGTTTCATATAGCTAAAAAAATACTTAGGAGATATTATCGAGTCTCCGGTGTGCCCACATTGAAAGGGATTACAGTACCTCAATGTATATTTATGAAATGTTTTTAAGTGATATTTATTAATTATTTATGAAATATTAATTTAGTTCTGGAAGAGCTTTCGTTATAATTATGTTAACTTTTTAAGGCACAAGAATATAAGAAAAATCAAGATCTTTATAAGATATTTATTTTATATATATTTTTTTAGAGCCTTTGCTCTAAGTAGTTTATTGTATAAAAGTACATAGAAAGAACACAAATTCACTTATTCAGTTGCCTCAAGAAACCAGCTTTTAAACTTTTGTTTGAAATCAAGAAATTCAGGATTGCTTCTACGGTGAATGAATTATCACAGTAGTGTAAATAAGGTATCATTGAGTGTTAATAGATTAATGGATGTTAGACAGCGGAGATTTTCATTCATACGTACTTGCACTCAATTAATTTTATCTCTTTTAGAGTGAACAGAACAGTCTTAACATCTCATTAGGCACATTTAGGAAAAATATATAAATGTGCGTGCATTAATACTAATATGGAATATTTGTGACACTTTACTAGTCCATTGCCCAATAGAATCCATATACCATATAGTCTTAGTTGTCTTCATTGATATAAAGAAGAGTATAGAATATAAGAAAGAAAGACATTTAGTTAGCATACTATTAACTAGCAATCTCTTATATATATTTACCACCATACGAATTTAAGGCGTAAAAACATCTTAATTTGAAGTATAAATGATCATAATCAATGTACTATAGCAATCGTAGGTAGAGCTGGAGCAATAGACATTTCGATTTAAAATCACTCCCACCTACACAATAAGTTAAGGGCGGATGTCAGCATCCCCACAAAGAACCCCGCGCTACCTTGCCAAGGCTTCGATTCTCCTACTTTGTCATAATAATTGACAATCGTATTTTCATAACTTGATATTTTATAAAAAAATATTAAAAATTATCCTGTGCTATAGGAACGTGAAAAGAATGCTAAATAGCTGCCGTTTTTACCGATACGTCGTATGAGGTAACTAAGGTAATTTGTCACTAATGTTCCATATGATATCACAACTCTAATATGTACGATAAAAAGTGATCTAGGAGATATTATAGCATTTTGAAGGTATTGTCCAGCACAAAAGGAATTAAAATACGTAAATGTACAATACACATGTATCATATATGTCATAATAATGTAAAAAGAGGGATTAATAACTCGCAGTAGTACCTCAGTACTCCGTGCTGCTATAAGGCGTAAATAAAGCGCTACATATGAGTGGTCGTCAGCCATTATCTTATTACGACCAACATTATTCTGTAATCGTTTAATTTAGTGCAAACTTCCGCATGTCATTCAAGAGCTCAGTTGTTTTACTCGTCCCTATTTTACCATTTTGGTATACATATTCAGTACAGATATTTGGCTGTATAAGGAAACATCGGTCGTCTACAATGCGACAGGTTTGTAGCCAATACATAAATACAAATACATTCACGTTCTTTATCCTTTACAGAGACAGATGAAATCATCACGTTGGTCACATATTACAATGAATATTTGGTTGTGGTGTTATATGGACCATTGGTGAGAGATTGCTAGCCACCCAATAAATTCCATCTTGTCTCATAATCGCCTCTTACGATATGTTGGGAGAGAGGTTTACTAACATTATATTTGTGTAATATACTAGTAATGAATAAATAAATATTCGTCCAAATATTATTTCCTTATTTATGTCAGGTGAATCGGCGACACAGAAAAATAAAATCCTTAATTGCACAGACACCCGGCTTCTCTCATAAGCGCTTAAAGACGATTTCATCCAAAAATAGACTTTCTAACCTTGGCACAAGGTGGAATATAGCTTGAACCTTCTAAGGGTACTTCTTGAGCATTATGACTTTGTATGGAAAAATGACTACAACGAAATGTTAATTGTAAATAATTGTGACCGAAACGGTTTTGGTGCTAAGTCTTAATGTCCCAAGGGGTAGATAGATGCTTGATGTTAAAAGCATGTGAAACATTGCCGAATTGTTTTCGTAGTTTTAAGATACATACAAACATGACATATACAGTATATGTCGAATAAACATATACATATACAAACGTTAACTGAAAAATCGCAAATTTCGCATATAGTTTTAGTTCAATAAGCTATCCCAGAAATGCATATCACCTGATAACATTTGACGTTAGAAGTACCTATAACCGCCGAGTGTGTATGAGTGTCAATGAAGATGCCACTTTGGTCTGTCAGGATCGGAACAAATGGGGAACCGTGATCTCTGCCTACCCATCTACAGGGAATCAGGCGTGATGTGTATGCATGTATGATAACCTTTTACGATATTCTAGTATAGAGGCATAGTTTTAGTCACATTCTTTCCTAGACCAACCCCTTTGAAAATCCTGACTAGTCTATAATGTGTTTTTATATTTATAGTGTTACTAATAGTGTTTTTCCTACTTTCAATAAGTAATATTTATGATCCTTAATTTAAATACCAAGATTTCAATTTCATATCAATTTTCTGTTATCTTACAAAACCTTTCTACCCAGCAGAACATTACCACCGTGCAGTTCTGTATATATCTACGTATGTATATAGAGATGTAACATTTTTAGGAATGGGTACCGAGTAAGTCTGAACTTATCGAGTCAATATCTCGGCTCGTCGCACATTACGCGGCCGACAAATGCGCTTCACCCATGCCGATTGCTTACGGGGAAAGATATATATATATATATATATATATATATATATATATATATATATATATATATATATATATATATATATATATATATATATATATATATATATATATATATATATATCTTATACTTTACAATGTAAAGTTTAAATAATAATATATACGTCTCTTAATTCCTTTCGAGATAGACAGAATGTGAGCAATATTTCTTTTCTTTTCAAGCACATCTGAGAATATATACAACATCTTAATAATCATTTGCTGTAACTGTAATTCCATATAGACAGAGTACTTTATTAGTCTTTCAATAACTCACCATTAAATAACAATCACTACTGAAAAGAAAGTTTCAAACGCATGTCACATCTTACAATGCAAATGTCAATAGGATATATCCCTCTTAATTCTAAGTTCTACACTACAAATAAAACACTACAAGTACACCCATACCCTTATTATTACACAGACCAGGTTACATAACATTCGCATCATGTCTGAACACTAATTAGCAAATAGTAGAACCGGGATGTCATCACTAATTTGCATTCTAACTACGAGGAACAGTGATTTTAAATTCATATGCGACTGAGACTCGGTATGCAAAGGTAAGTTGGATCTCATTCCTTTCTCCATTCGTACAAATAGAGATATTCACGTCTATCATATCTGTAGGGGTGGACAGAAAGAGTTCTCGATGCTGTTTGTTACAGACTGGGTGCAGTGGAAGGTATGTTACGTAGAGGCTACCCAATAAGACATATGACAGTCAGATAGACGCAATATTGAAAAAGGGTAACATTGGAAGTACCCATAAACGCAATTGCAGAGATGGAATATATATATATATATATATATCTTATACTTTACAATGTAAAGTTTAAATAATAATATATACGTCTCTTAATTCCTTTCGAGATAGACAGAATGTGAGCAATATTTCTTTTCTGACAAATATTTAGATTCAATAACACTTCAGAGTAGGGTGTGCAAAATAATAGCTCCTTATTTTTCTCGATGTCCCACATATAAAGTCGGTGATTCTATATAATTGTATGATAAATGTTCACTATGTCACCTTATTATTATTTTTTATTATATTATTATAACGACTTCTACGTTATCACCCTGATACTTTAATACACACGTACACGTTCATTTGCATAGTCAGAATATAGTTCATAAGTGCCTAAGAAACCCCTTATTTCCAGTCGGCTCTTACGACGTGAGCTATAACTAAAAGCGCCCATAGTTACCCTATAAGAACAGGCCCTCCTAGCAGAGTCCTGAAAGGAAGTAAGTTCCGCAACCTTATGTCTGTGAAAATACAACCCAATATCGACAACTTCATAGAGATAAGCAATAAAGTACAGAACGAACGCAACAGTTCCCTCTGAATATGTTCGCAGATTCACCCCCGGGCACACGGGGTGGATTTTGTTTAAAAATAATATTTAATACAACACTACACATAATTAAGTATAATTGACATTATTGTAAATAGAACAATACATACAAGTACATTATTTTCTCTATTGAAAAACTTCAAGAATGTGTGTCATTGTTTTAAATACTCTAGTTATGCGATTCGTCTTGTTGATTTCTTACATTATTAGTATTTGTGTATTTAGGTATTTTATTCATATATATAAAGATTTAAGTGGTAGTGATCCTTCTGAAAGAGTCATTACTAATAGTTTGAATAGTATAAAATGTAACATCTCAATTTTATCCAATAATAAACTATATATGAGTACGTCAATATGTACTCGTTCTTGCAACCTTTTGTTCACTGCTTCGGAGTTGCAGTATGTCACACTAACGCCAGGTTTGATAATATTTAAGGTCCTCAAGACCAATAAAGTGCCTTATTTGTTAAATGTATTCAATATTAAATATTGCTGCCACTGCTGTAAACTACCCTAGTGTAACCAGTGAATCACGTGAGCTAGTAACACTTCCAATTTATCCAGCGAACTGAATATATTACTCGCACATTGAAATTTAAACCCTTAACGTCTGTATTACGGTTGCAATTTCCCCTCACGCCCGTGTCGAATAAAATTCTTTTTTCGCCCCGCCAAGCTGTAAGGAGCCTAAAGGTCATGTTATTAAGGTTTATACTCGGGTGTGGGCTGGTAATTCCCAGATCGCGATCATATGACGAAGCCTCGGTTGAAGCTAGCTTATTGAAATACCATACTGCCATGAGAGTCATAAATTGATCTTGAAATCTGTGGTAACTTTACTCGCCGTGTTCTGTGTTTGATGTCGAATTTTCCGCTTCATTACGACGTCTGTGATTTTGGTACTTTTTTTCGTTTTTGTGTGGGTTGGAAAACAGCTGTGATCGTTGGAGAGTGAAATACTTACTTGTGTTTCGTGAAAAACTGCGTTAGGTTTGTGTATGGGTTAATGGTCACAAACAAATTTATAACATATTTTATATTGTCATGACTAAGCCTTGTGTTCTTTATTTTTTCTGCATTAGAATGAATAGAGAGTTCTTTTGCTTAGCTCTCTTATCATTATTCACTTTATTCATTTTCATTGATATAATTTAGGTATATATGATGTACACTCGTACACAAAACTTAACTCAAAAGGTAAAAATGCTACTACTATATCATGCACAGTATTTACAGATTTTTGCTTGTACTCGATGTTGAATCCGTCACATAATGAACAATTGAAAACCAACATTCAGTCTTAGTGCGAAACAAAGGTCTACTTAGCGTTAAAATCCATATATATAAGTAACTATACAATAGTACTTAATACTTGTTTAACAGACTTTAAAACAGTTGTCAATCCACCACAAATCAAAACAAAGCCTCTACATCCGTCTCAGAATCCAAAACAAGGCAATTCATTGCAGTGTTAATGGTAATAGTAAAATGTTTATGAACATTGCTAACGATAAAATGAATTGAATGTTCAAAGGCATAGAGCGTAAAATTGGAAAACGATTGTTCACAATCCATGTAGTAGGAAATTTATTACGCGAATACGCAACTCTTGTGACAGTTTGGGATGTAAATATGATCATAGTTATCTAGTAACATGCTGTCGGAGGCAGCTAAATTTTAGGAATAAAAGGGATGAATTTTAATATACCAACCGAAAAATAATGCTCAAGATTGAAAAAGTATGTGTCCGAAATTGATTTGTTGAACTGGTTGTTTTACTTTCAATTGTCGATTCCCAAAATAATAGTTTTTCGCTTGCAGTATACTTCAGATATTAAAAATATAAAAAAAATGGCCTTACATCATTTTATTTCACAGGATTAAATATGTCGTATATTCTTTTATATAATAGTAAATTACAGCTCATAGTTACATAACACAAGTCCCTGACTAATTCGTGAAATCACCATGTATGTCTGCATTGGTGTTTAGAAAACATTGCATGTCTAATGACATTTTGACGACCTCTATTGGTGAGGGGTGAAATACGCAAGCTGGAATGGTTATTGCATTCTTTCAAATGTTGTGAATGTGTTTCGATTAGATTTTTACAAGTACAATGTGCTACATATTGCATAATCAACACAAACATATATCGACGGTGGTCAGGCTATATTGCTCTTTTGACATTTTGCAACTTAACTGTAGAGTGATTCAGTTTCAAAAAGTAAAAAAATAAATTGCATATAAACCAATTATTGTTAGATTTGCTAAATTTGCTGAATTGGTAGTAGAGTCACGGAAATCAAAAAATTGTATTTTAATCAATATTTCCTCACTTTTGATAGATTTTAATCGCTATCCTATGAAGTTTCTAAATAACACATAAGCTAGATAGCTTTTCCACCTTCAATATCATACTTAAGTCTTTCTATGACTTTCAAATTAATATATCTGTTTGATCTACTTTATTGTTACCAAATAGTATAAAATGTAGCATTACTATCGACACTATTATGACAATTATATGGTTATATCATTACATACAAACACATGTAAACTGTAAAACGCTAATAACGCATTCACTCTTTCCAGAAGAATTAAAAAAATCTATAAATCACATTTCACCTCTTAGAGAAAATTTTATTTACTAATTAGAGATATACACGTAAATAAGTTAGTAAAAATCTTCTTACCGCCTTATAATCAGTAATAAAGCAACTCTATAGCATTCTAGCACTTAGCCTAACACTAATGCATGAACGCTCTACATTGGGCTGAATAGAGCAGACTCAATTCCCTCCAAATAGGTTAGCACACAACACAACTCCTTTGAGTGTATCGTACATTTATTTCAGGAATCCAGCCTGAATACATTCCAGTTACAAGGCGACGGCACACGACCTTTCGGCCGCTTTTATCCTGGGAAAAATGGGGATTTCGACTTATTACGTCACGGCTTTTATATGTATATTAACGTTCTTCTGTCTCTATTGGTGGCCAGAAATTTGATGACTATACTTGTTATGATGAGGTTTATGACGACATTGACGGTTTTTACGTATACGAATAGCCATCTCTTGGTAAATTTGTACTTATATAGATACGTATAATAATCAAATAAAAAATTTAGAATGTCTACGTATTCCTAGTTACAGATAATAGAAGTCATGGCTACACAGATCATTACTTAAATATTACGCGAGTTCTATTAGAGAAAATGTACTTTACAATATTGACGAAGAACAAACTTTCTATCCGTGGGGGTACATAAATATGTGTATATACATTAACTTTCTTCAATCCCTTTCGGGGTGGACAGAACCTCGGAGATATAATATCTCCTAGGTCACTTTATAGCTTGAATATCGGGGTTGTGACGTCATGTTAAATTCGACGTCCTTAAATTTCAGCTACTTCCGTTCTACAAATCCCAGATCCGCATGTACTGGTATACCGTTTAGCAAGTTACACTAATTCCATTAGGAGTGCGCTAAATGCATCGATGTTTCTATATTGGGAGGCGAATCGATATTTTGCTTATAAGTACTTTCTGGGTTCATGTAAATCGGTGCTATTGCGATTTGTAATGAGCTGCACTTTGATAACAATCGTAAAAACACATGCATAACAAACAATACAACATGCAAATTATTATCGTATTTCATAAACACTACTATCACATTTGGTGATATGAAAATAGGTCGTATGAACATGTTTTCAAACTAATTCATGATTACCTACATGTTTTTTTAACTCTTTTTAATATTTAGGTTACCTAATACGTCTGTAATCCCATAACAGAGTATCAGGGATTACGTGACTATCACTAGAGAGAAGAGAAAACTTAGTTAAGTTAAAGCCTAGTTTCTATCAGATATAAGGCTAAACAATACCCACTGACACGCCAGAGCTGATAGTGCAGATTGATTCCTTCCTAATCAAAAAACGAACTATTGTGTACCTACAAAATACTTAGTTCTTGCAAAATTCATACTTAAAAGGCCGCCTCCTTCCCACTCGCAATATTCACTTGCTAATATCGCCGGTAGTTGTCCCCGCACCGCGAAGTTAAATATATGCAGTTTTAAAGTTATTTAATATAGCGTTTTATAGATTCATAAACTACGAACTTGCTTATTGCTCACGCGAATCTGCATAACGCCGGTATTCTAGAAAGAGTAGTCAGTGTGTACGTGACATCTTTTAGTCAGGTAGTAGTATGTATTTTAAGGTGAGGATGTAATTTGGTAAACGTACATACAGAGAGTCACTACCTATCAGGTTGAGTACTTATTATCGGTTTAACATGGTATTTAATTGACGAAAGAACTTTGATGTGCACTCAGGTTTCTGACTGACATCTAAAGGGTTGATAGACGACCTCCCTAGAGCGATCGGTTAAGCACCTGAACGCCAATCGCGAGGTTTCAGGTTCGATTACCGGTGGAGGCAGAATTAAGAACTACGCTTTTCTTCTGCTTCCCAGTCTGGAAAAGTTTATGTATGTATGTTTCTTAAATGTCAATGTACTATACTGTTCAGTGCTAACGAGCTGCCGTGTAGAAGACGACTAAGGGACTAAGGGTAAATGGAATCTTTTGGGCGATAGGCTAGCAACCTATCATTAACGATCTGTATGAAATAACTAACCCAATATTTATGCTAATAAGTGACAAGGGAGATTTTTCCTTCAAGGTTCTGTCCACCCCGAAAGGGATTAAAGGACTTGAAGGTATGTGTATGTATAGTTATATTATATACAAGTTAAACTAGCATAGGAATTCTATTACTTCAGCCATTGAATAAATTTTATTTTTCATTTTACTGTTAATTTTATAGCAGCTATTACCTGGTTGAACATAATTGAAAATGGTTACCGACTTGTGTGGTATTTATAACTAAAGGCGTAAAAATAAATCATACATATACTCTCGTCTATATTTGTCGAAAGAGCGGACAGTGCAGAGGAATAGTATAAAATTATATGTCCTGGCTAATGTATAGTCTTAATATTTAATAACAACATTGATGACAGGTTGCTATCCTATCGTCGCTCAATAGCATTTACCTCTTAGAATATGTTGGAACGAAGCCTACTTCCTACAATTACTCTAACAGTAGTAAGTACTTGAATATATGATAAAAAAGAGCATCTCGTTACTCGTACCATTCTACCTAAGTACTAGATTAACAAAATTTATTTACTTAACAATATTAAATACCCTTCACTAATTTCATATTAATACCATCACAACCAGATATTACTGCTGCCAAGGTGATAATATGTCTCAGGTTATGATTGCATACAAATTCATATACATTCACGCCCTTAAACCCTTTGGGGTGGACAGAACCTTGGAGACATGAAAAAAAATTCTTGGTCACTTAGTAGCATGTATATTGGTGTATAATTGGGGTTGTGATGACATATTAGCTAGCTAGAAATGTTATATCTCAGTTGTCCTGTCCACCCAAAAAGGGATGAAATGACGTGATTACATACATTCTATCTACCCCATCCACGTTATCGTAGTGGCTAGTTCACTTCGCGGTCCTAATGAGTGGCCACCACGACCCAAATATGTCAATTAGGTAGGCAGACGTCCCAATCCCACGCTAATAGACTGGTTCGCTTACTAGGTCAGTAGCGCTGAATAGGTGTAACTATCTGTCTATCTGCTCGGGGAGACTTTACGACGTTATTTTGTTCCGGTAGGTATTGGTACAAGTAAAGATAAACACTCAGGACCATTAATGAAAAAGCAATGGAAATTAATCGTTATTCGTATATCATAAGTCAAAACTGATTTTAGTATTTTAATCTTAGTTTAATTAACGTTTTAGACTAGCCGAGACAAATAATTAAATGATTTTTGAGGAACTTAAGTATGAAAGTACATAATTTGCGAAGGGTTAATAAACTATCATTAATATTTTTATTTATAGCATTACATAACATGTAATACTGTAATTAGACTATCGTGAGAGAATACATAGTTTTATTTCGTGATTCTGTCCTTGTCAAATGGATTTAATAATACTACTTAATATAAAAAAATATAATTATTAGGTATATAGAAGAGACACAAACACACAGTACGTCACCAGTACATTAGTTAGTATACAAACAATACACAAGTATCTAGGACATATAATAACATATCTAGCCTACCTAGTTTTCTAGCCTTCTAGAGTACCTATGTAAGTGCACTTAAACATGGTTGATGCTCACAAAAGCAGGGGCTGTATCGAGGACCAATAAACAATGGTTAGCCTCGTTAATGAACAATTTGCTTCTAGCTAATGCGATTTAGGATGCGCTGCCTATGTTATGCGGAAGTGCTTGTGAGTTGAAGTATGTTTTAATTTAGTATTTTAGTGTTTAAACTTGTGTTTTGGGGAGATTTTAGGACATGTACTGTAGTGTAAATATGTAAGCATTACTAAATAACAATAATACGTAGACTCAAATCAATCCTTACCTAATTTTATAACATTCAGGAATTTTAAATATTGATATGCAATAAATAAACTTTGCGCAAACAAATAATAAGACAAAATATTATAATTTAAACTAGCACCCATTATCGTTATTAGATAATGTTTAATAGTTTTTCCCGGAAAAATTAAATAAACATTAATAAAGAAAGAGTTAAAGAGGAAGGAAGTCTCGAGCATTGCGACTACCGTACAAGGGAATTAAAATACATAATATAAATGTATATTCTCCTTTAAAGAAAAGATATTTTACTTAATGTGAATTTAGTCCTACCAATGTGATGTCATTAATACCACGATGATTTTATTTCTAACGAACACATTAAGTACTTTACATAATAAACACTTTCAATATCTTTAACCCTTGGATGGTAGTCAGAAGTTCTGAATAAAACAACCAGTGTTATCTAGTTCATAGCTAAGACAATTTATAAATTTACACATTATAATAAAAAGCCATATATTCTAGCCATAAGACAGACTAGAGAAAAATATGATTTCCCCTAACTGAGAAACAATAAATAAAACCGCCACATCCATTCAATGCCAAGTTCAAACGACAGCCTCGGCCGTGACATTTTCCCCGTATTGTTACGTACGTGACAGAAATAATTGTCGCACATTGTCTCCACAGAAACAATGGCGACTCATTACGACACGCAAAATTCACACCGAAGAAGGTAACCAAATGATTCACGTTGGCATTCTTAGCGTAAAATCACTCGTATTGCCTAGGGAATAAGATGGAATATCTAATGGCTTTATTTGCTTCGTTTTGGCCCGGATGGTATTAGGTATGGATGGGCCATTGTCTTTTAATCGATTCAATGGCAGCACTACTCGATGTTTATAAAACATCGCCTGATAGCCTGTGAAGAATTATTTCGAGACCGGAACATTAAGAACCATAATGTATCAAGTCTCAACTGTTAAAGGCATATGTAATAGATTTCAATATACAATACATTATTTGACGACCATCGTGGAGCAATTGGTTAACTATTTGAACGCTAATCGTGAGGACCCGGGTTCGATTCCAGACGGAGACAGAATTACGAACTCCGCTTTTCTTCTATGCAATTATCTATATATCATAATATGTATATCTTAACTATACGTTGTCTCGTACTCGTTACACAAATCTTAAATGAACTAAAGAGCTAGTTCAATTGGTGTAATAGTGTCCGAAATATTATTATATTATAGTCTCAGATTGAATGACCATCTTCAACCGTCCTTTAAAATGATCTTTGACTAGTATGAAGTATACACGTTTATAACTATTACACAATTTCATGTTAAGTCTTCAATATAATGTAAACTATCTTCTCAGCATATTTATTTTTAATATGTCATACATTTTATTAAGTTATAATTATAGAAGGCAACTAAGGTACTAAAACTTAATCAAATCTACTGATTGATGTGCTAGCAACCAGTCACTAAACCAGCTATTTACCATCTAACGTAAAGTAATGCACTGTACGGTTACATAATAATACTTAACATAGATAGTAGTCACTAGAGCCGGTCTATCGACCTTTAAACCTTATATCCGGCAGGTGATGGCAGAGATTGACTATCAAAAGCCGGAACTCAAACAAGAGCGGTGATTGACTCGCTTCCAAGCGTACCTTAGTCCTCTCTTATTTATATATACATAGAGAACTATTATGACCTTTTAAGGAACTAGGGCTAAATAGAATCTATTGGGCGATAGGCTAGCAACCTGTCACTAATGTTCCATTATGACATTGCAACCCCGATATTATGCTAATAAGTGACCAAGGAGTGGTTATCATGTCTTCAAGGTTCTGTCTACCCCGAAAGGGATTAAAGGTCGTGAATGCATATGTGTGTAGAGTACAGACTCTTGGTTTTCATACCAATAGCTACGATTGTATATTAATGTTAGAAAACCCTTGTGGGGTGTACAAACAGATTAAATAAGTTCAGAAAACATTAGAATCTTTAATCTCTACCTACCTCGAAAAAAACGAAACGGGCGTGACGTGTATGTATGTATATATATTCATTCAACAGTACCTGAATGAAGTAAGCAATAAAAACGGAATTCTTATGACGTCATCAACGCACACCTGACGTTCAGTAATAACGTGATATCATGAGATGCAACCATTGTTTTCTTAATCTATTCATAGACTTACTTATTAGAAGCAGTTAGTAAACATGGGAAATAGAAACAGTATTATATGTTTAGTGCTAGTTTGATTTGAATAGATTGTACTAGGTATCTTATTTCCAAGATACTGGTTGGGCCTTAGTCCACTAATGCTTTTTGCAAAATAATAGTTCAATATCAGATCTGTAACAAACAGTCTGAAGTTGATAGTGTAGATAAATTTCGTCATTATTTAAGCGAAATTTGAGACTTTTTCCGATTTCAAGTATGAAATTTGACAATTTTGCTAATCCACTACTAACTTCACACTATTATACTGATCTGATATTGAAATGCGTTTGTGCTAAAAAGCATTTATGGACTAAAGTTCCTGTTTTACGCCTGCTTCTATACCTACTAGATTATGATTAATATTATAGGCTTACAAATAGCTCGTATAAGCTGGACTACATCGTTATTTATAGTTGTTATTAAATTTTATTTCAAACAATAGAAAGTATAAACTAAAGAATATATTTAGCTTATTTACCCTAAAAGAAGTCAATCAGTCCTGTGCTAGTCTGAGACGTAAAAAGTATGCCAACTAGCTGCCGTTCTTCCCAGCATATCGTAGGAAGCGATCATGGGACTAGGCATCAATGGGATCAATTGGGCAATGGGCTAGCAACCAGTCACCATAGTTCCACCAATATTTATACTAAATGTGACCCAGAAAATATTATATCTATGAGTTATGTCCACACCGAAAGGGATTAAATGTATATAAATATGTTTTTAACAAAAGCTGTATTAAAATTCAATAGAACACAGAACTAATATGTATAAATCAGTCGCCGCCCACATTTATTCACAGCCTTAAATTGAAATGTTGTGAATAAATGATGATAGATTTCATGCCTCCCGTTCACTTAATGAAGCTAATATCAGGGGATGAGCCCAAAATCCAATTTGCATAATAATAAGCACGGTTGGGTTGCCTAAGGATTCTATTTTCAGGTGAGTGGGTGTATTGCGGTGTCTAGGTTAGCGTATTTATGGCCGGTATTGTATCTGACCTGCTGAGGATGTATATGCTTTACTTCCATAGAGTTATAAGGTAGGGTAAAACATGGGAAGGACGTGAACCTACGTGTGTAGTGGAGTTCTAACAAAAAAGTTTGTTATCAGACTTACTTAAAAATATATAAGAAGAGTAATTTAACAGGAACATTTTATGTATTTCAATTTGGAATGGTCCCAATATTAACTTTACGCCCAAAACTAATTAACAATAAAATTATGTCTGTTAAGCCTCTAGATGTTAATTAAATCTGTTTTACAATGAATAAGTAACTTTTCATCAATATTATACATTATATAATAATAATACCGTCATAACCCGAGCAATTACTTAGTTTACTAAACAAGTCATCGTTTTAGTAAAGATAATATGGGTACATATTTTCGGAGGGGACCACCATAAATGGAATAAAATGACGCAAATTCACCAACCAAAAACCAAAAGATCTGTAGGGACCGTTAGATAGATAAGATAGCAGACAAATATCTTCACAGATAGATCGAAGTTGTTCGGAGTGATGGACAGTTTGGTCCCACGAGATAAGCACTATCTGTCGATAAGGTAATCTTAACATTTGTCGTTTTAGATCTAGATTTAGCAGTGTGACTTCTAGAAAATTTTACCGGGTAAAGGGGTATATGAACTTGAGTTACTAGTGTCCCTATAAACTTGATAGATGTATATTAAAATATGTATATCGAAAAGTTCAAATAAGATCGACGTACATATACATAATATAAAATATAATTTTAAGTCTAGTTTTGTATGGAAAGTGATTCACACTATAGTACGTATTATATCCTCTTTAGGGAAATGTGCGTGATGTGTTTTGGATGAAAACCCCTAAATTTCTTGCTTTTAAAATTAGCGTTGACGAGTATTACTTTAAGTAACATATAAGCCCGTGCTATCTTCCGTGTGCGAGACAGAAATTCGAAAAAATAATAGCTCATTAATCACCTTAAATTTTACTAAGCTAACTTAACTTAACGTCATGGTTAAATACCAACTAAATCATTAATTATACTTTCTAAAAAACCACATTTTTACGTTATTTTATGTACTCACAAGCTTTTCCTGCTTTAGGTAATTTTTAATACAATAACGGTTGCTATTTTTAGAATTGAAATATACAGCTTTATAACAAAGACACAAGACTTTTAGATTCATTCGTAAGCGTGAATCAGGAAACAATACATCCTTAAATAACGTCATTGTTATTCATGCATCGTTCTTAAGTTACAAAATACAAGGTAACGACTACCGAAACAAAATAACATATCTTCTGACATTGATCAACAGTCATATTATTTAAGATATTATAAGCTATTAAATAATATTCAAGGTAATATAACAAAAAGATATGATATATGTTACATTATTATGATATATAAGTATAACTATGATATATATGTATGATACATATGTATTATTATGATATGTAAGTTAAGCAACTTAAGGGGGTCAGATTCTCGATGGGTGACCTTCAACGAATTCATGATCATTAATTAAATCTATTTAAAAAAATTAATAGGAATAAACAATCCACTTTCATTTATCTCGCTATACATAGATGAACATTATTAAATAGCTTATTTTAATATACCTTGCTAGACATTATAAATCAATTCTTTAACTTAACCAGAGCTGTGAGGTCATTCGTTTTGAATCTCAGTGATAGGTTACTAACCCTTCACTCTATAATAAAACCTTAGCCCTAGTCATAGTCCTTTACTATATATCACTAAAAACACAGCTGATTACGCTTTATACGTCCCATGCTAGTCCGTCCATTCATTATACTGACAAAACGTCAGTTGAGGTGGAAAATAGTGACTGTTGGCCAGCGTATTTGGGGTACCGTATGTTTGATGTTTACCCGTCTGCCACGTGGTCAGCACTTGTATATTTCGGGTGTCTTGACACACATTAACGCGCATGGCGCAATGGTAATTACGTTTCGAGTAAATCAGTGGATGTCGCAAAAAATAAAGAAAGCTATTTAGATATGTGTTTGTTGAACAGCTGGTTTCGCTACACAACAAAGCTAATACTTCGGAATGGGCATATGAATGAAATGGGACACCACTTGTCCCAATAATCTATATTAAGATAATTATATCGAGAAGAAAAGCACCTAATCACGTTTTGCTTCATTAAGTCTCAGACATAGTTCCACGTTAACTATAAAATTAAAGTTTCCCTATTTTTTAAATGTAGAGCAATTGATAGTTTTAAGAGAATGATATCATTACCTATTTTAAAAGATATACAGCAATTAGTAGTTTCATAATAATATTATCATAAATATTGTAAGTAATTAGTTCTAAATTCAAACTGATCATTACATTTTCCTAATCTTCCATCACGCCCGCCCGTTGTAACAGCAATTACATAAATATTTCAATTCAACCACCTGATAAGTATTCCGAATACTCATAAATCGATGTAACTCGATTCACGGCCATGCTAAATGAGAATCGAACATTCTTTGAATCGTCACAAAAGTCATTATCGTCAAAAGTTCCCAATTAAATAAAACGCGACCGCGAGAATTTTATTAATGAAAATGGCGCGCAGATGTCAAATTTTTGTCTCGATCGTCTCGCGACATGTTTCACAATCAATTGTTTTGGAAACGTTCCAATGGGTTTTAGGATTCCGTGTATGTTTTATTTCATATTTAATTCTTTTTAGTTTTTTTTTATAAATATTGTTTTAAGAAATATTTAAAGTAATAATAATATATTTATTAACATACAAAATTACAAAAAAACCATTTCAAAAATCAACAACCTAAAACTACTTTGAAACTGTTCACAGCTACCCTTGCACTAAGCAAAGCTTGTATCGCAAGGGCCAAACTGCACTTTAGTTTGTTATAATCCAGGGAAAACATAGTGAAATGTTACAATTTTTACTAAAAGTGTCAATTTCTAGAAACGGCGATGAAAGCAACAGTTGGCACGATTCAGTGTCAGTGATGTTCGTTTGGACAGTGTGCTTTAATAAAAATACTATTACATTTATCGTACGTATACAGAAGTATCGTATAATAAATATAAGTTTAAATATATATTTTTTTTTATTTTTCAATTTAAATCCGCAACGGAATCCAAATTACACAAAAACTATTTTCACGAAAACTTTTTCTCGTACTTCAACTGTCAACGCTAATTATGACATTTGATAACGTACGAAAAACAAAAGAATTCCCTCGAAATAGTTTTAAATAGAAAAGAGTTTTGATAGCTCCGGGCTTTCCGGTTCGCGTTTGTTTATGTTTAAAAACAAGATGGCTGCTCCGAAAATATCGCTTTTAATGGCTTCCCATTATTCAAACTCGTAAAAGACTAATGCATTTACATGTTCTTTCTTTCTCTTTACGCTGAGATGATGAAACGCTTCTCATACAACTTTTATTAACAATTATTATGTTTATTATATGCATATTTGCGTTCTTAACTCTCGAAGGCGAATAATTTTTTTCTGTAATATTAACTATACAGAGTAACTGGTTACAGCTCATTGCCCAATAAATCCGATTGACACTTATTCCATTAACCCATTCATAAGACAAACCAGAAAGAGAAGCAGCTAGTAGACATTTTATATATACTTCCTAAACCAACACGGAACATGTTCCGTATTATTTTTCCCATACAAATCTACGAAATAAATAAACTGTTAACTAGCTGTTAATCTTCTCGGCTTATCGTAGATTGCGAGAAAGGGACTAGGGGTAACTTTAATCTATTGTGGAATAGACTTGCTGTCTGTTACCAATGTTCCATATACTCGTAGAACAGCCCCAATATTCATTGCTTAAAAAGCCCTTAGGAAATAATTAAGTCTTTCCAAATTGTTGTCTAATTTAAACAATATTAAAGTACGCA
Organism: Leucoptera coffeella; assembly: GCA_030578115.1. Taxonomy (NCBI): domain Eukaryota; kingdom Metazoa; phylum Arthropoda; class Insecta; order Lepidoptera; family Lyonetiidae; genus Leucoptera; species Leucoptera coffeella. Next base: position 99,148 of record JAMBLF010000228.1, read on the forward strand.
ATTGCATATAAGTATATTATATATTATTTTTTCCACAAAACATGAATAACTCTTGCCTATGTCAAGTATAGGACCACGAATATCGGAATTCAGTTACGGTGTACAGATGATTGGATTACGATTATTCGGCGGGCAACACCAAATTGGGTTATCCCTCTCCTTGAATTCGGTTGGTACGTGAGCACATTCATACAGGCATCAAGGTCATAATTCCCCAAGGGTGGGAACGAAGCTTGGGGTATCAACTATTCAGATTTATAAGTTGATATTGAGATTGACGAATTTGATGGCATCACTTAGTTACGTAGAAGAAAAGCTTGTAGTTTAGGCAAGACTTAATACGAGATTTGAAACTAAATATAAGCCAAATGTAGCTAAGCCGGTGGTGTGAGAGAGTATTGAGAATTTTGCACTAAACTGTGTGATATAGTTAAGTTATGAAAGGAGGATCTATATAATATAATTAAAGGGAATATTCCAAGATTCGATATAGGCTGAAATGATCGCAAATAATTGCTTTAATATTTTCAACAATACAACTCATTCCTAATAACTTGAGTATCAGCAATCCATACGTAATAAATTGAAAAAGTTCTTAACATTCTTGATCGATTTTACCATACGAGTATACATACAAAATCGAGCAACTCTTGAACGCTATTTACTCTGCAAGGGATGTTAGACGTGAAACGTGTGTTTTATGGGCTATACATAACAACTATACAATTCTACAGTTAGTTGGTAAAGTAATTTTGAGTATTTATGTCATTTCTAAAACTCTATCTACTCCGCAACGAATATCATGTCATAATGTCAATGTCAATGTTTTTGTTTTTTTTTATTTTAAGGGCGTCATCCACTTCATAAAAACTTAACAATAGTCTATAAGTACCCTTTTGTGTCACCAACATTTCTTTCATAGTTTAACCACATGGTAATAAATACGGTAGTAGTAGAAAAAAATTGTATGGCTTTTTTTTGCAGTCAAGTGGTCAAGAAAGTATAGAAAAAAAGCTATTGTAATGGTCAAGGGAGGGTTACTTTTTTTTCTTTTTTTGTATACGAATCTGCTAGTTACAAAGTATGTTACTTTTTTCTCGTATGTTTACAGCTATAAACTTTTTTCTATTACGGCCATCTGTATAAAAAGTTTTTTGTTTTTTTTTCTATTGACGCAAGCGCAAAAAAAGTTTTACGAAGCTATTAGTAGGTATGAGGCATGTATTGTTGTGGTTAAAGTCTCATGCTGATCTTATTCAAAGAGGTTTGTAAACAATTTACTGTCATCACGTGTTACCTAATATTCGGCTAATCTGACAGGTTCAGTTCTTAGGTGATGTACCGTGTACGGAGACTGACTATTACCTATTCTGAGGGTTAGATTGATTTCCTCATTGAATACTGAATGTATGTATACAAATTCTTACATCGTTTAAAGAAATATATCCCTATATAAACATACATATGATAGTCAGATAGACGCTATATTGAAAAAGGTTGACGTTAGGAGTACCTATAACCGCCGAGTGTGTATGAGAAGATTTATGAATGTCAATGAAGCGAAAATGGTATCTCAGGATCAGGACAACTGGGAATCCATGATCTCCGCCTACCCCTCTACAGGGAATCAGGCGTGATGTGTATGTATGTATGTATATAGAGATCACACACATAATCCGCGTATCACGTAACAAAATGCCAAACAAGTCTGGCCAAGAGCGTGTTTCTAGCACCAAACGTCGTGTGATGCAAATTGAAACTTAGCTGCAACGTAACAAGGTTCATAATTGGATGTATTAGTTAACGCTCGTCCCCTAACGCTGCAAGACACAACTTGTATTAGTTAGCGACTTAGAAATTCATGAGTGAGAGAATAGGTACCCAATTTGGGATAAAGCGGGCTTAGTCATACATATACTTACGACCTTCTATCCTTTACGGACAGATTATCAGAGTTACACAACGGCCTCAGACATGATATGTTGTGATCTCCATATAATATCATACTAATGTATCAAACGTGTATTCTAGTCAATCAAACATGTATGGATGACATTGAAGCGAAGTGTTCTTGAGGATAGAAACAAAAGAGGATCCGTGATCTCTGCCTACCCCACTATATTTACGATTCAGACTAACACAAGAGACCATTAAATCAGCATATTTTAATACAATTTTCCGACAAGAGATTTATTAAAGAGCATTAAACATTATATTATTATACGCGATCTCAACCTACCCCTCAGGAAACCGGCCGTGATCTATATGTACATATTAAATATAGCTACACAATACTATATTAAGGTACGTATATTGATATTATAAACAACCTTTTTATACAGCCTGAACACAAAAACGCAGATTACTCTATCGTGTGTAAGATTGCGTTTTTGTTTGCGAAACGGTCCCTTATTTTTTATTCCCGAACAAATTCCTTGCGGAGGATGTTTGTTCCTGCCCTTAAATAAATAGCACAACTTAAGGGTAGCTCTAAAAATATCCTAATACAGGTACCACGAATTCTTATGTATAAAGACATTTTAGTCGTATAAAAGTGTACCTTATGTGACATTTATAAAAAAGCATTAACGACCTTAACCCTTACGGGGTATTGAAAGGTTCAGGTTTCCATCTCCACAATTGCGAAAGTAGTAATTCTATGATTAATAATTAACGGGACATAATTATTAATCATGAGTATAAATGGCGAATCTCTTAAAACTATAGTAATTCTATGTTATGACGCCATTTACAGGCACTAACTATTACCTGTTCGGGTAATTTATACTATTGCATTTTAACATAATACTTGTGATAGTCTGTACAGTAAAAAGAATGCTAACTAGCTGCCTTTCCACCATGTAGTAGGAAGCGACTAAGGGTCTAGGACTTATAGAACTTTCAGTATGATCACGGCAAACGTTTTACTTAGTTGATCTAACAATAACCATTGTAGTCTAAGGACGCTCTTTATGTATTCCTACACACATCATGACCTTTATCCCATATGGAATAGTCAGTGATGTATAGCCTGAGCCCATCTATTTTATCTCACTGCCCTAACGTACTTATATACATTAACACACATCATGCCCCTCTTTCTAGAGAGGGGTAGGCAGAGATCACGCATCCCCATTACTCTCTATCTTAACAAACTATTTCCGCTTTATTAACTTCCATACACCACCTCATACTCATTCTTAACATGACAGGTAGAATTATAGTTATATGTACAAGCAGATTACTCCAAAGAATAGACAGTTTCATGACTGCCCTCACAGTGGAAGTGATAAAATTCATCCCTCTCTATTATGACTTCATAAAACTACCCCTGAAGAATAGAGTAAGATGGCAGTAAAATGGTAATATCACTTATACATAGCCTGGGCCAGACCTACGCATGACCTAGTTCAAGACTCGAGATACCTACGCCTCTAGGAAATAATCTTCTAACTTCCCGTTTCAAGTGTATCGGGATTCTTTAAGACTACAATATGGTAGCATAACTATAGACTATAGTTAACAGCAGTTGTACAAGACTATAAGAGATAGTCAGAGTAGCAGATAATACAGACATCTTCTGATGCATACGCTTCACGACTTGTGTATACACACTCCCATTCTTATTATGGCGGGGTAGTCAGAGGCTTGAATGCCCATCTCCGAAATTTCGAAGGCATGTTAGGTATGGGTCATTCGAATCGTGTATGATACATACATTACTATTATTTACATACACTACCTATATATATTACATAGGTATGGATTAAATTTTGTTTCAACAGTCTAGTTTCATGACAAGTCCTTATCTCCACAACAAAGATTAAACTCTCAACTGATAACCAGCATCACTCGTAAATATACTCCGAGTTGTAGAGTTTTCAACTCGATTTCGAGTTTGTATAGGAGACGACTTTAGTACATTTAGATGTTCTTTAAAACTATAGTTCCCCAACTCTAACTATACGGAAAGGGTAAATTGTCGTGATAAATAAACATGAACATCGAAATATATGGTGTATTTACTGAATGTCATTTGGAGAAGTAATATACATTGAGGCAAACAAAATAACTGAATAAACTATATCCTACTTGTATAAAAGAAATATGTACAGTACAGTAAGCAAATGAAAGATATTTCCACATATTCAGATTTCAATTATCACAGATATCGCATTGTTAGTACCAGTGAATGTGGTTTTGTTTATTCTATATAAATGTTTTTTATCTATTTTACTTCCAAATACATGACAACTTCTTTCTACTTCAAAATGAAATACAGTCGCAAAGCATTCTATTGAAAACTGGATTGAATTGTAAATTATAGTGTGTTTAGTAAACATCACAATTCATGTTCATATGACAATGACATTTGTATGAATTAACAATGGAATTGAAAAGGGTGCCTTGACAAATGACGATCAACATTCTGCGTCTGCTGGAGCGAGACGGGTATATAGCGGCAGGTGGGAGGAAGAGAGATAGATGCTTCTGTCATAAAAGATAGAATGACAAGAATTTGGAATGTAGAGAATATTTGCGTGTTTTAAACTTTGTACTATAATATAATTTGTAGACTACCTCTATATTCATGATTTAATTATACTTATAACAATGTGGAATTTAATATTAAAGCATTAAGGTACAAGTATGAATTTTTAAAGAGAAACGTAATGTTTTATTGACACTGTACCTCACAAATCTAGAGAATATGGTGCATAGAGAATAACTATTATTAATTATTATTTGCTTAAATAATATAGTCTTAGACTTAAATAGAATGCCATTAAATGATTTTTTTTGTAACATATTGTAACGACGAAAAGACAAGGGGTAAATTTATAAATAGGGTGATGTGATTAAATTTAATATTCGAGTCTGCCCGCATAATAATTTATTCTGATAATAAAATTCAATATAACTTAATATGATAGTAGTTAATTTAAAAACCTAAAAACCAAAATATAGGGTTTTAGGTATCGTTTCGAAAATTATAGAATCATTCTATAATTTTCGAAACTATAATCCAAAAACTGGATAACTATGCCAAAACCTCTCTGTTCTATTCACCTGTTTCGCTTTATAGTCATGAATATATACGTATGACTTTCCTATTATAAGGTGAAATAACTTTACCGGAGTAAGTTACTGAGAGAAAATAACTTATTTTTCTTCTCACAAAGTTGCAGAATTGAAATAACTCGCTCCCAGAGGTAAATATTAAGCCTTCATAAAGAAATAACGTTTCGCTACTTCTCTAACTTACAATGCCTTACTACCTTGGGACGTCGAAACAATGCCAACTAGCTACCTTTCATTCTTATGAAAACGACTATACATTCCCGAATCCTTTTCGGGGTGGACAGAACCTCGGAAAGAATATATCTCCCAATCCACTTTTTAGGATGAAAATTGGGGTTGCGATGTCATAATGAAATATAGGTGTAAGGTTGCTAGCCTATCACCTAATAGATTTCATTTACCCCTAATCCCTAAGGCGATTCTAATGACATACTGGGAAGAACGGCACCTAGTTAGCATTCGTTTTACGCCCCAAGCTAGCACGGGACTAGCAGATAAAAGGTAAGTGAGATTTAATAGGAATAAAAGCGATTAGTTAGCATTTTAGTTAATCAGTGCTCAGATGGTGGTTACAAGACCTCTGACTACCTCGAAAATGTTTAATAACGGTCGTGAATGCATGTATGTACATATATAACTTATATACATATGACGTCTGTTTCCCAGTAGAGGTATTATACTGAAAAAAAGTGACGTTAGTAGTACCTTTAACTGCCGAATGTGTATGCTGAGATGTATGAGTGGCGATAAACTGAAAATTTTTTGTTAGTATATGGATCCGTTATCTCTGCCTACCCATTATATAACTACCATATTGTTATGCCCTAGACTCTAGACTACACATAGATAACATTGGTAGGGTTTGATTCCCGGTGGAGGCAGAGTTAAGAACTACGCTTTGGTCGTTGATTATATATGCTGTATATGTATTTATTTATGTATGACTAGTACTCTTAACACAAGTCTTAAATCAACATACCAAGGGGCTATTTTAATTGGTGTAATACTGTCCAAATATTATTATTATTATAACATTTAGGCTATATTTTATTCACATTCGCAGATAATTTTTATATAAAGTTGAAATTCGAATTGTCATAAAGATTCGAATTAACTTTGACCTTGGATTTAGTCACAAAGTTAAAATAGGTAGTTTGTACAAGTGTGACGTCCAAAGTTTTTTGTTCTAAGTCATTCAACTTATCATGAATTTTGCGTTTAGGAATCTTTTTCGCAATCGCCTATTACAAGGAATTTTACAATACCTTCGCATGTATATTTTACTAACATATTTCGTACTAATTATTTTTATCAATAACGTTTGCTAATTAAAGTTATTTAACTATTAAAAGATTTCAATATAATTTAACTTTAGCGACTATAGTGTTGTGTTAACACTGACTAAGCATAATATATTACAAAATATGTGAACATACATAATAATGTAGGACACTATTATACCAATGGAACTAGCCCCATGCTAAGTATATTTAAGACTTGTATTAAGGGAACTAGTCAACGTATATTTAAGAAATACATACTTTTTATACATGAATTAATACCACCAGACCAGACCAGACTGGAAAGCAGACGAAAAGTGAAGTTCTTTACTCGGCTTCCACCGGGAATCGAAACCGGGGCCTCACGATTTGTTCAGGTGGTTAACCAGTCGCGCCACGGAGGTCGTCAATACATACATTTATGATATGGGTGTAAGTTAAGCAAGAGAGATTTGTCAGGATCGTTTTAGGTGGCGATCGATAGTCTCTGCCTAACCGGTAGAGGATGATAAACTCGTATGTTTGTAGGTACATATCATAATTTCCACATTAGTTTCAAAGTCTTTGATACACATGTCAAAGGCTTTGAAACTCTTAATACCTATTTTCTGAGGGTCGGTCGAGTATCTCACTAATCTATATTAATCTTACAAAGGATTTCCGACCTCAAAGAATATGTTTTCGAAAGGCATTTACAAAACATCACAAAGATAAGGCAGTTCGATTCAAAGGCTTTGGCATTTTGGAAACCCTTTGCGGTCTTAAAAGCGTTTACTGTCTTTCATTATTATTGTAGGACAGGACGATAATTTTAATAATTATATCTGTTTTGATAATATTATGTTCTAATGACCAATTAATATGGCAAAAGTTTATAAATTTTGTAACTGGGTAAACGTGGTCACAGATATAAAAATTCTTGATGTGGTGATCCATGCTTTGGAAGCGCCTATTAAGCCTATCCATTTGAGTATTATGAAAGTAATCATGTAATATTGACTGTATGTATACATTTCCAAATTCACGTAATAAGTACAGAAAATCTTCTGTTGTGTCTTGAGTTACCTTAAATAGGTATACCACACCTAATAACTTTTAAATTGAACTTTGAGGACAGATTGCCATTCCATCACGATTCTACCCCAAGTCCCTCAGTAGTACAGACAGAAAGGCAGCTAGTTAGCATTCCAATTACGTCCAACAAGACTCTACCCACCCCTGTAAGGATTATGCCAGATATAACTTAAGGGTAACGTACATTTCCACTTAAGTCCTTTATACGTTTCAAAACTCTATTCACTATCGTCAACCCTGAAGATTCAATTCAAAATCATTCGAAAGCGGGGTGAAGGAAAAGCGACTGTAAAATATGAAGGATAAGGTCGATAGTTGTCTTCAAATTGATACTAAAATGGATAGGTTTCTCTATCAACATGTTCTTAGTTTGGAAAGAAAGGATAACTTACCATAGATAAAAAAACAAACAAAATATTAAAAAATAAAATGTTTACGTATTGAACTCGATTTTAAATTGCGTATACTTAGACGCCTCTTTTTCAGCGCATATCTCGTCGGTCACCTATATTAAGCCTGGGAAATTCCTAATATTTAATATTGGATACAGGTTACATAAAACTTATGTTTCATATCATTATGTATAGATAAAAGTCAGTATCAGCAACTAAGTCCTCCACCATCTCACGTCGAATATTTAGTGTAATGTGACATTTAAGAAGGCAATCATCGTTACAGAGATGAAAACAATAATAGGTACAAAAATAGACCTTCATTACATGTTCCTAACTTACGCCAAGTCACAACCTATTTAAAAAATTATTCAATTAGAGATATGGCAGTGGGTTTAAGAACAGGACTACCAAAAGAAAGCGAAAGTATATTTTATCGTGAACCTATGTGTAGGCGTCATGCACATAGATCTTAGACAAAAATAGATTTCAATATGAATAGCTATCCTTAGAAGATATATATCCTCATAAGTCCTTTTGACGACCTCCGTGGCGAGATCTGTTAGGCAACTAAATGCTAATCGTGATGCCCAGATTCTATTCCCGATGGAGGCAGAGTTAGGAACTATGCTTTTCTTCTGCTTTCCATTCTGGTCGTTGGTTATACATGCATACATACACATACATGCTAAATGCGTATTTAATAAGTATATATTTCTTAAATGTACTTTGACTTGTACCCTTAATACAGTTCTTAAATGTACTTAGCAAGGGCCTAATTCAATTGCTGTAAAAATGACAACGTATTATTATTATATTACAGATGCATAGACCTCTAACTAAGGCCTTAAGTGTACGATACCCATAAATGTATGTTCCATAGAGAGAAGTAAATTGGATTCCAATGAAACAGGCGCAGCCCTATCAATCGTGTGTGGTCGCAAGCAAAAGCACTCACGTAGTCTCAGAAATTCTTCCTGGGAGAAATATGGGGCGCGTGACTCAAATAATTCTAAAAATACAACGGGACTTGCTATGGGCACTTACTAGGGGTGGGGTTTCTAATAAATAAATGTATAGATTAAGTGGACATTGGTAAACTATTAGAGACGGTTAGAAACAAAATGGCGTACAAAACACTAATATACCAGTATTTTAAAGCTTAACTAAAGATTCACGTTCATAACACTGGAAAAAATACAGTACAAAAAGTTTCTTTCGTTTAATTTTTAATGCTTAAAGGGACCGTAACTTACAACCTGTTTTGAATGTCATTAAATATGACTAAGTATATATACTTCATGTGTCGTAATTTTATATAGTTAATTGTACCAAAAATATTAAAGGAAATTAACCCGATACAAAAGCAAGAATCAGCTCTAAGCCATATATTTTCTCTATACATCCCGGGACTAAGATTTCATTCAATTCAATTCCCATACGAGAACACTGTGATAGTCTATCAAGAGAACGTTGCGTTCAATGTATCCTGTCACGAAATGTCGGCGTCTGTGAGTCTAGTACTAATTGCTCTGGCTCTAATTAGGTTTCCCGAGCGGATCTCACCAGCTTTGTTATTAATAACATAATTGGGTAATTGAAGTTTCGTATTCAATTTGTTTGGGGTTAATACATACATGGGTGTGTCGGGTTATATGTCTTCGCTTTTAAGGGATTAGCAGGGATCTTGTATTAAAATTAAATTTTACTAGACATACACGCACTTTGTAATAATTTAAATAACCGCCACGTGCAGAGAATAAGTATCGATGTTAAAGGGTTAATGAGGAAAAGATGACTGTTCAATCAAATCCTAGATAAACTTATGTCTTATATCATAAATTTACTCAAAATACTATAAATTTATTCAAGTAGAGCTTAGTTACTCAGACCTTAGTTACGTATTAAGCTCTTAAATATATACCTATTTATAAAATAACAGTCCGAGCGTATCACCAAAATATCTCCAACCACGTGTACCCAAAATAAGACACAAAAAATGTCCAAAAATAGACCCAATATCCGTGGGTGTGTTTGTTTTCTACTCCCTTATTTGTGAGCCTTGACCCCTATTCCTGTGAATCAACTCGTCCATCTATATGGGACTTTAATAGAATAGAATCCAGCTGTTTTTTTTTAAACAGATTTTTTTAATAACGACCACAAATGTATGGAGTTGTTGTACCCAGTAGACATTATTAGGTTTTTGTGTCTGATACAAGGTTTTGCTAATCCTTTTGGCCTAGGTCTAAATATAACGTAAGTTATATTATGTTTTCTTAATTATATATGACTAACTAGGGCAGTCTAACATTACTAACTAATTATAATTATAAAATTTTCTATAACTATCTTTGTAAGTTCTGAAAAATACTTCTATTCTTTTTATTATAACCCTTATCACATTTTACTCATCATCACGTTACATTCTATTAATGCGATCCCAAACCTTACACCTAATAACCAAAGATACCCCAGAATAGTTATCAACGAGTGTGTATGTAGCCTATGTATTTATAAAGTTGTGTATGCGGAGCGTGCGCTTGTCATGTGGGTAATTAATTGGCTGCCCGGATCGGTGGCAATCAACTAGGCGTAGCCATTGCAAGGAGCCGATCTTGAAAAGTAAATGCAATTTGTATGAAGTTTGTTGGGGAGTAAAATGATTATTTGTCGTGAGTTAAATTTGAAAAATTATTGTGATTACATTGACAAAATAATGAGCTCACTGATTTAATTTATTCCCAACTGTTTCAAACCTTTGTTATGCTTAATGCATTATTTTGACAATTTGTTAAAATTATAGTTATTATAAACGGGTTGAAAAAACTCAGGGTAAAGAACAAACATATGTATGAAACAATTAATTTTAGTGCATATACAAAGGAACATTTACATAAGTTACAAAGTTATTTACAAGCTATCTGGGAGCAACATAAACATCTAAGCTTTAGACAAAATAACATATGTAATTGTTATCTCTAGTTAACAAAACAATAGAGATAATATAGGTATACCCCACCCTCCCGCCAAAACCAAGAACACGTGGTAACCCATCCAATACCTGACCACGCCCAACATTGCTGAACTCCAAAACCGGTGTCCCAACCGGTTCAAGCTTTTTTGTCTCGAAAGGGATGCCAATATACAGGTTTGGATCACCTTCCTACCTGCAGTGTCCCCAAAGTTCAAAAGCACCTTCACTTTTTAAGCTTCAAGGTGACTAAGATACGCTTTGTAAGCTCCATGATTAATATACTTGGGCGAACTTGACTTGTGTCGTAAAAACTATTGTTCAGAATGTTCTTGCCATATTGGTAAAAGACAATTAAGTTATAAAATGCACTTTAAATACACTTATAGAGTCATTAAATCGAACCAACACCATTCACATTTAATTATTTCTGTATTATTTTTGATTAGTTTCTGTTGAAGGAGATGCTTAAATCACTGTTAGAGTCGTCTATGATCTTCCAATCTAGTACATATCATGTAACCTATTCTCTAATATATTTATTTTATTTTGAAAAGGTTTAGGGATACTAACGAGATTTGAATTGAATAAATAAGAATGGGAGTTAGACGAAAGGTCAATATTTTAAGGTTAAATATGGGTATCCATGTATATTTAAAACTTAGTTTAGCCGGCTAAGAATAACAGAAACTGACCTAACCTAACTTTAGCAGACTAAACAAAACTTTAGTTTGACACCCTATATTTAACCCTTTCACATCATACCTATATGAATTTAATTTGTATTGTGGAATTGTATTACTATTATGCAGAGGAATCTTATGCGCGATAGGCTATCAATGTATTAAAATTATTTTCTGACAATAGTTTTCAATAGTTTTGTTTGAATTTACCGATATGATATTATATCTCTAAGGTTCTATCTACTCGAAAAAGTCATGATTTTACATCACATCATGATTTTAAATAATTGTGAGCGATTTGCTAGCATCCTGTTATTAATGCTCTATCTATAAACTCGATCCCAATAGTTTTGCTAAATAAAGTGATATAATATATCTAACATTTTGTCCACTCGTAAAGAGATTAAGGGACTTGGTATATACATAAATATTATAAGATATATTAGTGATGTGTCTCTTAAAGAGTCGAGTGTTATGCAAACTATGTGGAATAAAAAATTCTTCAACCGTATTTCGTAAGCTAATTGTCCGACTGACACGTTGATTTACAATAGAGGTCAACAGATTTACGGTGCCTCCTATATAATTAGTTGATTAAAATTTATGGTGGTGCTAGATTTTGCTTGTTTTGTCTGCCCAATGGTTTTAATGAAGAAAAAACAACTAGGTCAGTAAGAAAGCAGTTACAAATTTAAAGAATATAATATAATTAACTGAATGTTTATTGTTTTTGAAAGACTATCTACAAGGACAAATAATACACAGCCTCGAAAATTAATAGTTATATTATGTTTGACGAGGCTTGAGATAACTTTACGCAATTGCGGAAACCGCAGGGGTAAGGTATTGAAGCATATGTGCGTAGAATATGTATATACATAAGTCACACCCGTTTCCATACAGATCATAAATTCCCCTTTTATCCAAGTGTGGCAAACCACTTTCGCTTCATTGACCTTCATACACCTTTTCACGCAAATACGTTAGAAGATAAATGTACGTAAGTTAATAATAATTCCTGTGGTGAAAATAAATAAAAACAACACAACGATATCGGTCATCAAAACGATTAATTGTGGCAACACTAAATTGTGTCAGATGCGACGGTTGCCCAATAATGTTGTCACATTTAAAAATAAAAAGACATATGGAGAATGAGATACATGATGACATTTCCAGCCCGTGAGAGTCTGGGACTTGAAGGACGAAACCAGGTGCCTTTCCTTATAATTTAAAAAAAAGACTTTGCTTTATAGTTGACAGAACCTCGGACCTAACATCTATTCGATTACCTTTATAATCACTATCTTGCTTATATCACTACATAGTATAAAACAAAGTTGCTTTCTCTGTCCCTATGTATGCTTAAATCTTTGAAACTACTCAACGGATTTTGATGCGGTTTTTTTAATAGATAGAGTGATTCAAGAGAAAGGTTTATATGTATAATAACATCCATTAAATAGCCAGAAGTGCGAAGCCGAAGCGGCTCGCTAGTCATTAATATTTGCACTCTATATAACAATTTTTCTTCAAAATATAATCGTTGTTCTCCAATGGTTCCGACATAAGACCAGCGTTGGGTTTGCTATCAAACGCATACATAGCTGAGGTGAAACCCTTTTGCTGCGATAGTAACATGCACAAGTTATACCCCCCAGTTTGTGAGAGCTTGTAAACGTTTGTTATTGTGTATGTTTTTGTGGCTGAAAAAAAAACGCTTTTTTATTATAATTACTAGCGACCCGCTCCAGCTTCGCACTTCTGGCTATTTGATGGATGTTATGATATATAAACCTTTATCTTGTATCACTCTATCTATTAAAAAACCGCATCAAAATCCGTTGCGTAGTTTCAAAGATTTAAGCATACAAAGGGACATAGGGACAGAGAAAGCGACTTTGTTTTATACTATGGAGTGATTCGGGAAATTGTACTTTATAGTCTCTTATTTTTCTCCTACTACTCGCCGGTACGAAAGGCAGCTAGTTGTTCTATTGACGTCACGGTTCCCAGTCACCTTTAACGAATGGAGAGGACACCGATGCAATCTATTTGTGTCCCGGACTAGCTGCAATGTCGTCACAGATAAAATTAAAAATATTCGTCTGCATCTTTTGAATGTGTGATAGCAACTGTTTTTATATTGCATTAGACAAACTGAAATTATGTAAGAATAATGAAACATATTATACAATTACTAGTGTTTTTCCAGGATCGGGGCAGATGGGGATCCGTGATGTCTGCCTATTCTTATACAGGGAATCAGGCGTTATGAGTATGTGTATGTATAATATTAGCCTTGTCCTAAATATTATTTACATTAATCTTGATTAAGGTATATGCAAAGCAGGTACACGGCTAAATGTATAATAAACTCTATCTCTTAATAGGTAAATCTAAGAAGAAAAATTTTTTGGGGTGGAGAAAACTTTACAAATCATCACATCGCTTACCAATATCATAATTATGGACTTTGAAAACATGAAATATAACTCTCATAAAGCCCGGTGCATAATATATATACTATCCTTAGACCCAGCTACATAAAACAGCTAGATGAATTTAATTAACGTCCCAGCACTACCAACTTAGATGAGACAGCATACCTATTCGTAGAACCCTGCATTTTTAAACAACTGTTTGGCAGGAGACAAATAAAATCTTTTACGATTACACCCTGCAAGAAAAGCAATAAACATCAAAGACAGTTTTATTCCTTGCTACCAGATTTCAGCTAATGATACCGAGAGACCCCTGCTAAGTTGGGACGTTAAAAGAGCAAACTAGCTGCCGTTCTTCCCGGCATGTCGTAGGAGGCTACTAAGGGAAGAGTAAATGGATTCTATTATTCTATTGGGCAATAGCCTAGCAAATTGTCACCAGTGTTCCCGAATAATAAAGCTAAAAAGTAACCTAGGTAATATAAGTGAATTGGACTGGGACTGGTTAATGTAACCAGCTGTTTACCGTACTAAAAGGGACTAATGGCTTTGATTATAGAAGAATAAGACCTAATACATACATTAATATACTCACATCCTACTATCTTTTTTGAGATAAATGAAAAATATCCTTACAATACCTTACAATACAAAGAAGAAAGGCAACTAGTTAGCTATTTATAAGTCTTAAACTAGTACGAGGAATACGTATTAAACTTCCCCAAAAGATGTATCTCAACATTTCCTTTGAGTGGAACAACATTATGATTTGGAACTGCTGAAATCTTAAGCGTAGAACTTTCAAAGAGATGAAACGAGATCCTACATACACAAACTCACGTTATAACCACTTAAGAGAAGACAGGATCTTGAAGATAATATATTTATTTGATCATAATGAATGCAGAGTTATAGATGATAATTATGTAAATAAGTTCTTGAATATTGAATATATATATATTCATGCCTCTACGTCCCCAACGGGATAAGCAGAGACTGACGAATCTCACTTGCTTCACTCGCATGCATTAACCTACTCAAACATGCTCTTTTGTCCTTCAAGCCATATCCACACCTTTAGAATAATGTCTCCAATTTCATTTCTTGAATATAATGTATGTTATTTACCGATTATTATTATTATTAGTGAAGTATTTGGGAGTATGTTTACATTGTTTAGAAATACATGGTTTCCTTCTTACAAAAGTAGAATCTCTCTATTACATTAATCGCTGCCTATCTAAAAGTCACCTATTAGTGATCATACACTAAAAAGTGTTTAAAATGCAAGCTGGATACATTATTTTCAGTCCCAAACTTGCACGGGAAACCCCGGAGTGAAATTGAATAGTAGGTAGATGCTCAATGAGAGGGAAACCTATAAAATGTATTTAGAATTAAATTACTTTTGGGATTTTTTTCTAATTTTCCCTTCTTAAACGCTCTTTTAGTAAACAGGGACGGGGTACTACAAAATAAATGATAGCCGGATAGGTGGTCAGAACTTTGATAGCCAAAACTTGTAAGAAACGTTTTCAATGTAGTATCTGTAAGCATTGAATATTAAAATTCTGATATTGGTGAATATTATCCTGCTAAGCATAATAAAAACAAAAAATGTGCCTATTTTTCAGAGACTTTATTTTATTACACTAATAATTACCAGTAATATACATATAGGGTGATGGACTAGCAATCTGTCATCATAATTCTGTGGTAAATGCCATCAGACCCTAATAATAATCATAGATTAACAAAAGAATATGTAGCTCTGAAGTATGTTCACCCAAAAGGTATAGGAAGAGAATATATGTATGTCTTTAAGCCACATACAACTTTCAATAACCTGTCCTCATTCACTCGACCTTGAGAGGAGTGTTAACATTTCACACATACACCCAAATGACATCATACTGCACATACATACATTAAAATTCGAGGATCGACCTTAAAATCCGGTTACACGGGTGTGTAACATTGACCACGATTAAAAATACATTCGTCTATATCCAACATAGCAAAAATGATCCTCACCATAATATTAACGTACATACATACACATCACGCCTGATTCCCTGTAGAAAGGTAGGGAGAAATCACGGATCCCTATTTATCCCGATCCTGACAGACCACTTTCGTCTTCTCATATTCACTCGGCTATTATAGGTACTACTAACGTCACCCTTTTCCAAAATAGCGTCTATCTGACTGTTATATGTCTTATTAATATTAACGTGTATAAAGTTTTACCATGTGAGACAAACATTCAGGACCATAAGCTCTACCAAAGGAATATATGTGAGTGAAGTGGAAGGGCGCTTACGTAGGAGCCGGTTCAATAAGACATATGACAGTCAGATGGACGCGATATTTTGAAAAAAGGGTGACGTTAGGAGTACCTCTACTCGCCGAGTGTATATGAGAAGATGTATGAGAGTCAATGAAGCGAAAGTGGTCTGTCAGGATCAGAACAAATAATGATTCGTGATCTCTGTCTACCCCTCTACAGGGAATCAGGCGTGATGTGTATGCATGTATGTAAACTCTACCAAGATAATCATAAGTTCATGTTACGAGGAATAAGGTTTCCTCACTACGTGTTCCCTCATCGTAGAAAAGCTGTTTTACGATACTTTCGAAAACATTACATATTTAATGACTTATATTTATTTACTAGTAGATGTTGCTTTTTATAGATGGTTTCTAAGAAACTATGAGCAAATAAACTATGCTAACTAACTGAATAGCAATTTGCATTTTAATACCATAAAATCCTTTTAACTTCTATTTTCCACTTACTCTTTAGACAGCTCCTACAAGATGACAGAATGAAAGGCAGTTAATTCACGATATTTTTAAATCTCCACGAGACATTAGTTATCAGTATTTTAACATTATTACGTATACATCACTGACATGGCGATTAATAGTCTCTGCCTATTCCCTTAGGGAAGTATGGATGTGAAGTTCTGTATTTATATGTCAATATATCAGTTTCAGTGATGTTTCTAAGGGTATTAACATAAATTTGTTAGGTCATATACCTTCCCCAAAGGATTATCAAACGCGTATATGAGTAAGAACTATACTCAATAGAATCATTGAACTCAACACACATAAGTCCAATAAAGGCATGAATTTTCACCAGCCATTTTTGGCAATATGCTATGAGTCAAGTTACGCCCAAGCCCACGGTTACACCGTCGTGAATCTTCCATTCAACAACCGGTTATGCTAATCCACACTTCAGACATTTAAACATTCGTCTCGGCTTACGCTATCGACATTTTGGTCATACGTTCCTCATATACCGTCTACGTATATAATACCAAATATAGTTTATCCGTATTAGGTGTTACAAATATAAGGCAAAGGTGACTGATCTGTGAATATAGTAATTTAAATACAACCAGCTGTTTTAAGTGTGTATGTGAAGGTGTATGGACCTCAAACAAGCGAAAGTGGATTGCTAATATGGATCTGTGATCTCTGTCTACCCTCCCGTACTAGTTTAGGTCTAAAGTAGATTAAAAGTAGCTATCTTACCTGTCACAAAATGTAATATAAGAAACGATTTACTGGACACTAGTACTTTGAATTCTCACATATAATGAATACTTTTTAGATTACTTTTGCCCTATCAACCTCTTATGTTAAAGATATAGGACCGTATATATAAGAAGATGAGCATTCAAACCATCAATAAATTAAAATACCATATCTCTATAACAAACTTTTCTTACAAACAATACCTTAATGTACCTAAAATAACATAAACATACATACTCCCTCCCAGTAGAGTATGCTCCCTTTTTATTGTGGCAGGGTAGTCTGATGCTTGAGTGCTCTTCTCCGAAAATTCGAAAACATGTTAGGTATGGGCCACTAAAAACTCCCGTTTCACTAGATAGACAGCTCCTAATGTGCTTTGACCTATCCCGCGGGATAGGCAGGTTTCTTTACGATGTTTTTCCTCACCTTTCACCTAAAATAGCACCTAAAAGTATATATAGACGATGATATACCATACCACCTATCACGTTGTATCATCTAACTACAAATTTCAAGTTTAAAAGACCGTCGTAGTTACGATGTCAATCATTGAACTGTATACCCCGAATGGGTGTACAGTCGTAAAGCGTATGTTTACTCTATGACGAAGCAATAAAATTTTTCATCACATTAGCGCTATAAAAGTTAAACCGAAATGTTTGTTGTAAATCTTTTCTCTATTAATGCTTTTTACGATGTCTTCATACATGTTACATAAGCTTCGCGACTGTAAGACTTTAGAGAGTCTTTATAGAGTTAGTCAGGGGTACATATGGTTAGTTAGAACTTTTGACACTGTTAATACCTTACATATATAGAAATACAATTACTCTCTTTAATCCCATTTGGAGTAGAGAGAACTTCGGACACACAATCATATCCCTAATTCACTTTTTAGCATGAATATTGAGGTTAACATGTCATAATTATTAAATATTTGTAACAGATTGCAAATCCATCGTGCAATAAAGTCCACTTATCCCTAGTGCCTAGCACATACCTACTGGGCAAAATGGCAGCTAGTTAGCTTTCTTTTCATGTTAAGGACAAAATCCTTGACGATTAGTATAAATTTAGATAAAATATCATCTTAGTTACCATTACTATTAAGGTTATCATGGCTTTACTTTGTCATATTGGTAACAGATTTCTACATGGCTTCTATATATCACTATAAAAAGACAAACGCATTCACGACCATTAATATTTGCGGGTTATTCAGAGGTTAAGGTGTCCATCTCCGCAATTGCGAAGGTAGTAATTCTATGGCCACCTCAAACGCACGTGTTAACCAGATAGTCAGTACTCAATGTGACATCTCTATACATCTGTCCACTGACCCATAATGTCGCTTTACCTTAATCTCTTAATCATCTCTTACAGATGAGACACACAGCTATTTAGCCTTAATACGGAAATATGTATATGTATTTATACCTCCATTTTACGTGAAAAATGAGTGTGGTTTTAGCCGCTGTCAGTTGTTTGCACAACAATTGTGTTATTCTAGGAAACATCTGATGTTTGGTTTGCTGAAGGTTACTCAGGTTCATTGCTTCCAGTGGAGGTATTTATTGAATACCACATGTATACGTCACGACTTTTAACGAGTTCGGGGTAGACGCTTCTCTAAAATAATAAAATGTACGTATCTCCTCTTCGATCTTTATGTATATGGTCTCATTGAACTTAGATTTCATGGTTTAGTCATATAGTTGATTGTTCATTCTATAGTCAGCATATCATGGTAAGAAACCCATAAAAAGTCTGACACGGAATAAATATCCTGAAGAATTGATGTCTTGAAAAAGTTTTACAAATACAGTAGAGATGTTTTCATACAAAAACATTATTCATTTTAATTACATCTAACCCAGCACATTTAGTAAACGAACTTCTGTCCTAGCCACTGACTGACCTATAGCAGGTAAATTTGTACTTATAATATTACAAAATGTTGGACACTTAATCTTTTTGCGGTCACCTTTAACTATAATTTTGTTTAAGCTGATTGTATTAAAATTAATAGCGAATATTAGTCATAGTAGCTAACCCATTAGCCCATTTCATTAAGCAACTTATATAGAAAAAAGGCATATATCACCACACTATTTCTATCCCCTAACATCGAATCTTATATTAAACATTCAAATACACGTTGACTAATCACTACATAGTATAAAACAAAGTCGCTTTCTCTGTCCCTATGTCCCTTTGTATGCTTAAAACTTTGAAACTACGCAACGGATTTTGATGCGGTTTTTTTAATAGATAGAGTTATTCAAGAGGAAGGTTTATATATATAATAACATCCATTAAATAGTGGAGTAGGCTATATATTTTATACCCGTGCGAAGCCGGAGCGGGTCACTAGTATAAAAAAAAACAAATATTTATTATTGCTTATACATTTTCATTTGAACGCTGCATCACTGATCCTCCGACAGCACTATCCTTTGTCTTTAAATACACTTATCAAGAGGCTACTTCATTGCTGTAATAGTCCCAAAATATTATTATTAAAAACATTATCCCTCATGATGAATTCTCATAGTTATGATAGTTGGTGAGGTCTAAATGGGGTGATGATTTATCACCCTCATAATAGAGGTTCTGTCGTGTAGCGATAGTGATCGTGTGTGTAACTTGTGACAGGTCCCATTCCAAGGGTCATATTGTTTCTGTTTGGACCTCTAGTTTAGGGGTCTAATTTCTATGAGCTAGAGAAACATAACTACGTATAAAATATTAATTTAAGTGGAATGATTGGGTCTAGAACTTGTCTGTATGACTGTTGCTTCTTATATATTTTTTATATATTGATTGTCATTTCAATATAGGCTTATTATTATAGATGATAAGAAAAGCAGATGGATATATAAGTGCTGCAATACCATATTGGGATGTAGATAATTGTGGTAGTTCAGTATGTAAATTTTATGATTATAATTTTCGTTTTACTTTTTATTAAATTCCTTCCATCTTAAAGGTTAAGTTTGACACGTTGGTATTTATGATGATCAAGGGTTTGTAGGAATTAATAAAGTTAAGTCGGTTTCTAAATAAATCCACCACAAAAGTTTGGTCAAATTCTTTGAAACAAGTTTTTGCTTGAAAAAACTAAGCAAGCACAAAATATTCATAAAAAAAAATATGTTTTTACAACAACCTAATAAAGGTTAAGTTACTCAAATCAAGTTACTTAACTCAATGGAAACCTACCAGAACACAAAGCAACGCTAACAAATCACTCATCACGTTTCGTTTAGCAATTGGTAGAGACTAAACAAACTTCTAATAACAACTTTAGTGCTCGCTAATCAAATTAGGCGCTCGGAACGGACGGACGAAATGCGAAGGAAAAACCCGGGTGACATTTAAAGACAATTAATTAAAAAATACTCGCGAACAAAAGTTCCTCCTGGATTTAGAGCGGAGCGCGGGACTCTTTTTATGGTGGGGAACAAAAAACGCATTCAACAATCCTTTGCCGAGGTCAAGAGGCATGAACGAGAGACGAGCACACAATGCGGGACGCCTCTACCTCCAATGACGTCACACGAGACAGAAATATGTAACTGGATACGCGGACTGAGCCTGTTTTGACTGCGAATACTTTTGGACCACTTCATAATTCATAACTATGGCTCACCTTTGTCAAGAATGGCGTGCGCGCGCAGGTGAATCCGAATAGTAACGTAATCCGTTTAAAACTCCGAATCCAAAACACAACACAACACCGGTACAAATTTCCAAAAATCACTGCACTGACACTTTGGGGCACTTCTCACTGGTTTGTTTACCACAAGCGAATGGAATATTCAAAATTACAATTAGTTTAGTTTGGTATGAGTGCGCATGTCACGAAAAAGAGCGGCGGTTTAAAAAGGTTATGTTTAAGTTTGAAGCACCTTTTTGTTTTGATTTGACAAAACTTACGAAGCCAGCGCACGGAGTCAAACAACTTCAATTTACGATTTCCTGTAACTGCGTGACTCTACCACAGGACACCGAGTCTCTATCCTACGTAGAGAGTTCTTACGAACATCAGGCACAACTTTTCGAGTCCTAAAACACGCTTCACTATTACCTGACTCAATTGAAGGTCATTAACGCACGTGAGGACTTTGAAAACACACCGGCGACCGGCTAGAACGACTCACAAAAGTTGGTCACGCAGCCAAGAGCATTATGACGCGGGGGGCTATTTATCGGCGATCGTGTCGCGCGCGATTTTAAAACGAAACGAATAGAAAAACAAAATAAACGAAGGATTAAAATCGGCTGGGAAGCCGGCGCTCGTAGCTAGCGCTGAGCGGTGAACTAACTTCTCTGACGGAGGCGAGCCGACTCGTCCCCTGCCACCCGCGCCTCCCGACGCCGCGCCTCTCGCACTCGCCGAGCCAAGTAAAAAAGCGAGGAACAACACCGTCCTTGGGACGAACTACAATCGGGACCGTTCCGTCATTAGGACGGATTGTGCAGCTGATGCATATTTAGGTTATGGTTGCATTCATAGAAAAAATATGGAATTAAAAAAAAACTGATATTAGAACTCAGATAGAGTCTCTATAATTATTAGCAGCTCACGAATTTAACTCGCTATTAAATAGATGTATTATTAAATAAATAAACTGATCGATTTTTTTTACATATGAGGCCCTCATACTACATTTTTCGTTACATTAGTAAATAAGGATTTAATGCTCTCGTACATCTCAATTGTATACATACACAGCTGTTATCAATATCCAAAAGAGAGGAGAAGTCGGCAGGTTTCTACTAATCTTACGTCACACTAAGACTATTGTTCGAGTGTACTAACTGATTAATTCAGTAATACATACATTCACATCACGCGTGTCTCGCTACAGAGAGCTAGGTAGAGATCACTATTTATCTCGATTTTGACTAACCACTTTCGATTCATTAATATCCATACACTAATTGAAATTAAATAAATATGGTACATAATATTGCCAAAATAAATAAAACAGGTGATTGCATTTTATCTAACTCCAAACTATTGTACAAATACCATACGTATCTGAACCATAGAACACTAATTAGAATAGACATATGCGGTTAACCTTCCTACTTTCTTGAATTTGATTCATTTCTTATTCATATGAAGCCTCGATTTAGATCCTACTACTCCAGTAAGTAACTGAAAGTACCTTTTAGAGATTCCTCTCACACGTAATATATTACGTCTACATTCCACTTAAATGTAGGTAGAGATTTATTGAATAAAATATCTTAATACAAACATTTCGTGTACCATATAGATTCTTTCTTTTTACCTTTTAAGACGAGGACTTGCAGGTGGGGAAATTATTATGATAGTATAGTAGGATTTAGTTATAGTAGGACTAGCGACATGCTCCAGCTTCACACGGGTATAAAATATATAGCCTACTCTACTATTTAATGGATATTATTATACATATAAACCCTCCTCTTGAATCACTCTATCTATTGAAAAGAATCGCATCAAAATCCATTGCGTAGTTTCAAAGATTTAAGCATACAAAGGGACATAGGGACAGAGAAAGCGACTTTGTTTTATACTATGCAGTGATGTTGAATTATTATTACCTCGATCACTAGACTATTATGGATATTTATCAGACTATTGGAGACTTCAAAATCAATAAACTATCACGTAATAAACATAAGTAATCGCATAATACATGTACCTAAATATATACGTCATTTATTTTTCATTCACGTGCTTTAATCCCTTTCGAGGTGGACAGAACCTCGGAGACATAAAATTATATCCTTGTTGAATTTAGCAATTTTAAGGTTGTGATAACATATGACATATTGATGAGCTATAACTCTGTATAGAATAGAATCCATTTACCTCTAGTCCCTTAGTCGCTTCCTACGGTCTACCGGAAAGAACGTCAGCTAGTTAGCAATCTCTACCTAAATAATGAATTGCAAATTTAGTACAAGTTCAGTACTAAGTTAAATCAATGAAGGATAACTTAATTTGATTAAGCTTAGGTACGAGCGATCAAGTTCCGATTAAGTTAAGTTTAAGTTAAATTGATTTGTGTTCCTAACTTAATCACTACTGCGGATTTGAAATCGAATACAAATTAAAGTTACGATATTTAAAGCTATTTAAAAAAATTAATAATATCGTCGAGGTTCTCTGTGGAAATATGTATTTTGCTGTGGACTTATGCTGTTTTGCTTTTTTTATAATGTCTTTAGATATAGATTAGTGTTATAGGCACAGTTGCCACTGAAAGATATATGCTTAATTTTTGAATTTAATGTTGCATATGGTCTCATTCAGTTATTTTATTCTTTGCTTTAGAATTTTAAGAATTTTTAGAATTTTGAATTAGCCCTTAGTGGCTATAGAGTTAATGACCCCGAAATTGCGGACACCCGAACTTCTGACTACCTCGCAAGTGTTCACGGTCGTGAAAGTATTATTTTTTTATTCCATATCTTATTATTTGTAAAGTGTATAGAGATTTGTATAGAAAGATAAATTTTTTAATATCCTTTACTTATCGTTCATAATATACGCTTCACGTCTTATGTCTACATACTCGCTTTTTTATTGTGGCGGGGTAGTCAGAGACTTGAAAGCCCATCTCCGAAATTTCATAGGCATGTTAGGTATAGGTCACTAGTAGCCCACGTTTCACTAGATAGACAGCACCCAACGTGTATAGGTAGGATACGTTCTATTAAAATAATACAAATTCGAAATCGCAATCAACAAGGACGAATAGTGCTAACTTAATCGAGTTTGTACTTCGACAACTCGGAAGTAGATCGAACAACTCGACAACTCTCAAGTGGGCCTGTAATCAATTATAGTTCTGAAAGAGGTGATGAAGAGAAATGACGTCATTGAAAACTAATTAAAAAAAAGTTTACGACCTCCGTGGCGCGATCGGTTAGACGCCTGAACGCTAATCGTAAGGTCCCGGTTTCGATTCCCGGTGGGGGCAGAGTTAAGAACTATGCTTTTCTTCTACTTTCCAGTCTGGTTGCTGATAATATATGCTATATATTCATTTATCTATATATAATAAGTAAATATTTCTTAAATATACGTTTACTAGTACCCTTAACACAAGTCTTAAACGTACTTACCAAGGGACTAGTGCGATTGGTGTAATAATGTCCATATATGTATTATTGTATATGTATTAAAATATACATACAAATATGTTATGTACATTGACTTCTCTCAATTCCAATTGCGATAAAAATAATCTTGGAGAGACGATAATATTCACTAGATTACTTTTTAGCATGAATATTGTGGGCTTTAGGTGTCTTATGAAACATTGACGACAGGTTGCTAGCCCATCGCAAAATAGATTCAAGTGAACCCCAGTCCCTTAGTCACCTCCTATGAAATGCGGAAACGAATAGCACTAATTTAGCATCATTCTGTTAAGAATACGAAGTACTGATATTAAAAGTTTATATTTGTTTTCCAAGCTACATTTTTTTATTACGATCGACAAATATGAGAATTCATGATAACTGCCTTACCCTCTTTGTAAAGACAGACGTGACTCCATAACTACTACCTACCCATTTTGCAACACAGACCTTATATGTATCTCTAATACCAAACTATATACAACAAAACTTACCTTTTCACTGTCCACCCCTTTAAAGATTACACCCGTAAGTAACTAAGTGAAGTAACTTAAACAAAACACCTACTTACGCTGCTCAAGTGAGGCAAGTTAAAGTGAACGAAGGCTTAACTCCTTATAAGCCTGTTTGTGAGAATACCCCGCGTGGATTAAGGGCTTAATGTTACGCACGCTCGATCGACTGTTCTACCTACTTGTGTTTCAGGCGTGAATATAATATTACGACTGTATTGTGTGTCGTGGTGGGTAGAGAGTTGAGTGTAGTTACTGCGAAGGATAAAACTAATATATGTTTCAGGCATACATCGTTAATATTAAATTACAAAACATTAAAATAATAAATTACTGGAAAGAAAATTAAAACGATAAAACTAGCAATAATAATTCAAAGTATGCTTTTGAAATTTGAGTGATCGTAAAAAAATATATAATAAGAAATAAATGTTAAAATTTCCATTTAATAAAATTTTAAAACAAAATGATAAAAATTGTAAATATAAAAATTATTACTATATTTAATATATTAGTAAAAATCTTCTTAAATTATATTTTTATTTAAAGAATATTTTTTATATTCATAAAAATACGGCTGTAAATAAAATACTGTGTTATTATAGAGCATAATAGCCAAATTAATTATCAGCCTTAGATACGTCGTATTGTCTTATAGATACGTCTGAAATATTACGGAAGATTTATTACACATAACATAGATACATATATTTACACCTGCACGTCCCCAACGGGATAGACATAGACTATAGATCGCCACCATGATTCTCATACATGCTTTTCTGTTCTTCACGAGTACAAAATGGTTACATTTAATCAACGTTTTCGCTCATGGTGTAAGTAAATATAATTCTAACTCGCTCCTGACCTACCTACACATTATAGTAGGCGACAAAGGTCCTAAGAACCAACAGAAATTATATTTCAATTATTCAACAATTTAAATACACAAATTAGAATTTACAATTGTACCATACCTTAATAATAAGTTAAGTAGGTTTGAGAATATATTAGGCAATAACCTAGCAACCTGTTACTAACATTTAATACCAAAGCTATCATAAACCCTATTGATACATACACATCACGTCCGTCTTCCTGCAAATGGGCAGGCAGAGATCATGGATCCTCATCTGTCCTGACTTCGAGAAACCTATTTTTCTTTACTCATACACCTCTTTATACATACTTTGCAATTATAAGTACTTCTAACGTCACCATTAGTTAATAAGACATCTATCTGACTATCATATGTCTTATTGGACTCCTACGTAACCGCCCTTCCACATCATCCACATATATTCCTTTTGCCAATCTACTATCATTCATCGCAAAAAATGTAACTATAATTAACCGAGAAACTATTGTCACAAAGTCTCTATCCATCGCAAAAGCTTACTAAATGAAGTATTTATCTATTCTACTAGTGATCCGCTCCGGCTTCGCACGGGAATAAAATATATAGCCTACTCCACTATTTAATGGATGTTATTATACATATAAACCTTTCTCTTTAATCACTCTATCTATTAAAAAAAACCGCATCAAAATCCGTCGCGTACTTTCAAATATTTAAGCATACAATGGACATAGGGATAAAGATAGCGACTTTGTTTTATACTATGTAGTGATTACACCTTTGATACGTGCCAAAAGGCAGCTAGTTCCTTCCTATTCAAATCCCAGTCTAAGTTACGGAGTTAATCCACTCCGGTACCCCAAGAGGTTAGGAATGAAAAATATCCTCTCACATTAAGACGGGAGTGGTAGAGTTATGGGACCATGTTTTATTCAGGGCCTCAAGGAAAATATGGGAAATGAGGGGTATAATGCCTCATTTGCCAGCCTGGTGTGGCAGTATGATGGAATGTTACCAGTTGTTTCGTTTTACAGATATAGTACTTAGGAATATTTGGGTTATTGTAAGACACTATGATATATAACTATTTCTTCAATACTTTTATTTGTCTTTTTTCTTTTATCGGGACAAATGGGGGATCCGTGATCTCTGCCTACCCCTCTACAGGGAATCAGGCGTGATGTGTATGTATGTATTTTTATCTGTGTTTCCTAATAAAGATCAATTTTTACGATGCCCTGTCTTGTACTTACCATAGAGTTACACATCTTAGCAATACGTAAATAACAAACAAAAGAGACAAACGCGTTTACGACCATTAACCCTTGCGGGGTAGTCAAAGGTTCAGGTCTCAATCTTCGCAATCGCGGAGGTAGTAATTCTATGGCAACCATGAACACACGTGTTGACTAGATATTCAGTACTCTATGTGACAGGTAAATACGTTATGTAAATATTATTGATAGACAGGGGTATCTCAAAGGTTTTTTTGTGTTCAAATGGTTTAAGATTGCAAGCTTTTATCAATTAAATATATTTTATATAATCCACTACTGGTATTGTGAGGGTAAAATCGTACGTCGTTTTTCAATCAAGACACAGTTTATGACCTATCAAATAAATCATGACTGTCTGGTAGCCTTCAAAGATGCCATAGAATAAATTTTTAGTTGGAGACAGTAAATTATTGTATGTATTCCAATCTTTAACATACATATGAAAAACCTATTTATATTCTAATCAATTAGTTTTTATTTTGCGATAATTAAAAATATGAAAAACCTTTATTTATATATTCTAACCTCATATGTATACATGTAAAACAAATTCAATCACCTAATACGTCATAAACTGAAACCAAAGAGGAAATTTCCAACGAGATCGTAAGTAACTGTCCGTCATGTTTTATTCAAAGCCTCCCAATGATAAGGCTTTACAATGCTGAGGCGATAAGGGACAGATGCTACGGTTATTGATTGTTCGGTTTATGTCTGCACTAAATAGGGTACAAAGCTATTGGTTGAATGTAAATAACAATTTGGTTACGTATGTATACATATGTTTTTCTTCTGCTTTCCAGACTAGTTGTTGATTATATATGCTATCCACTCCATCTCTGTCGTATGTATCGAGGCCAAATAAAAACTATGCTGCTGCTTTAGTTAGAACGGTTGTCCTGTGCTAGTCTGTAACGTAAAAAGAATGCTAACTAGCCGCCGTTCTTACCGGCATGTCGTAAGAGGGACAAGGGGTCAATGGTACTTATCTATATTTATATAATAAGTATATATTACTTAAATATACGTTAACTACATTATCATTTTGTGTACTCTGTTAGACATATTTATGGAAAAGAGCGCATCTATTTTCTTATGTATCCTTGTTATATTTATTTTCTGTGTACATTTCTGTTTTGTTTCCTTAATAAATAAATATAATAAACTAGTACCCTTAACACAAGTTTCAAAAGAACTTAGCAAGGGGCTAGTTCAAGATGCAATAGTGTGCTAAATATTAGTAATATTATACGTTAAAGCCATTGGTATAATGCAGCTATTTTATACAATGCCGGTCATTCTCTACATAAATTGTTTATAATGCCAAAGTCATTCTGGCAATGTGTGTAATGAAATTAGTCTTTTAAAATATATACTTTTTCTAGACAATGTAAACAATACCTAGATGTTGTGTTAAATGATGATTAAACCATAGGCAATGTATATACGTATATGGCATATTCACTCCTGTACTTCAGTAACGGCATAGGAAGAGAATATTTATAATTCGCCACCTTGAACTCTCCAACCCCATAATGCTCCTCTGTTCTTCAAAAAACTTCGTATATATAATATGTATCGTATAAACAAATATAGTAAACATATTGAGACTTCCAATTATTTTTGCTATTTATATCTGCACGTGTTATACAAACAATTAAGAAAATTAGCCTCTAACATACATATGTTTCATAACTATTAATTCAGTTTCAAATATGCGATCTCCATCCATTATCCAAATGAAAATAATATAAAATATTAAGGTTCCAAGATGTCTTACTTACGTTATGAAGTCATAAATCATGAAAGACATTTGGTGATTGGTCGTTAAAGTTTAGGCCCAGAGTGATGAGGGTTAGGTCATTCGACCGGAGCATTCCGAAGACTTGGGTTCAAGATCTTCCTCTTACATGACTTACTGAGTACATTGTCAATCTTTGCAAGATGTACTTTATATACATAGAACCCTTTAACCCAGCTGATTTAGAACCCTTTGGCTGCGGCAATAACATACATACGCTTCACGACTTGTGTATACACACTCTCTTTTTTATTATCGCGGGGTAGTCAGAGGCTGGAATGCCCATCTCCGAAACTTCGAAGGCAAGTTAGGTATGGGTCATTCGAAGCCCGCGTATCACTAGATAGACAGCACCCAACGTGATAGGTAGCGAACCGTATCGAGATCGTGAAAGGTGAGAGATCGTGCGACAAAAACATGCACAAGTTATACCACTTACTGTGTAATTTTTTTTATTGTAAACGTTTTGTATTGTGTATGTTTTTGTGGCTGTAAATAAACGCTTTTTATTATTATTATTACATGCTATCCCGAGGTAGTCTAGGATGCAAAAAAAAGCTCACTAGCTGCCGTTCATCACCGCGTCTCGGAGACGACTAAGGCACTAGGGGTAAATCGAATCAATTGGCCGATAGGCTAGAAACCTGTCAACAATGTTCGATATGACATCACAACCCCAAAATATGTATATGGTAAAAACTGAAGCTTAAACTGAAACAGGGTTCTGTTCATTCTGATAGGGATTTAAGGACCTGTATACTCTTACTCATATGTATGTTTATACATTATATTGCTTTTTATACATCGAACCCACATTTCACCGTTGCATATTCCATCATTATCTATCGTGCTTTAGACTAAAATTTATGATAAATGTAAGTTACCTATTGCATGTCACTACGTAAAAGCTGACTCTTACCTTTGTTTTGAAGACTAGTCTTATATAAAAATTATACTTTCTCTCAATCACCTCACTTCAGTAAATCTTAATAAATCATGTGTTTTAAAATTAGCTATAACTTTTATTCACAAAAAATTTGAATTGCTGTTTTCAGGTAAAGTTGAAATCACATTTGCTTCGATGTCAATAACCTTGATAATGTTAGGTTCTTTTTACTTCTTTAAGCATCATATGACTGTATGTGTGTAAATTGTAAAAACACAATTCCATAGGAATAAAGTTCTCTCTCGCAACTATGCGCTTTTGGATCGCTATGCGTTCATTAAGCAATATCCCTCTGGAGGCCTTCCGTACTTGATCTAGCCTGATTCTTCATGTTGCATCGTGAGGGAACCTACGAATTGTCTATATGTATCATAATAATAAGTATTGGTTCACAGTGATAGAAGATAATGAGCGGTAAAGCAAGAGAAATTGGTCAAGATTATTCTAGGTGATGATCAATTGCCAAGGCAAGAATATATGTACCTATATATGATAGAATTACCATCTGTCACATTGTACATCGGCGAGACGTGGTTAAGTTGGGGATTTTCACAGTGTTTTCGGTTGTTACCCAAACCTGTGTATGTATCAAATTATCACTGTATAGAGGTTCTGAGTTCGTTTCTAAACCAAATTTGTAGCATCAAGCTTTTTAGGATCAATACCTTAGAAGCTCAACTTATTATACCTAAGAAAACTTCTGTTTTCTCACTTCTTATGACATACCACGATGCTTAATCCAACTGGTTGAAATCCTCTTTAGTCGTAAACATTAAAAGTTCAATTACAATTTTTCTAAACAGTAGAACCAAGGCATGGCAACACAGCCGTTCCGTAGGGAAAGCAGAGAACTCAGTTTCACAAACAAAGCCTCCATTGGAAGCCTAAAAAACATTCGCATTGTGAGACTCAGTGGATTTTTAATCTACGCCACGCTCTGTTCAAGGTTGCTCACTCAATGCGCACTGGAAGCCCACTGCTTTTATTACTGCCGACTAAATGTAGGCAGACTTTCAGGGTGTTTTGTAAACTGTTTCGCAGGAAAAATGGGTGGGATTTTTGTGGAGTTTGGATACACACAGACACTGGCAATTCTTAAGAGAAGTTTTTTCGGATTACTATGATGTCGAGTAGTAAAGATTATGTTTTGTTAATAATAGTTATTAAAGTGATAAGTGCCATTTACGAACATACATTTTAGAACCATTATCACTTGCCACCACCATCATATGAGGTGGTCTAAGAATGAGAACATGTTAGTCTTCCATGTTGTTAATCTAAGATGTTATTACTAACTTCGAAAAATGTATAGTACTATACTAAGTTGATTGATACATACTTAGTTTTTACGTTGCATGATACGTCAATATTCAAACAAGCCCCGATCGAAAATCAAACACTATCACGACCATTATCCATTGCAGGGTAGTCAGATGTTCGTGCGTTTCTCACCTCAATTATACTTCGAACCCACGTATTACATAGATAGTCAGCATATAGTACGACAGATGGTAAGTCTAAGTAGTAAAGAACTGCTTCCAAATAAAAGTTAACATACACCCACAACCAGAGCAAAGTAAAACTCCGACATATTCCGTAGTACACTACACCATTCGTAGTAAATCCCACGATTTATTTCCGTCAATAGTGTGGCTTTTACGGCGTGAAAGCCTCCGTATTCACGACGCAGTCTTACAATCGGTCTCTGAATAAAACATGATGACACAGCATTATCTAGAATCACTCTTCATAGACTAGAGTGGCAGTGCCTACAAGACATTGTATAGATCCGTGTTAGCTAAGGAATTGATGAGAACACCAGATGGTTTTTTCTCTTGGTGGCGAGTTATATTTACTTTTTTTATGTAACGTCTTGAGGACACCTACACGAACAGGTGATAGTCAATACTTGTAAATGGCGACTCGGCTTACCACCTGTCATATTGAGTACTGAGTCTGAATCTTTAAATATCGCACAAGGGTAAATGGTCGTGAACCTGTCTGTGTTTTGTTTTTTTATGAAAGAGAGAGAAAAAATCTTTTTGAGTCACAGAGATAGTCAACAACCTGTGTCAACAAAATAGTCAACTTAAAAAACAAATTATAAATTACAACAAAAAATCAAACATTAAAGTGAGAGAGATGTTATTTAAATGGACCATGATATATAAAGATTTAAAGATACGGGAATAAAAATTCAACATTATTTCATCTTTGGAACATTATTTGTCACGTTTAATACAGACCTATATAACTATAAAGAAACCACTACAAAATTATCGCCACAGTTAGTCTTGCAAACCTCTAACTACCCCTCTACTCCGCAAGGGATAATTTTATTGAGTATATTGTATGTTACATCATGTCCAAACTTACAGATCGAGTGTTACTCCCGCCTTTTGTAGTAAGTTGACAAGTCAGGTCGAGGTGTCAAGGGACCTTCTGACATGGCCATTTTTCAAAGGCCCTCCTACACTACAATATTCATTCGTCTACCAGCTTTTATACAAATGAAAATAAGTTGTAACTACATACAATGTCTATACAGAAACCTATTATTATAAACACTTAACCGCTTGTGTATACTTACTCTTTTTTTACTGTGGCGGGATAGTCAGAGGCTTGAGTGCCCATCTCCGAAAATTCGAAGGCATATGGGCCACTCGAAGTCTGCGTTTCACTCGATAGGCAGCGCCCAATTTGATAGGTGGTGAACCGTATTGCCGTATACAGGCACTAGTCATTACCTATGCCGTAGGATAGACAAGGTTACAGCCGCTTTTCATTTATTGATTTGCTTGTGATTTTATAACGAGGAGACTAAGGGATTAAGAGTGATTTGGATCTGAAGGGGAGACGGCTAATAACATTTTTTAATTCAACCTCGAAAAGAATGTCCATGAACTGAGAGTTATTAAAATGTTCCAAATAAATGTGTATCGTTCTTTATTTATCTCAAAGCTTCTGTCTACATCAATTGGCATTGGCCAACGTTAGTAGTTGTATGAGAGCTATCACTGACATGATGAATTAGTAAATGCTAGGAACGTGACAATAGTGAAGGGATAAATTGGCTTCATTCGATGAAATGTTGTATCACACCCCTTTATTCGCAGAGGTAGATTGACATCATATGCTTTTATGTGACTGCTAGTTTGCCTTCATATACATTCGTGTATTTTACTACTTTTAATCCTACATATAGACGTGAGCTTACATACATACACATACAGATATCTTTACATTCATACATACGCTTCATGACTTGTGTATACACACTCCCGTTTTTATTGTGACGGGGTAGTGAGAGGCTTGACTGCCCATCTCCGAAATTTCGAAGGCATCTTAGGTATGAGTCACTCGAAGCCCGCGTTTCACTAGATAGACAGCACCCAACGTGATAGGTAGTAAACCATAACACCGTATGCAGGAACTGGCTATTACCTATTCCGAGGGATAGGCAGGTTTCCTTACGATGTTTTCCCTCACCATTAGCGACTGTAAATTGAGTACGTAAATGAAAACCACATATTAAATTTCATTCATTGGTACATGCCAAAGCTGGCTATCGGACCCAGTACCTTTCTCATAAGAAGTCAGAATTCTTACCCATTGTGCTATAGCCGTTACCCTAATATATGTACGTCTGCCTAATATATGTATGTTGACTAAGATTAAAAAGAGCATGCTTCGATGGTTTGGACATGTTATGCGTATGAATGATAGCAGATTGACAAAAGGAATATATATGAGTGAAGTGGAAGGGCGGTTACGTAGGGGCCGGCCTAATAAGACATATAACAACCAGAGAGACGCTATATTGAAAAAAGCTAACTTTAGGTGTACCTATAACCACCGAGAGTGTATGAGAAGATGTATGAATGTCAAAAGTGTCGAAAGTGGTCTGTCAGGATCTGGACAAATGGGGATCCGTGATTTCTGCCTACACCTCTACAGGGAATCAGGCGTGATGTGTGTGTATGTATGTGATAAATCTGAATCTATAGTTTAGGTTTTACACGGCAATTTCGCGAATCCTTTTTTCTGAAATGTGGTCATCCCTTGACCTTTCGATGATCCCAAATATAAATTGGTGTTCAAATTGGCGATAAATTAATACGAAGGGAGTTATTGAAAATGTAGGGAGCGCACAATATGACCATGTCACAAACTACGAGGGGTGAAATGTGGTGCTGTAGTTATAGTTTAGACTAACAGTTAAAAGTCATGCTACAAATCTGTCATTATAATAGGAGTGGTCAGAAATGTAGGGACTAAATAACTTAATTACATACATATATTCACGGCTGTACGTCCCAAACGGGATAGACAGAGACGATCGGCACCTGGAACGATTCTGACAAATCTCTCTTGCTTCATTCAAACCCATGAACCTTCTCATACATGCTCTTCTATTCTTCACACTACGTACACGTTGAGAAGAATGTCTCCAATTTGACCTGGTTGATATTTAGTTGCTAGTTAGTTTACAAGAATAGTAAGAATTAAGAACACAGAGAAAAATTGTTAATATATAAGTAATTTTTGTAAAGTAGCAAAGTGCCTGACGAAATTATTATTTTTTATTGTATTTTATTTAGGCCTTACATCGAAAGGACGATATTGTTGTTCAGTCTGAACTGATTCATTTTAAAATTAAAAGACCTACGCAGAAATGCTGATGCCATAGATAGGTGCTAGATGGGAATTTAACCTATTGATCTAGACTCAGAGCTTTTAGAACATAAGGAGATTGCTATACCACCCAACCTATAAAATGGAGGTGTTCCGAATTCCTTATTCATCTTTTACAACTACTGGAAATAATTGTTACCATTGTTTTTATAGTATTTTGCTTGCAACATCGCATTAGGTGTATTTTATAATTGAAATAAATATTTTCGTGCTAGACTAGCGCTGAACAAAACATTTGTTTTAAATAAATGTCATAATAGGCTATTTGACACTATTAAAAATATGTTACTAAATGTGGTCATCCTATTAGGTAATAATATAAAAAACTATATTTAGCTTTATTTTATCCGAAAATATTTATTGATTTTGCAAAATAAACATAATAAATTCATATAATTTTTTGAATTTCTTCCTTCACAAGAACGCTCTGTGATTGGCTTCGCCTCGCGTGACGTCACAGGCAAGTAAACATTGTTTATTGTTATGCACTTAGTGTGATTTTATCGTATTTCCATCGTTTCTTGTACTATTTTTACAAGAATTCCGCAGGACACTATTAACCAGTGATATAAACAATAGTATTTGCTGTCAAAATGGACAAGAATT
The DNA here is from genome assembly GCA_030578115.1 of Leucoptera coffeella. Taxonomy (NCBI): domain Eukaryota; kingdom Metazoa; phylum Arthropoda; class Insecta; order Lepidoptera; family Lyonetiidae; genus Leucoptera; species Leucoptera coffeella. The sequence continues at coordinate 134,471 of JAMBLF010000228.1, forward strand.
TTGTACAAGTCGACAATAGAAATCTACCTAAGATGACGCATTTATGGTTGCACTTTTCTTTAAAAATAACTCTGATTATTATGCTGCAGAGCTCAAAAATATAAAAGATGGTATGTAAGCATCTAAGTATTTATTTATAAAGCTACTTTTTATATTAATTTCCGTCGCTGTTTCACAAAATATATAGGTTATGTTTATTAATCCCCTTCAAATAGTGCACATGCAAGAATAATAACATGGTCAAGTACACAAAGTATATTTAAATTAATTACTGAATGTTGCTTAAACATATGGAATTCTCTGATACGCCTTATTACACACTCTATGTGAATCCGCAAACTAGCTATTATTTTTGTTTGTCGTACTTGATCTTTGTGTTTACTTGCCTGTGACGTCACGCAGATCATATGGCGTCCGCCATTACAGAAACAGCGTTTTTCGCGCGAATATTGTAATTTAAATTTTAACTCAAAATTTTACGGAAAATACTGCAAAATTTGCAGAAATATACATGTGGTGTATTAATTATATACCAACGAATAATTTAAACAATTTTTCAAAATCAGTCAAATAGCCTATTCATACCTTTTTAATTAACTCCCATTTGTTTAATTATTATTTATCAATATATGAAAATTACTGCTCTCCAACACCTCAACGGCCATTTTTAATACACAAATAACAGAATTACATTTGATATCAATATATTTTTGCTTTTAACGTTTTATGGAATGAGTAGAATATGGATATTAGGATTCTAGTAAATAGTACTAAACTGAAACCCAAACTATAAATACTGATCGTCAGAATTTTTCTTAAGGGCCTCAAGCCATTCGACCTAAAAATGTTTTAAGAATATGTCTTTTCTACTACCACGTTTTATAGCACCATAAGCTTCACGATTGTTATCTATTTTAGGGTAGGCAGAGGCTGGATAGTCATCTATACTATATAACTACTAACTACTGGAGTAAATATTATGCTTCAAGACTCCAAATTTACATACACTCTCACGCCCATAATGTCTAAGTGGTGTACAGTACAGTACAGTATAGTACAGTACAGTACGGTGGTGTACAGTAACCATAGAACTATTTCAATATGTATATGTCGTATACATTGTATTATTATGTGATTTTATTAATTATATCGAAATTGATTACAAACCCTTCAAATGTACCAAGTTCTTTGTCAAGTTCTTTGTCTTCAAATGTTCAATGTACCAAGAAAACGCTTAATAACTCAGTCGCCTGTAACTAAAAAGCATCGAATCATTTACCAGCATCAAAACCATTATAAACAGATACTAAAATAGTATCATTATTATTGTGCAATTCCAAGAACTTATTCTTAAACGCCAATGTTGAACATTTTTATTAAGTAGAAAACAGCGGCGCCTGCCACTAAAGTACGAGCAAACAGTAACTTGAAATCGCTTTTATCTGCTCACCATTGTGAAGGGGCAAGTAGGAATGTTTTTTAACCTATTTTGTCTTGGGGAGAACGCTCTGTAGAACTTTTATTGAGTTGACGCGTTTAAGTTACTTTTTTGCAATCTCTTTCTGAGGTTTTTATGGACAAAGGGGAATGAATGTTGCGAACAATTTTCTAATGATACTTACAGACTATTTACAAACTTGTTCTATCGATGTTAATAGCCTTATTCTATCAATATAGTCGCTATACTTAGTCTTCTATCCTTTTTGGACTCATCGAAAGACGTAAATATGACGAGGTTTTGACAAATCAATCACCGCGTTTCTTACTGATAATCATTGGAATGTTTCATAAATATACACTAAACACACACACTAAATGTTTAATAAACTAAGCACAGTTACTCTACCAACCCTGTAAAGTGTCACAACTTTACGGCTTAAGTAATGCCTGTATTATTCTATTTTCAGTTCAAACCTTGATTTCTCAAGAGACTCTATTAAAACGTGTTATTTATGTATATGTTAAGTTAACATGGAAACTGTTTTTTAACAGAGATTATCATAAGATTACTTACCGAATAGTCACTTGCTGAATAGATGACCATTCGTGTGACCATAATTATTGGTTTCAGTGAGGGATAATATCATAAGGAAACCTACTTATCATTTGTATTATAATAAGCATCTGTAAATGAAGATGGACTCCCTATCTTTCATGTACCACCTATTTTGTTAAACATAAATATACATATACATTCACGTCCTTCAATCCCTTTTGGGGTGGACAGAACCTCGGAGACACTATAATATAGTGAAATAATATAGTATGTCCAATGCGCTTCATTCTTACCATTTTTTACCAGTAGCAAATAATTAACTAATAGTTTAGTACTAATAGTTAAAAACACAACGGGATATTTGGTCGTAATTACGTTTCTTGGCGATAAAAAATAATAATCTTTACAATCATTCACAATTTACAAATTATTGTGAAAATTACAATTATGATTAATACAGTATTATTTTTTTAATAATTGAGTCAAAATGTCATAAATCTATAATTAATGTGTTTTTGTAAACTTGTTTGATGACAAATAATGTTTTTGAGATCGTCTCTACTGATCAGTAGAAAAAGAGTGATGAAAAGGTGTGTAGAAAGGCATCTACTAATGCCGAATAGGTATGCCTGAAGAGGTTTATAAATATATAATATATATACCAAGATCATGATTCGGGAAAAATCAGAGTTTGTAATCTCTACCCACCATTCCGTCGACAAACGATTGTGACGTATGTCTGTGAAATATAATGAATACATACATATAAATCGCTGCTTTAAAACTAAACTGAAGAAACTCAAAAAACACTATTTGGCAAAAAACGTTGTTTTATAATATAGTTGATATATTTTTGACATTAAATTGCATATAATTTAAAAAAATGATTAAATATAAATACATTTTTTATCTTTTTATTAACTTAATATGTTTTATGTACTTATTATTTAACCTTTTTGAGATAAAATGTTTTTCGAGTTTCTTCAGTTTAGTTTTAAAGCAGCGAAATATATAATAATTATAATAAATATTTAATATTAAATATAATATAATAAATATAATAACATATATATTATTAAATATATAATATTATTAATATACATATAAATATAATATAATATATGAATATATAAATACATAGATATATATATAATTATATAACTCTAACATCTATATAAAAAGGTATAATTATACCTTTTTAACACCGCTATAGCACACGCAAGAACAATCTTCAAGTCTGTGTCATGTATAATTTGTAAAGTCCTTGTGTGTTTTTGTAGTTGCAAAATAAACGGTTTTTTATATATTTGTCTTTATAAAGTCCTCTCCACACTATAAGGCCTTAATCTCACGTAGAGCCCAAAATTCTTTACAAATTCTTACAAAATACCTAATTTTCCGCGAAATCTGTCCAAATTTCATTAGTCTAATGAGCCGCAGCCCCCAGTCGCATTGTATAAGGCGAATTCAATTAGGCCTCACGGTGACTTAATTGTATGATTTCCATTCACACTGAAAAGGGAGATGTCGGGAATGAGATTTCTTAGAAATCGCACAGAAAACGGCTTGTAGGAAAGGCCTACATAAATAAGACGAACCTTCACGACCATACAGCCTTGAAGGGTGGATCAAATGAAGGACGGAGTTCGTGTTTCTATGACTATATTGAACTTAAATCGACGGTGGAAAGGCTATCTTGCTTAAGCGCCATTTGGATACTTTACAGGAGAGTGATTCAAAGTTCAAAAGGTCTAAGAAAAATTGTATAAAATCCAAATTTTATAACATTTTCTAAATTGATGAGTTCAATTTTCACGACAATCTAACAAAAATTTGATATGTTAATCAGATATTAAATTTCCAGTATCTAACGTGATAGTTAACCATATCATCATTGACTAGCACTAAAGATTACGTGTTCTAAGGAATAGGAAGGTTTCCTTAAAGTGTTTTTCCTCACCAAAGATCATACGAACATAAATTAATTACTTATATTACATAAATAATTTCACCGTTAACGACGGTAATTACATACAACCCAACGTGACAAGTGATCAGTGATCACCTATCTTGAGGGCCGATAGATTTTCCTACTATATTCTCTTTCTTTCTTATAGAATTAAATTAAAAACTTTGTACAATTTCATTGGTAAGTACGAGTTCATTTCAAAACAAGAACCATCGGTTTTAAAATCCAAACCGATGTGAGTGGCATTTTGTTTTTTATAATTTTCGTTCATAGGTTCATGTTTAAAAAGTGGGTTTCGGTTACCGAAGACTTAACTACTAATCGACCCGAAAGGGCTTAAAGTCATCGTGATAATATCATAGAAAAATTAATGAAAGAGTATTTGTATTAATTCCTTTGTATCATTTATTAAATTCAGCTCATTGTAAACAGAAATGTTATTCAATTCAGTGGGCAATACAATATTTTATTCCGTAATAGTATGTCTTGGGGACAATACAAACTAATCCGGCTCATTTTTCTCTCAGAAAATCGTTTCCAAGCCTCATTGCCTGTTGGACATGTCGGTTTAATGAAATCTGTCAAAGTGACATATCGGGAACATGACAAATTGTCACGACCATGAAGTCTGCTGGAAAAGGTTGGATTGCTTTAGTTTATTTTATTTTTGTACTGGCAACGATTGCGATCAATATATAAGTTGTTGGGTTACTTGTTGTTTAGTTAAAATTAATAATTAAACTTATTATTGTCACTGAAATTATAAGTAAGTAACTAAATTTAAGTAACACATCATTAATTGCTGAACATATGTATATATTTAATTGGTAAAGGTCATTTTTGTAATGTATATTTCATTGTACATTATTGTATAATACTTATTGATATTATTATAACTATAAAAATGTAAGCAATAAAATGCAATAATCAAATTCGAACCGAAACATATCTGACACCTAGTGCTGCAAAATAAGTACTAGTGCCACGAATTTTCGACTTAGTCTTAACAATACTTTATAGGTGGCGTTATTACACAAAATGCAAAACATGTTTTTCAGTATTTTACCTACAATAATTATATTAATACGCCTGTTCCTCTACAGAATGGTAAATATAGAGCACGGATCCCTATTTATCTTGATCCTAGCAAACTCCTCTTATATTTACTCGGCGGTTATAGATAATCATATCGTCATTCTTTTTCAATTTGCCGTCTTATAAGACAAAACTACGCAACCGCCCTTACCTCACCCACATTATATGGCTTTCATTATTCTACTTCATTGATTCATATACCCAAAATATAGAAGCATGTCCTAATCACAGCATTCTCTTTCAAAACCTGAATATTATAAATATTCAAAATAAATAATTATATTCATATTATTACTTTCATTAAAAATATTCTTTCTTGTATCCCTAGAGAAGGGGAAAAAAACTGTCACCTTTAAAACATCGTAATAATTAGGCTTTACTATTTACTAATAAATTGTAATTATTTACTTATTTCTATATAAAGCTAGTCTTTGATTACGAAAACACGTCTATTAAACTCTTTGATATAGCCTCCTATAATCACTAAAAGAATGGATAATCAAATTAGTTATATTTAACAATATATAATACATACATACGCTTCACGACTTTTGTATACATACTCCCTTTATTTATTGTGGCGAGGTAGTCAGAGACTTGAGTGTCCATCTCCGAAATTTCTAAGGCATGTTAGGTATGGGCCTTTCAAAGCCCACGTTTCACTTGCAACCAACTAATGTGCTAGGTAGTGAACTCTATCGCCGTATACAGGCACAGGCTGTTACCTATTCTAGGAATAGGCTGGGATCCTCAAGATGTTTTCCCTCACCGTTATATAATGGCTTATCAAGTATAATAAATTCAATAATGAATAATTTACCACAAATTTATATATATATTAGAATATCAAATAATTCTCTGTCAGATAGACGCTATATTGAAAAAAGGTGACGTTAGGAGTGCCTATAACCGCCGCGTGTGTATGAGAAGATGTATGAGTGTCAATGAAGCGAAAGTGGTCTGTCAGGATCGGGACAAATGGGGATCCGTGATCTCTGCCTACTCCTCTACAGGGAATCAGGCGTGATGTGTTTGTATGTACATAATTTTGTATAGAACCATATAAACACATTCGGATGGGCAATTACACGGCCATTTTGGTGCAACACGTGGTCGGTTCAGAGATTCAATTTTCGCCGCTTGTATTGCCCGCGGCTATTTTTCGTACACTGGCCTTCGGAGGTATTTTGGCAACTATTGCATGGTTATGTGATCCTAGTTGTATAAACTATAGAGGCTTTCTTTAAATAGGTCGTGATGTACGTAAAAGAATATGCCTTAGTGAACCGATGATAACAGAAAATGAATGTATTACAAATAATTTGTATTAATCCAACTTTTAAAAAAGTCACCTTGTAGAACCCTATAAAGATAGATTCAAGATGCACTTCCAAAATACTTATTTTTCTTTATTTCCTTTTATTTCATTCATTTATTATCCGTTCACATAAACAGTAAAGCAGTACTTAACATAAAATTTTAGGCCCTTTAAAACATCTTACTACGATCTAGTCGTTGATAATAAAACTAATATGAATAATGTATCACTAAACGAGCAAGATCTTTATTCCCTTTAAAATATACCAGTAAACTTATATCTAGTGCTTAGTTAACTACAAAACCCCAGTACCGCCTGTACAAGCAAAAGCCATCATCCAGCGCTTTGAATAAGACAAAGGGACCCGTAATAACTCCAGTGTATGTAACAAAGTGTACTCAGTTCAGAAAGGACTGGATTGTTTCATAATTAATTTTATGCTCGCATGCCTTTTCTACATTGTTAAATGTGTAAGTTACTCAAAGGGTAAGTTTTTAAATTCGTAGTACGTAATAAACCGTGTTTACTACGAGTGTGAGTTTGTTTTACGTTTTAGATGTAAGTTGTATAATTTTTGTGGTGTTGTTGCAAATTATTATAATAGTTTTATTATTGTTAATACTAGGTGATAACATTTGCATGCATTACTTAATTTCGTCTTTTGTGCGTGCATGTTATAAGGGTAGTATTTAAACGAACATATGTAGAATAATACATATGTAGACTAAAAATACTGAACCCAAATTAATACAGTCTCAAACTTAACCTTTGCTGTGCGTTTAGGTATATTTTGGTGTATAATTCAATATTTTTGCAGTGCATTTAATTATCTTCCATATATAACGTTTAAAATACAATTGTTTTTATAACATAACAAACGATGGAATTTATAACGGCAGACTATTGTTTATTTTAAAGAAAATTCAGTATGCTGAACGTGTTCTTCCTAAAAGGATATTTTTTATTCAATTGCAAAACACAACAATTTAGTTATCACGGAGAGCATTGGTATGAAATTTAATAGTCCGCGACTACAATACAGCTAGAATAAGCAGAAATTCCTTATAAAAACATCCTTACATATTTATATACGGTTCTTGCAACTTCCCGTATAAAATAATTTTAGCGTAAATACCTATTTGTATGATTATCAAAAGTTCTATTATCGAAATTAAATACCCAACTATAACATATTATTTATACGAGTGTTTTATAATAATTAATTAGTTAAGTTTTTTATTTTTTTATTTAATAAATGTCTTACTCGATTGCATTAGGTTAAACCTGTAATGGTCGAAGTATGTGGAAGAAGAATAAATAAATATTATGACTGAAGTTTTTAAACACAGAATAACTGTCTATGCGTTTGGGCAATATGGTCGTGAGCATATGTGACCATTCGATGTGTAGGGACAATTGAATAGACGGAAATGGGACTCGCACCTTCGACCCTAGGCATGGGGTAGACAGAATTAAAGGTACCGAATATTCAGTAATATAGAACACTTAGCTTGCAGGTGGGAATAAATATGTAAGTAATAAAATTTTGTTGTGAATGGTGATTATTCTATTGCCAAATATAGCAAAATAAATCTGAGGACTACTAGTCGCTTTTTACAACATGCTGCATAGAATGGTATTATAGAGGAATACTTAGGGCTTACTCAATACAACAAATGAAATAATTAACGAATATCCAAGTAATAACCATCAAAACTATGATATTTATGCTATCGATAACTGAACAGATACTATATGTCATTGTCCATTTTCTATTTCTATCAATTCCTTAAAATAATTATACAATAATTAATAACAATATGTTTTAATACATTAACAATAACAATTTTAATACAGTCGTTAATTGGTACAGTATCAATATTTTCTATAAGTAATTTCATCCTAATCAATTTAAGAAACCGAGTATATACTACATACCCTTAAAAACCGAGTATATACCAGTACATACTCTATCCCCAGTATATAACCTCCCCATCCCTAGTGACGGGCAATCTGTTATGCAAATAGGGTCCGATTGCGCATTGTTGGGAGCGAATCACCGTGGCGCGATTTATGCGCTACGGAGACAGCCTGCGAAACCATTGACTGATACTGTATAGCATACATACATCCATATGGCTTATGGAGCTTTTGGGGTAGTCAGTGGTTGAGTGTCCACGTTTAATTAAGCCTTATAGACTATGATCACTCGAAAAACTCTTTCAGGGTAGTCAGAGGTTCAGTGTTCAACATCAACGGAGCAATGTGATAGTCCTTGGGAACTCGAAATTCACTTTTTACTTACCTAACCTGACAGTTTTGGGGCAGTCAGGAACGTGAGTGAATTGTAGTATATATAAGGTCTTGTAATGAAGACTTATGTTGCAACATGTAGTCTATACATAATGTGTGTGATGAAACCAATGTCATTCATACATACATGGTCACGGATTACTTAAGGTGTCGTGTGTAAAGTGATGAAACTAATGCCATTCATAGATACTGACATAGATACATTACGGGTTCCTTAAGGTTATAGTAGAACTGAATCATTTTATTTATAAAACTCAATTCATTTATATACGAGTCCGTAACAACAAACTAAAGCTAACAAAAGTTTCTTCAAAACCCTTAATTCTATCAACCTCTTCCAAACTTAATTACATACATACATACACATCACTCCTGATTCCCTGTAGAGGGGTAGGCAGAGATCACAGATTCCCATTTGTCCCGATCCTGATAGACCACTTTCGCTTCATTGACACTCATACATCTTCTCATACACACTTGGTGGTTATAGACCCTAATTACGTCGGTGCAAATAACTTAAACGTTGCTTTCAAATTGTTAATGCTAGTATAAGAATAGAAAATGTCGGCGTATAATAAAATAGGTGTTGCGCCGCAGCGACTATAAAGGGGCCAATAAATCGTAATATTGCCCATTCCTCGCCTAAGTGAGTCGCCCCTGCTGGCCTGGGGGCTGGGGCCACGAACACCGCGAGAAATATCAATTTACTGAATATAATATTTGGGACACTTCAGTGTTTGTGCTTGAGCCGACATAACCTTAGTGGTAAATGGCTTATTAAAGATATAGAAAAAATAAATAAAAAAAATTGGGACACTATAACATCAAATGAACTAGCCCCTTACTAAGTACATCGAAATATACTGAATATAATATTTGGGACACTATTACACCAAATGAACTAGCCCCTTGCAAAGTACACTTAAATTTGTCAAATGTCAAGGGCAATAGTCAACGTATATTGAAGAAATATATATTTATTATGTAGATATAGAAATACATGTATAATCTACTACTATCGAACTGGAAAGCAGAAAGCGTAGATTAAAATGTTCCACCGGGATTCGAAATCGGGAACTCACGATTAGCGTTCGTGCCACAGAGGTTGTCAAAATAGTAGAGTATTAAAATTGAAAATGTATAGTGGTAAGTATATTTATATTGCAGGCTATACGCTATCTTGTAACATATATGTATGTGTCCAAGTCAATTCTTATGTAATGCATTTGAGATAAATGTATATGCATTTGAAGTGAAATTAAGATACTTTTATTCAATTGAAGGATCATAAATTAACTTATCAAAAGTCAATAAGAAATTGTTTCAGTATATCAGTGTTTCTTTTTTATGATTTGTTATTTATAATCTATTTATTTGCCCCAGATAATGGCAGATTTAATTTATTTTGTTAGAGCATATTATGATTTTATTTATTTAATTTACATATACAAGAACAGATGCAATGGTAATATTTTATTCTAATACATAAGGGTACGGTTTCTATAAAAAATATATAAGGTGGCTGGGTTATATCATTTGTCACCAATATTCCATATCTTTGCAATCATAACCCTACTGACTATTACATTTTAAGATCGCTTCTAAGGAGATATTATAATCCTTAGGTTTTATCTACCCTTAACAATCCTCTTAAAGAGATGAGAAGGAGGAATTAGCAAAAATAACCCTATTGTCTTTAATAATTTAAGACCAAGGTTATATGATATATGAGATTTTATCTACCTTAAAGAGATTGAAAGAAGCAAATAAATATATGATTAAAATACCCTATTATAATAATAAATATTATACTTTTAACTTTAAATATACGTTGACTAGTACCCTTAACACAAGTCCATATATTATTATATTATTATTAATACCCGAATCGCTGTTGTGATGGCCCTCGGGCTCTGTTGTTCGAAGGCGACACACGCCGCCCAAGATGAATGGCCCAATAAGAGGGTTTTAATCTAAACCAAATAAACTCAGGTGGGATGCCTCTCCAGCTTATTCATACACCTACATACATATACTCACGACCTTTTATCCTTTTAGAGGTGGACAATAAGGTTTAATTAGTAATATTGATAATGAGATTCTCGTAACATAATGTAGATATAATACTAGCTCAATATTTAATAAGTTACATTTACCAGAAGCACCTTAATCTCCTTGTACACGACATACATATGCACATATAGCTAAATACATACACTTATGAGAATAATGCTTATACTTAACAATACTTTCCTACCTTTACTGATCTAACACTACTAATAGTAATCAAAATACTTTTTACAGTAAGCGCTACTGATAAAAAAACGCATTTGATTTTGAGGGACCCAAAATATGTCGTTAACTTACGTTACTACCCTGATCTCTAACTACTCTGTCAGGAATCGTGATGGTTATGTTTCATATAGGGTGATCAAGGGTTGTCAACCCATCTCCCTTAAACTAAACTTACCCAATTAACCTCACTAAGTCTCAAACTACGACATAGCGACTTAAATCAACAGCTGGTTACATACAATTCGAATCCCACAACTGCAGGACATTTAAACGCAACGAATTCAGCATAATTTAATATTCCTCTATGTTTTCAACAATGGAGTAGTAATTTATTCAGCATATGTGCTTAGTTAGCACTATTTTAGCTGGCGAATTTGGACTGGAGTAATTTTATGTGTATTTCGTCGCGTGCACGTAGTTTTTACGTCCCAGACTAGCACTGAAAGCATGATAAAAAATTGTATTTTTTGTGTATACCATACTATATAGTATATATAGTTGTACATATATACTATATTATATAAAGAAAGAATGAAAAGACAGACGAATAGTTTATTCACTGCATATTGCAATTTACATTAGAACACAATACAAATATTCAAATAAAATGGAAACCTTGATGCAATGAAAAGGTGCAGATAGGCTGCATCACTGGTCCTCCGGTAGCACCCGATTCGGAATCATATAGTTTTATTTTGTAGTTTAGTTGTACTATGTAAATCTGTATTGGGGTAGACATTACCATAATCTCAAAAAACATACATAAGTAGAACACTTAAATATTGTTGTTCCAAGATTTAAAAACGTAACCAACTGTCTTCTACCCGGCTGTTAAAAAGACTGAAAGATTATGTATTATCTCAGTATAATATTTGACTATTTTATTATAGTTATTCAACAAGAACGCTTAATATTACAAAACATTCCCGCAATCTTTTATTTAACCTCTCTACTTATATTTGAAATTACATGTATCTTTTGTACATATATCTTTCCAAGGCAATTTCTATTTATAAACAAAACCTAGGTACCCTAAGTCCGTACCTAGATATTAGCATCTTTGGCAAATCCCGGCGTATACCTTTGAGAGCGCACGGAGTTATTCCGCAGATTGTTACCGTGAATAAACAACGAGGATGGACCCTGGAAAAGGGGGTACTCGCGTTAAAAATAATGGATTTAACATCCTTTGCATTTAACTTCTTATCAGGTAAACATACGTGCGATACATGACTGTTACACGTTTCAGAAAAGTGAAAGGTTTGACTCAATATCACCATTATGGTCAAGAGTGCGTACTACATTGACAAGAACCGGGACATTTAGTTATTACCTGTTGAAAAGGACAGACTGGTGTCCTCAAGGTTCCATATTAAATCCAACAACACCTTAACACCGAGATGACCAGATAGCTAAGATCGTAAACATGGCCATCATCGCGTCATTTTTTCAAAAGGATTTACCATGTCAGTACAGTTACAATCAATTTCTTTACATAGAAAAGCAGCTTATACAATTGCAAAAAATTTAATGAAACATTTGGCTGACTTATATTCCTAAAAACTCTAGATTCAATATACCTACTGTATCAAGCATCGAATACAAGTACAGTAACAGGAGTTAAGTCCGCTTGCTTCCGCCCTAACGAGTCCAGCATATGATTCCCTGCGCATTGAATCACATTCCCCCACAATACTCGCCTTCGTCATTCGCTAACTCGGTGTTATTTGAGCTACATACAACATACCTAATGCCCTTCTGTATGGGAATAGAATATAAAGGTTTAATTGTATTGGTAACAGAACTTGGTACGACTTGAGTTTGATGCAATAATAATAATAATATTACATAGATACACATCACGCCTGATTCCCTGTAGAGGGGTAGGCAGAGATCATAGATCCCAATTTGTCCCGATCCTGACAGAACACTTTCGCTTCATTGACACTCATACATCTATTTACACCAATTGAACTAGTCCCTTGCTAAGTACATTTAAGACTTGTGTTAAGGGTACTAGTTAACATATGTTTAAGAAATATATGCTTAGTATACATGGATAAATACATATATAGCATATATAATCAACGACCAATGATCATACACAGTATACATACATATACTAACGCCTCCATTTCCCAAACGTGATAGACAGAGACTATACATAGATCGCCACCTTGATTGATCCTGACAAATCTCTCTTGTTATACTCACACCTAATTAACCTTTTCAAACATTCTCTTCTGTTGTCTTCACATATTGTATGTCTTGAAGAATATTGATATATGTATTTAATGTAAGTGCAGTAAAAAATTTAAATGCATAGGAGAGTAGGCAGAGATCACGGATCTCTACTTTGCCAAACCAGCACAATCATTTTTAGTTGAATAAAATCCATATACGAATACAATTGTATAAGCTTTTACCTTCACTTTTCTTCAGTAATCCTTAATTCTTCATATCATATGTAAATAAGCAGCTCGTTATATTTGAGTTCATTACAGATCAATATAAGCAATATTCACAATGATTCCATAATATACATTCACGTCCTTCAATTCCTTTCAGAGTTGACAGAACCTTGCAGACGATATCGCCATAGTCACTTTTAACATATGTTGTTTTGGTGACAGGTTGTTAGCCCATTGCCCAACAGATTCCATTGACCCCATGTGCTTAGTCACCTTCTACGACATTCCGGGAAGAACGGCAGCTAGATTGCAAATTTTTGCGTCCCAATCTAGCACGGGACCATAACATCTTCTTAAATAACAGGAATTACTTAATTACAAATAATTGAACTTAATTGTTCTAAGCTTTCACTTAAGTTAATTATCGGTTGGGTGTGAATTAAGCTAATTAAGTTGTCACCAGAAGCTAAGGTAACCTAAGTTAATGAATTCTTTATTTCAAGTTTAGGTATAAAAGAGGGATTTTCATTAATACTTACGTTATTTCTCAAACTTGTGATATAATGACAAAGAAAAGTAGTGACAACAGTTTTGGGTATCATTGATATAGCATAAACATTCACGACCTTTACCATTGCGGGTTTTCCAGAGATTCAAGTGTGTTTCCCCTCACTCACTTAATTTCAAACATATGCAAACTTCCCAAAATTTACTGTAACAGAATTCATATTTAATCCAATGAACGTTTCACGAGTTTATAAATAAGGATCCTGAATATTATATAAAAAAAATACATTGAGACAATGCGTCGAATAATACGGTGAGGGAAAGCATTGTGAGGAAATCTACGTGCTCCCCGAACAGGTAATAATTAGTGCTTGTAAATGGCGACATGGCTTACCACCTGTCACATTGAGTACTGACAATCTGGTCAACACGTGCGTTCGATGTATCCATAGAATTACTACCTTCGCAATTACGGATATGGACACCTGAACCTCTGACAACCCCACAAGGCTTAATGATCGTGAACGCGTTTGTTTTTTTTTACCTGAATATCTTTGATATAATTCACGACTTTGATTCCCAAAGGGGTAGATAATATATTAAGCACCAAAAATTATTTCGTATAGTTATTATTATTAATACTTAAAACAAACTAGAAGCAATGAGAACGCAATCCTTCGCCTCTTTTGACTATATAATGAAGACTCTAACCCGCCTGGGGTATATGAAGCCACTAAATGTGAAACTGACCACGGAACAAACGAAGAAAAATGACTATTTCAGACTATTCACTATATTCATGATGTTGCTCTATGATATTCAACGTACGGTGTTTATAATACAAGTAAGTATTCGTGTTTTGTGCTGGTGCAGGATTAAAATAGACTACAGTTAGTTATCTTTCTTCTCGGTATGATGTAAGAGTTACTTTGACTAGAATGAAATTATTAAATGGACTGACCTTTTGCCTATAAATATATTAATTAAATATAATTTTTAACCAATCAGCGCGGATATGCTGCCAGCATCTTGGGCACTCTCCCTGTTGGCAGTGATTTCGCTGAAATATTTTATTTATAGTTTTATTTTGTTTTATTTAGTAAATAGTTTATGTTAATGAATATATTTTATATTTTGTTAATAGATAATTTTTTTATACACTAATTGGCTACAAATAAAAAACAAAAAAAAATTGGTTTCCAGAGAATTTATTTTAGGGTCTACATAAACATTCACGTCCTTTACTCCCTTTCAAGGTGGACAGAACCTTAGAGACATGAAAAAATCTCCTAGGTCACTTACTTATTAGCATGAATAATGTCTTGTGAAAAAAAATAAAATATAAAAAATAATGAAATTGGTGATAAGTTGCTAGCCCATTGCCCAACCGATACTATGTAACCTTAGTCCCTTATACGTCTTCTATGACACACCGGGAAGAACGGCAGCTAGTTACCATTATATAATGAACCTAGATAGAACCGATTTTTTATTATTTAATATGTTTTAGGTAAACGGCAACATCGATCTCATAGTGGCAAGCTTGTTCACTCTGATAGTGACCATCAATGTGACATTCAAACTAATCACCCTCTACAGGAACACGAGTCGCTTTGAAAACTTAAAAGAGGTTATCAATGGTAAGGCATAGTTTTACGTGTTAGTATACATTGAATAAGATGTATGAGTGTTGATTAGTAGTTGTAAGGTAGTGGTTGCGACTATACAGTGGGATAGTAAAGCATTCTGATTTTATCGGGGATAGTAAAATATTCTGGTTTTAACTCCATCAGAATTACTACTTTTATATATTATGTAAATTATATTTAATAATTTATTAGACATTAACGGAAAAAAAATTTACATTAACGAAAAAGGGTAACTTTAGGAGTACCTATAGCTGCAGACTGTGTATGAAATGCGATCCTGACAGAGCACTTTCACTTCAATGACACTTATACATTTAAGTGTCATTGAAGCGAAAGTGGTCTGTCAAGATTGCAACAAATGGGGACCCGTGATATCTGCTACCCCTCTACAGGGAATCAGGCGTGATGTATATGTATGAATGTTTTATTTTAATAGAGCAATTCTCCGTTGGGCAGTAATCAACGCCTGTTTATACTTTTGGCTTCGCTATAATTAAAATGGTTACTAATATCCTGACTGATCCAAATAACAATCGCGATGTAACTACATATAATGCATATGTAATATTTATTCTAAGCTCATAACACTTAGGCTACATAATGCTAGTCTTTTTACTTAATGTGTTAATTTAGTCACAACATAACCCGTATATTAATTACAGGACCTCTTTTCGAAGCGAAAGACGACGAAGACGAAAGTATTATAGTTGAGAACAAAAAGTACATGGAGTGGGTGACGAAAATCATACAGAACGCTGTTATTGTGTGCACAATATTTTGGTTCATCGTTCCCTTTATTAATTGGATGCAGGGTTACATTATCATACCGTCTTACTACCCTTTCGATACTACTAACTTTATTGGGTAAGATAGTAATTCAATTAGTAAAGTCTTGCATTATCTTAAGAGCGAAGCGAAGCAAGATACATTTATTATTATTTTCTTTCAAATATTAATTTTCTTTCTTATTAATTATTATTAATTTATTAATTTTCTTTCTTTCAAATATTAATATTGATTTTCCATCTCCTAATAATTATTTACCATTATTAGCCTCTGTCTGCCCCGAAAGTTGTTAAACATTACAATTGCAATAGTTCCGGAAAAGCTAACATATATTAATATTGTACCTTCGAGTATTTAATCATTCATAACTGAATAAAGATCGTAAAGTCAATACTTTTTTAGCAATTTAATTATCCTTATATATAGTTCGGCAACTTACATATCATCTAGTTAAACCTAGCTGGTTTTTTATTGCAAAATCGAACATAATGTTAAAGAAACCTGTCCTGTTTTATTCTGGGACATAAACAGAACTTAAACCAGCTTTATCGCTGCATGTCTT
This sequence comes from Leucoptera coffeella, assembly GCA_030578115.1. Lineage (NCBI taxonomy): Eukaryota > Metazoa > Arthropoda > Insecta > Lepidoptera > Lyonetiidae > Leucoptera > Leucoptera coffeella. The sequence continues at coordinate 151,372 of JAMBLF010000228.1, forward strand.
AGGTCTAATTAATCACCTGATTAAGAGATTAGGAGGGGATATCATTTCAAAACCAATACAAAGCTATAATCTCAAAAATGTTGTCCCCCGAAACATATTAAAAAAAGTGAATTTATATGTACTCGTATGTATCAATATTATTTCTAGCTACGCATGTGCCAATATCTACGACTCCACAATAATGTTCTGGGTGGGCTATGGCCATATGACCTGTAACTGCTTCATAGCGGCCCTGTACTCTCAAGCCTGCACTCAAATGAGGGTAGTCAGAAGCAAGCTGCAACATTTAACTGATGTTTCGGAAGGGGGGCAAATGGAAGTTTTCATTGATGATGTGAATCCTGGTATACAGATGCGATTTGTTCATATTGTTAAGCGATATGAGATGACGATTTGGTAAGTAGAAGAAATACAGCGTACATACTGTGTAGTATAGTTATTGTGTCTATTTTCGAAATCGGCACTTTTTATTATCAGAGTTTAAAATCATGATGTATCTATAATAACAAAACAAAGAGAGTACGATGAGATTTTTTTTACTATCTAAGTATTTACTATCTAAACTATTCAATTATGTTACGTATAATGAATAAAATAATTAGAGATGAAATATTAAACGCACTGCTTCCCAATTTCAAGCCTATTACGTTGTACGTATTACACAATATTGAAGTACTACACAGGAACCTCTGATTACATTAGAAAAGATAACGATCGTATTATATTATAAGGTTTTTGTTTAAGGTACAGTAACGAAGTAGAATCCATCTTAAGTACGGCTGTAATGGTACAATTCATTGCTTCAGCTGGAGTCATTTGTATGGTGGTATTCAAAATGAGCACGGTAAGATATACCTTACTTTTATACACATATTCAACAGATACGTAAATATGAGGAATATAGTTTGTTTTATAGACTTTTTACTGTTTTTAGGATCAAGTTTAGAAACATGGCTTTAAAATATTATGATATGTGAATGTCCATCACCACAATTATTTTTATGTAATTTATAGCTACTTCAAAGTTTCTTTTCTTAATATAGTCAGTAATAATTTAACGACATATAATCCACAGCCACTTTTGCTTACTTACCATGCAGATGTATTACCGAAATATTTTAATTTTATGCCATCATTCTTACAATAGATGGAGACACCGATGAGTCTAGAGTTCATGTACCAGACAATCTACTTGAGTTGCTTGCTGACTGAACTTTATCTGTACTGCTACTTCGGAACGTTAGTTATGGAAGAGGTATTATTTTTGCATTCTTACTATATGTACTTGTTTAGACAATTGTCCCAGGTTCCATTCCCAAAAGAGGTAGTATTAATAATAACACTCTTCACATCATAATAAACCACCATACCTGTATAGTATTATATTATCTGTGACCATACCATATTATACTACTATAGGTACTGTTTCTTATCCCAAACATTCATACTCATAGACATCACGCCAATATCCCTTCAATGAGCTATCTAGAGAGTACGTATATTATTTTTTTCCTGAGAATCGACTTATCCACTCACAATAATTTCCCCTTTCTACTGTATAGTATTATATTATCTGTGCCTTTACTATATTTATCTTCTCTTACAGAGCACAAATCCCGTGATAGTTTCGAATCTAAAAAGAATGCTAACTAGCTGCCGTTCTTCCCAGCATGTCGTAAGAGGCACCTGAGAGATCATTGTAATCTATAAGCGTTGAACTAGCAACCTGTCACCAATGTTCCATGTAACATCACAACTCCAATATTCACGCTAAAGTAACCTAGCTCTCTACAAGTTCCTGTCCACTAAGAAAGTATTAAGGGTCGTGAATATATGTATGATGTTCCAGAGTACCTTTATAAACGAGTCCTTCTACCTGTGTGACTGGGTCCACCTCTCTCCAAAATTCCGTCGCCAGACCCTAATAGCCATGCTGCGGTGGTCGCAGCCTCTGCAGCCTTTAGCAGCCAATTTAGTGCCTTTGTCACTGAATACTTTTATTAGGGTAAGTATGAAGGGTACTTTTACGCTGTGTGAGGAGTACCTATGACCGCCGAGTGTGTATGAGATGTATGAGTGTCAATGAAGCAAAACAGGTCTGTCAGAATCGGAACAAATGGGGATCCGTGTTCTCTGCCTACACTTCTACAGGGAATCAGGTGTGATGTGTATGTATGTATGTGAGTATGAAGGGGTCAGAGATACGAGATTTAAAGGAGGTTAGACGGTTTAATGATGTGTATGTAAGTATGAAGAAGTCAGAGTTACGAAAGGTAAAGGTGCGGTTGGACGGTTATTAGTAGTTCTAATGTCTCAGTTGAAAAGAAAAGCTTTGAAGTTATTGTGGTTACTAAGATTTGGAATAATAATAATCTTTATTGCATGAAATAATACTTAGATAAACGACATATTGAAAAAGGAAGACGTTAGATGTACCTATAACCACCGGGTGTGTATAAGGAAGTGTATGAGGGTCAATGAAGTGAAAGTGGTTCATCAGAATCGGGACTAATGGGGATCCGTGATCTCTGCCTACCCTTTTACAGGTAAACAGCCGTGATTTTTATGCATTATATATGGTGGATACAATGCATAGTGGCTCATAAATACATTTTTCCGTCATATATAAGGGATAAAGGGCATGTTTCGATGTTGTTAACATGTTATTCGGATGAATATAAGAAGATTACTTAAAAATACGTCGCGAGGTGAAAGGGCGGTTAGGTAGGGGCTGTATCAATAAAACGTATGACGACCAAATAGGCAATACACTAGAAAAGACTACAATTTCTTCATCTAATTTTATTCAATTTATGTTTTTTGGTTCTGCAGGTGGTCCGTATGGCGTATTCACTCTATACGGTGCTAAAAGAATCTTAAGTAATTTGAGAATCCAGAAAGTGACTATTTATTAAGTTATATACTTTTTTTTGTTTTCATACTTAGACTTTCACAATCCAATAAATTTAATAGGTATTAGATTATTTCTTGATATTTTGATTGACGTAGAGAACAACGATTACTAGAATACTAATCGTAAATACATCATCATCACAACCGTGATTGTTATGGTGAAACTGATCGAGAAGATGATCTGCAAAATTCTGTCTGCCTTGAAAGGGTTGAAAGATTAAATATAATATAGATCATGTAGTAGAACACACTATGAAGTAGAATAAAAGTAAATTAAAAACTGTAAACGAGTTTTATTTTAATGCACTTACATACAACAACAAGCAAATAGTGATTATAAATAAGATTTATTTACAAAATTTCCTATCTATGTAAATAACTTGAATTAATAGTAATAATATAAATTTTAATTTAGAATTCTATTACAATAATTTAACGAGACCATAATGAAAGAAAATTAAGAATTGTGTAATATTTTTTCCCACGAACAAATATCACTACATAGCATAAAAGAAAGTCGCTTTCTTTGTCCCTTTGTATGCTTAAATCTTCGAAACTACACAACGGATTTTGATGCGGTTCTTGTGTACCAAGGAATATTACACGTGTACTACATATATCGATATGTTCCATAGACATCCATGACAACATCACTAGCAATCTGCAATCAATCAATCTGTGCATTATATGTAATGCACGGACGTATGGAGCCAGGTCCTCGGTGCATTACATGTAATGCACGGACTGTCTAAGTGTTAATAGATAGAGAAATTCAAGAGGAAGGTTCATATGTATAAAAACATCCATTAAATAGTGGCGTAGGCTATATATTTTATAACCGTGCGAAGCCGGAGATGGTCACTAGTTTACTATATAACTCTTAAACTTAAAGTAAGAACAAATAACTAAGATTTGTGTTAAAGGTAAGTTAGTCTCTTGGTATCTTACGATATTTCGGAAAGAACGGCAGATAGTTTATTCTCTTTTTTTTATAGACTAGTATTGGAATAGGGTTAATATTTGTATCGGTTAAGTTAACAAAAACTGCAATTGATAAATATTTAAGGCAAACATAACACTGCTAAGTCTCTTAGTCACCTTTTACACACATATAAAATCACGTCTCTTTATTCCATTCGGGGTGGATAAAGCCTTGGATATATAGATCTCCTCGGTCACTTTTAGCAAAATATTGAACCGTGATGGCACCAATATGAATTTTGGCGACATACTATATCGCCCAATAGATCTTCTTAGCTCCTAATATCTTAAACACCCTTTATTTCATTAGGCTGAAAGGCAGCTAGTTAGCATTAAATTTACGTCCCAGACCAGCACGAGACACAGACCTTTTACTATACGTATTATATCATCATCATCTTATGGTACCCCAGTGGTACAAATGGCCTTCGTGAGACGTCGCCAACCACTCCTGTCCTGTGCCTTGCTCTCCGCATCCCTCCAACACAACCCAGCCGCCCTCAACTCAGCGTCGACTGTGCGCTGCCAGGTGTGCGCCGGCCGGTACGTATTGTATATTTATTTATTATTATAATTCGGAGGAATCCACACTTGAAACTCTTCTTTCGCGTCTAATTTTTTCCTTAGATAGTTCTCGAACGTGACGTCTCTGCTACTGTCCCTTGCACTTTGGTCCGTGATGTTATCTTTGGCGACCTCTTTCGCCGCTTTGAGGAACTTCGAAACTTGACTCACGCCTTCTCGTATTGGTTCGGAGCTCTGAAAATGGTAGACAGAAGTCTGGAAATTATCATCATAGACATTATAGGTACTAAGAAGAACTCATTCAAATCCTATAATTTACTCTGTCGACAGTACCCGTGTGACATATAGTATATACACATATGAATGTACATAAAGTAATTGATTACATATACGACTTGTTGATGATTAACAAATTAGCAGATATTAGGTATGTAACCATGGAATATCTATTTAATAAAACGTAAAGGGATTTCCAGGACGACAAAACCGCATGTCATCTGCTCACCACTCTTTAAGAACACAGTAACGTAAATGTATATTAGTAATTAGCTATTATATAAAACCTGAAGTACCTACCTCGCGTAAATGTATGGAGAAATATTAGTAAGTAGCTATTATGTAAAACCTTAAGTACCTACCTCGCTATCCCCACTAAGATCATAAGGATATATCTTGGTCCAAAGTCCACATTTCCCCACCGGCCTGGTCCAGTCCACGCCATTGCCCCACGAGGCAGGACCCACTGAGTCCCTCCTACGAGGATCTGGAATGTGGTGACTCTTCCAGCAGTCTTCTAGAGGGTTGCAGGTGGTCTGGGAAATTGAAAAAAGTATATACTGACGTAAGGATGATATATATCACTACATAGTATAAAACAAAGTCGCTTTCTTTATCCCTATGTCCCTTTGTTTGTTGCAACGGACTTGACTCTGTACCAATGGGTACAGGGTTCAAATCCCACCTGAGCATGTATCAATGAAAATGAAGTTTATTGAATTTTTATGTAAATTTTCGTAATAAAAATAGATTTACAAATGCATCGATTACTACTACGGTGATGAAACCTTCTTGTTCACCGAACAGGTTATAGTTTGTGTTCATAAATGGCTATATGGCTTACCACCTGTCACATTGTACTGACTATCTGGTCAACACGTGGGTTCAAGGTAGCCATAACTACTCCGCAAGGGTTATTGGTCATGATCGCAATTGTTGTATTCTATTAGCCGTTGAATCTCTTGGCTCTTGTGGGGCCAATAGGGTCATTGGAATCTAGCCCACAGACTGAAAGAGTCAAGTGGGAATCGCAGAGCTGGTAGCTTCCTCCGCCAGAGGATTAGTCTGATCTATTCAAAGGACGAACGTTGCCAGTATAGTGTACTCTGCGACCAAATAACAATGACATATTTTAGAACACTTTTTTTTCAATGTATTTTCGTTAAATATGTATATAATTACATAGTTGATTATTTACATACATCCTTTAGATATATTAACTGTTTCGGATCATTCAAAGGATTGAGTGACGACCTAAGTTCAGGACCATGCTTATGTACTGATAAGTAATTTTCAATCCTGAGGGCCACGAATGATCGTGTTTTGTGGCGTAACCTTGGGGAGGCCTGCGTCCAGCAGTGGACGTACATAGGCTGATTGATTGATTGAAGTAATTATCAAACAAAGCTAGTATATTTTCATACCTGATCAACATTTATTCTATTTCCCCTAACCTGACTCCTTCGTTGACTCCAAGATGTCTTTTCTCTCGGTCTTTGTCTCTAGAAATTGTAATAATATCTTGCTAAAGTTCTATAATGTCTTCGAGTAGACAAAACCATGCATACACATGACTTCGATCATTTTAAGGCATCAAGGTTCATCCGTCAAATTATATAACATTATTTAGAGGTTTCTAACCCATCACTCTATATATTTTCTCCTACGACATATATATATTTTGACTAGAGATCTTTTGGAACCTTTCAGACATACATATAACTTGTTTCATAAGCAATGAAGATAAAATGAATATAGACGTTGTTATTAAATGAATATGGGACATTACCCCCTGACTTACTTACTTTGAGTACTGACTATTTGGTCAACACGTGGGTTCGAGGTGTCCATAGAATTACTACCTTCGCAGTTGCGGTGATGGAAACCTGAACCTCTGACTACCCCGCAAGCGTTAATGGTTATGAACGCGTTTTATATAGATACCTTACGATGTAGATATAGATACTTATAGATATATAAATAGCGTTTTGTTTAGATTTAGATACTTTCAGAATGGGCTACGTCTTAGAATATGTCAGAAAAACATTTTTGTTTATACATTGGAATATTTATGTTAATTTAAACTTACATTAACAACAATAGGGTTCCCCAATGAATCTTGCAGATTGATACAACTCATAACCAAAGGCTGGCGCTTTCTTGAACTCGATCGCTGCCTTGAAGCAGACTTTTGTTTCACCGATTTTGGCGTTTGAACTCTGCTCGTTTCATCATCGGAACTGGAAGATAAATTTTGCTGTTATAGATATTATGAAATTCTGAGAAATTATGTCATATGATTTGACGTTTGAAACAGCCTTAAGGGAAAACTTTTAGAATTAGGACTATTATATTTGATATTTAAAAGGTAGAGGTACTCTAATATTACGTAGGAGAATATTCTTTACAACATATAATAATAATAATAACATTTGGACATTATTACACCAATTGAACCAGCCCCTTGGTAAGTACATTTAAGACTTGTGTCAAGGGTACTAGTCAACGTATATTTAAGAAATGTATACATATTATATATAGATAAATACATGTATAGCATATATTATCAACGACCAGACTGGAAAGCAGTAGAAAAGCGTAGTTCTTAACTATGCCTCCACCGGGAATCGAACCCGGGACCCCACGATTAGCGTTCAGGTGTCTAACCTATCCCGCCACGGAGGTCGTCAAAATCGATAAACTTCAAACTACATATCAATATAACTTATGATCAAATATTTTTGTTTTATTATCGTCTATAGTATAAACTTAACCTATCGAATGATCTATTGAATAAATTACCTATTAGAACTCGAGATACCAGCTATCATATCTAAGGGCAGATGTAGCGGAGGGGTTTTCAAAGGGAGTCCCAAGAGGTTGAACAGCTCATGCAGCATAGGCCCTTTGACTATTGCGTCTGCCTCACAATCTGACGCTAGGGCTGGGGATAGATTCACCTGGAAGGTACATAACAATGTTTTAAACATGTAAAAGTTAAGCAATGCTAGGTGCAATTAGTATCTGGATTAGTGACTATATTTTAAGCGAAGCCAGTAACAGCGACATGCCTACCAGTCAGTTCGAGTTTATTTCTCATCACAATCATTTTAAATCGTGCTGTAGTTAAAAGTTGAAATGTTCATCATTGCTATCACTGAATAAGCAATTTTATGTCCACATGGAACCAAGTTTTCACCAGTTGACACGTACCGTGTTGGGTCATCATTTTATCATTGATCCTGGTTACAATAAAAAAGGGAGTGTGTAAACACAAATATATTTATGAATTAAATATATGTACCTTGCGTGACCTTACAACACCAACTCACCTCTAACAACCATGGTGTAAGAGTGTCATCCAGTAAAACATCAAAGCCATAGAACTCGAAGCAATTCCTCGTGGAAGGTGTGCCACCAGCCTGCGCCAGAAGGGTCAAGGTCACGAGAGCTCTGATCCTCTGCCAGACCAGCCATTCTGAGGCACCCCAACGACCGATTAAAGCTCTTCTTATCTGGCCTAGGGTCCATTTGCAACCTATAATAATAAATGGGAATGTTTTAAAATAAGCAATGGATTGTGGACGGCAGTAATTTGTACGTACCTAAAGTAAGCCTAAAATAAACTAAGTGGAGCTGCCAGGATCAGAAAAATGAGAATCACTAATTTTATTACAAAATTACATTGAAAGAGTGTAAATTTGTATATGTGAGCAATCCCATGTTCATAAACAAGGGTGATAAAATACAAGATAAGCTTCGACACTCAAAATTTATTCTAATAATAATATACATATATCTGCTCATAAGGAAGAATATGAAGTCTTAACCTACCATTGCCAATCCGATCCTTGCATTCGGCGTATCGAGGTCCCGCCTTGTTCAATGAAGAGTTGGTTAAGTGTCTATAAGGGTTGTGGATATCCGTCAGAGTGTATTTATCTGTACCTGGAAATAACATACACAATGTCAATAAGGTTGACTTGACTTAGTCTACTCAGTCCTAGAGAGTTCTAGAGTATGTGTATAGTTAGCTTTCAGGCTTAGAAACATCGCATACCACGTTAGGTAAATCAATTACAAAATGATTCAAATAAATCCTAAAATAAAAGATAAAGCTAAGGATTGATTTTATTTATCAAATTTTGCATAGAATTTATAGATATAAATCAATTAAAAACTTTGAACGGGTATAAAACTTAAATTCTTCTAAACCCCGATATTTAAAGGTAGCCAATTCTAATCAGATTGCCAAACTATTAATGACACATAAACTTACTAAATCGTACTAGTCCATCGGCATACATATAGGCCACTAGCGGTTTGTATGACGGCACACATACATAGAGACGCAAGTCGAACTGAAATCAGAAACATTAAATTTTAGTTGCACCAAAAGTATAATATCCTAGCCTTATTCCCCGATTGTTTATAGGATTTGATAAAATAACGTGTAATATAAAGTCAATCTACGTAGTTCAGTAGTCGGTGGCTTGCCTCTGTATGACTGAGTACAAGATTCAAATCACGGAGCATGTCCCAATAAAAATTATCTTTTCGAATTTTCGCAATATAAATACGTTAGCTTAATGCAATGAATACTACAGTGAGAGAAAACATCGTGAGGTAACCTACTTTTTCTCTGAATAGATGATAGTGCTTGTAAATGGCGTCACGGCTTACCACCTATTACATTGAGTACTGACTATATAGTCTCCCAATCTGACATAACACATAAATTTTAATACACATTCCATAACGAAGTTTAATTTCTGTAAATTATATACCTTATACCCAGCAATGAGAAGAGGTCTTTCTATGTATCTCTGCACCACAGCAGCCGTCCCACATCTCATGTCGCAGATTTTCTGAAACCATATACCATACCATATATAATACACAGTTACATGTATTCATGCATTTAACAATGGAAATTTAATTTCGCATGTGGCGACCTCTAGAGCGCCACAGACAGAGAGAAACCTAAGTTTCAATTAGTTTAAACATAATTACCACAGATGACGCCAGCAAGAATAAAATAATAATTACAAAAATCAATATCCTAGAACGCGCAATTGAAATATTTAAATGTAACAAGATATATACAAATTTCCAACTCAGGTCATTAGCTTGGACGAACACCTGCCCAGGTAGGAAGCTTCCTCTTTTCCTGTAGGACACAGTGGATCCTACATCGCATAAATTAATAATCAGAATAACAAACATAATTATTATTATCGCAAGAATAACAAAACTCATTTTAAGTTATGTCTATTAGTCGGCTTTCATAGCGTAACCGAAACAAAACATGAAAATAATAGTCTAAGAAAAGCGAAGAAGATATTTTAAATGAATAAAGAGCTACTTTTATAATAAAATACGATATTTACAACTCACGACAACTCTTTACAAGGGTAGATAGAGTTCACATAACCCACACCTACCCTGAACAGAAAGATCCCTTTTCCCTGACTCTGGGCCACAGGTTTATGTATCCAAGTGATGTGGGAGTCAGATCCCTCCATCCCATTCTTCAGGCGGGAACATTCGGAGACCAACTTCGCGTACTCTAAAGGAATGTGGTAGCTTGGTGGACTGAAAAGCAAGTAATAGTTGAATAGAAGTAGAAATGTTAAGGCTTCACGGTTCTGTCTAACCCAAAAGGGATTGAAGGACTAGAGCATAATTATAACGTACATACATATACATATACTAACTTATATACCAACATATTTATTCTACGGAAATATATTGTGAGCCGCCAGCTGAAAATCGGCGGATTTACTGAGCTCGCGCTCCGTAGATTCCCGCCGAGCTGGACGCCATTTGGGATCTCTACAGCGCGCTTAATCTAACTGACATTAAATTGTAATTTTGAATTTTATTGTAATTGTTAATTTTATATGTTTTTTTTTTTAATTTTTGTATAATGTGGAATCTCAATAAAGAATTATTATTATTATTGTGACGACAGGTAACGAAGTTTTGATGAATAATCGTAAATTATAGAACTCAAATTATTATGGTAGTAGTATTTATTCAAAATTAATAATACAATCGTACAGCAAACGATATTCTTTATAATATCTGCAGAAATGGAGACAGCTGATTCCAAGCCATCACACCGCAATAAAAAACCACTAAGGTTCAATTTGCAATACCTTTGGCGTGCCTAGATAAAATATAAATGAAGTTATGTCTATTTTTACGCAAGCTAAACTTAATGTGACCCATAAGTCACATTCAGAAAATTGCGGCTGAAAGTGGTACCAAAAAGGTTATATTATCTACTAGCGACCCGCTCCGGCTTCGCACGGGTATAAAATATATAGCCTACTCCACTATTTAATGGATGTTATTATATATATAAACCTTCCTCTTGAATCACTCTATCTATTAAAAAAACCGCATCAAAATCCGTTGCGTAGTTTCAAAGATTTAAACATACAAAGGGACATAGGGACAGAGAAAGCGACTTTGTTTTATACTATGTAGTGATTATTATCTGTATTATTTAAGTCCCGTGCTAGTAAAAAACTTACGTAAAAACTTTACAACCTCAACCTTTCTGCTTACAAGTGACCTAGGAGATATAATGTCGTAGGAGGTGATTAAGGGACTAGGAGTATATGGAATCTACTGGGCGATTGGCTAGCAACCTGTCACTTATGTTCCATATGAGAAAACAATCCCAAAGTTCATGCTATTGTGACCACAGAAATATTGTCTGATATTCTTGATTTCTGTCAATCCGGAATCAATTATAAATGGAATTAAATATGGATTAATGAACATGAATGTATATATATGAAGTTAAGTCAAGTCCCTTAATAGTTCAACACATACATACATATAATACGTTAATGTCAGTTACTCTTTAATAGTTAAAAAAAAGTATAAATTGAATTCCAAGGCAATTAAACATAGTTTTACGTAAACGCAAGCCTTACAAAGAACATAACCCTGAACTTTGCCTTCATTTGAAATGGAAAGTTTGAGTTATGCATCGCAACCTTTAAAGTTTCAAAGTAGCATTTGTACTTAGTACGGAGGACATTTTAATTTACGTAAGTTAGTAACCAAGCTGATACGTAAATAGAATGTTTCTAGCTTCTTTTATTCCTGGGATTAAGTAAACAGTGAATTATTTAGGGGTTAAGAAAATTCACATAGAAGTATGCATATTTCACTATGCATACACTTATTGCTTGTACATACTTGTACCTGTCGCTTATTGTATACAAATAGTTTATTCAAATTACTAACTTTATACTGTAACAAGTATCAGAGCCTTCATTTAAGAGGAATAGTTTTTGTGTTGAATAAAATAGTTAAATGTGCATTATAAGAGTATGCATATCAAATAATTCTAACGTCACGGAATTTCAGAAAGTGTAACTATCGAGTATGTAAACGTTTTTATGTCAATCATTTGAAAGTAGCTTTTAAAACGCTTTATGAGTATCCAACTAGGTAAACTAACAATGCTATTATTATTTATTTCGACAAGTTTCTACACGAGGTTTTCGCTCACTAAAATGACAATGACGTCATTGAAGACCTGTTTCCAATATCCCGCATAACATTTGCGTGCTTTAGAACTGTTACTGTTTTTTTTAATGAGCGAATCTTTCCTTGAGCACGGAAATTGTTCTTGAAAGCCCGGAAGGGGTTGCTTAATTATGCAGACTTTACAAGGTATTGCGATTGTTTATGATTCTAGATATGGAACCTTTGAGCTTAATATAGAATTGAAAACGCAGGTTGTTAAAGTTATATTAAGGCAACTCTTTTAGGATTATCAAACGACAAAAAAAGACAAACGCGTTCACGGCCATAAACCCTTGCGGGGTAATCAGAGGTTCAGGTTTCCATCTCCGCAATTGCGAAGGTAGTAATTCTATGGCCACCTCGAACCCGCGTCTTAACCAGGTAGTCAGTACTCAGTGTCGCAGGTGGTAGGCCATGTCGCTATTTACAAGCACTAACTATTACCTGTTCGGGGAACAGGTAGGTTTCCTCACGATGTTTTTCCTCGCCGTAGTATTATCAAAGGTTTTAGTAATTATCGTCTTTACTGTTATAAAAGTACACTTACGTGTTGAGCAGAGTTTTGAGTGATGGTTTGTTTGGGTTGTAAGAAGGCCAAGTTTCACTAAAGTACTTAAAGTGATAAGTGTACTTAGTCTAACATCATAGCAACTCAATATCGTACATGGCTAGGGAAATATATGTACTTCATGTAAGTCAATTCTTTTCTGAGTGGACATAATTTACATACATACATTCAAGTGCTTTAATCACTTTCGGAGTGGACAGAACCTCGGAGACATGATAATATCTCCTAGGCTACTTTTAAGCATGAATATTGTGGGAGGGTGTGATGTCATAATGGAACAATGGTAACAGGTTGCTAGCCCATCGCCCAATGAATACGTTTGACCCCTAGTCCCATTTTATTCTATTTTCATATATTATTTTACCTGAAATCGTATATATTCCCGTAGATCTTCCTCATACATCTTAGCAGCCGAGACAGGCTGTCTTTCCTGCAGATTGAACCAGCTTTTGGGATGTGGTTGATGAACTGTCAATAAAACATATATTACATCCTTAAGCATCGAAAGGGAGGAACAGAATCACAAACACATAATAACTTAAGCATCGAAAAGGAGAAACAAAATTACAAGTGCATAATAACTTCTCGTCATATTTAGTCCGTGGATTGAGAGATAATAATTAATTAATAAGTCTTAACTAAATAAGTCATCGCGAGGAACTTCCCTATTAGATAAAGAAATATACAGCACTTGTAACAACGCCATGGAAGATCACGTTGAGTGCTGTCTATCTGGTATACAATAGTGTATTTCGTAGAGATAGACACGTGAATCTCTAACCACCCCCAAAAGGATAATAGTCGTGAAGTGTATATTATGTAGTTACTTTTATAAGTCATAATTCCATCAATATAAGGTATATTTTATTGAATTTCATTTATACAATATAGTTCAATGTTATGTTTATGTAGAGACCGAGAAAAGACAAAAGACACGCGTTCACGACCATTAACCCTTGCGAGGATCAGAGGTTCAGTTGTCCATCTCCACAATTGCGAAGGTAGTCATTCTATGGCCACCTCGAACCCACGTGTTGACCAGATAGTCAGCCATGTCGCCATTAACTAGCACTGACTATTTATTACCTGTTCGTTGTAAATTTAATAAAGAACTATTATAATTACTATATCACCTGCATATCTCCTAAGGTCTTGTAAAACTGCGCCGGGAAGGACCCAGTCTTCCACCAAAGGTTCCAACTGTCGTCAAACTTGTACCCTTGACTCAGACGCCAGCCGCGTTCTGAACAAACCTAAATACACATACATTAACCTCAGAATTAACTAATTAATTAATTAACCCATACCTAACATGCCTTCGAAATTTCGGAGTTGGGAACTCAAGCCTCTGACTACCCCGCCATAATAAAAAAGGGAGTGTGTATACACAAGTCGTGAATCGTATGTATGTATGTATTAACTTCAGACTAATTTAAAAAGAGCGACTTTAGTAGCTATATTCGCCGGGTGTATATAAGGACCTTTATATATGTCAATGACACTAAAGTGATTTGTCTGTAACGAAGCAAATGGAAATTCTAGATCACTGCCTACATCTTATAGAAAATGCGTGTTGTGTATGTCATATCACTAAAAAGGTATTAGTTTCAACAGAGCTAATGGTTTTTGCTGAACTCTTTCTAAGTAAAAGGAATTCAAAAAGGTTTTAACAGAACTAATAATTTTTGTTGAACTCTCTCTAAACTCGTTAATATTTCATAAAGGAGAGTAGTTTTAAATCTATAAAATATTGGGGTCATTCATACAATTAATTGTTAACGGGTTCCGACGCCATAGCATAATATGTAAATAATAAAAAAATCAGACTATCATGACCTGATACAGCGAACATATTATAACATCAGACTACAATGACATTATACAGAGATTGCGAACGTATGTATAACGTATAAGCTCTATCCACCTCGAGTGTAAACGGGAGACATATGTTATTACCTTCATAACCAAACTGGGTCCAATTCCATTATCATTAAACTTGCAAACGAAGGTTTCTTCATCATCAGCACCAATCATCTTATTGCTTAACTCTATTACCCTGCAACTAATCACTTTCATTACGTAATACACTCTCGAAAATAAATATGTAAAGGATAACAGGTGTGACTAAGACTAGAAGCATTTTCTGGTTTCTTAAGGCTTTGTCTATCCCAGCTGAGAGGTATAGTCATGGATGAATATAATATAAATTATTTTTAAACACACGCGATTTGTATTCATTTTATCTACTATATGAGATCGGGTCATATCACGATGAATTAATAAAGACTTCCCATGACCACGGCCTATGCAAACGTCGTCGAAACGTCGGGTGATATAAAGGTATTTTATATTTATATTAATTTATCGTGGTATGGCCCGGTCTCATATAGTACCTAAATAAAATGAATAAAATCATGTCCTTCTATCCATTTAACAGTGGTCAGAACCATGGCGATATACTCGTATATTCTCTAGCACTCCTGTGGCTTATATTGTAGCTTATTTATGAAATCCTCAAGTCGTGCTTAGTTCCTATTTCAAATGGACCGTAAATAAAAGGAACTATTCTATTTGTCTTATAATATGAGCATTCTATTTACGTCCTAAACTATGAATACACTGAATCGAGAGTCGATTGAAATGAACGGAGAAATATTTTCCTCTTTAGAACTTTTTATGTACCTGCATACAAATTGCAAGATTATAAATACAATGAACCTTTCACGTGAGGGTCTGGTATTAAGATAGAGAAGAACTAGATTTATACTGAGGTTAACATAGTAATGTTTTAAAAAAGGAATAGTGTAGTAAATTAATAAGCTACTATTTGCTAATTCTAGGAATAAATATTCCTTATTTAACTACTATAAATATTAGCTATTAAGTAATTTTGATTTAAAGTAATAAGCCAAATAAATAACTACTACTCTATTCCACATATCATAACAGACAACTTGCTGAAATGTGTACCCTAAGGTTCAAGACTATTATCCCTTTTGAGCTAGTCAGAATCTTTACTGACCACTAATGTACCTTTGAAATAATTCTCCCCCAAACGCCCACATTTTACCAGATAATCAGTACCAAACGTGACAGGTCGTTTTCCATGTCACCGTTACCAGCCGCTGACTTACTTTCACCAATGAATAGACAAACCTTTATTATTCCCCCAAACCCTAGTTTGTAACTTAACAACGGGATAAACAAAATAATGTACTTACATTTTTCAATCCATGACTCTTGAATTAAACTGCGAAATAACTTATTTGAAACTTACAGAATTTTATGTACATTTAAAGAAATATCCTACTAAATAGAGAAATTGACTACTTGGTAGTTAATGGTAGTGATATAGTAGGAGCTACACAACACGTCCATAAAGTAGTGACGCCCGCCCAAACTGCCGCCCGCCTTACTGTGTGCAGTGTAACAATAATTTCACTCGTGTAGGACAGGAGCTGAGTTTAATTTTTCTCGGTATGTTTTATAGGAAATAATTTTGTTTCGCTTTGTTACTATATTTATTAATATTTTAATTATTATATATTCTAATATATACATATATTTTTCTTAAATTTACGTTCTAATATTATTACTATGTAGTTCTAAATGGAATCAGAAGTCATTTTCCGAAAATAAATGACAGTATTAGCTTTTATTATTCTGTGAATGCTGTTAGCATTTTATTGCTATTCAATATAAGTCAAGTGAAAAGAAAGGGTATTATGCTTATAATATTACAAAATTATATGCAGTGCGGCAATTATCAGTCAGTATCGTTACAAATAGCCAACTTTGTTTTCTTCAGACAACAGACTTGTTTTTTACTATGATGGTTTTACGTAATCCCAAAAGAGGGATATAACCAAATGTTTGTATGTAACAGAAATATTATTTATTAAACCCGACCTAAACACGAGCTCCGAGCCTACAAGCCTTTGATTTACAACTTTTCAGCCGCGACACGATATCCCCTTCAATACAATCGAAATACAACCTTAATACTCGAAGCCTACATCCCTTCCCTAAACTGTTACCAAGTGGAAAGTTTACTCGCGAGCACACCCCTAAACACAACGGTTTACTACCCCATGTGTTGGCATGAGTTATTTCGTATTGTATTGGTACGAATTTGGTTGCTATCAGCTGATGTTGATAACATTATCTATGGTTATATTGTAGGGAAGACATTGGATTTAGAATATTCATCTCAGGTAATATGTATTTACGAATACGAGCTATGTAAGTAACGACTGACTGTATTTTCTCTACATCCATATATAAGTATGTTATCGGCCAAACCCGATTTAAGGACAAACTAGTTTGGCCTAGGCTAAACTAGTAGTCTTAAAATCGGGTTTGGCCGGTAACATATACATTTGGTCAAAGTACTTTACTTACGCTAATAATCCTCAAAGAGGTAGACAAAACCTAAGATACATACTACATTATAGAACAAAATTGAATTGAGAGGTAGGTATATAATTTTTCTGTGTAGCGATAACATTTTTAAGACCTTGCCATGTCAAACATCATTAGTGAAAGCTACAGCTAATCTCCAGGTCTTTAAATAAGACCTAAACTAAATTTGTAATAGACCTAAAAATATCATTGTTACGTACAAATACATTATGCGATTTACAAAGCAGCGCCTTTGAAAATGTTTCAAGCTAGTGTGTAACTTGAATAAAATAGAAATGGCGTTCTTTCCACCGGTAGGTACTCTTGTAATTCGTGATGTCCAATATAAAGAGTATACACACATACATCACGACGATTACATTTTGTGAGATAGTTCATCTCAAAAGGACATATTAATCTCCATAAAAATAAAAAAGTTATTTAGTTAAAAATTAAACCCTTTAGGTCACCAGATAGTACACAACACAGCCTTATGTTCACGCCTTTACATCTCTTACGGGGTGAATAGTCTAAAACAAGCCTCTTATACCATTTAGTCATACTAACGTGTCATTAATATATTCCATATTCTGATACGATAAAATACTGTTGAAAGGTGACTAGCCAATCGTCCAATAATTCCACTTAACTTAAATTCCTGTGTTGTCATTTACATTTTATCACAGAGCACACGTCTTTATAAACCAGTCTATCTATACCGTAGGTAAGTAAGGTTGTACACGATATTTAGGGGCAAGGCCAGAGACTGATTTATGGCCACATAATGACTGGGGATTCACTATTTCACTATTCCAAATGCGTTCACTAACAATACGTTTCACTTGTATTAATAGACAACTTGTATTATTGATAAATACTTGAGTTGTCTCGGCTGTATTAATAGTCATTTTTGTTGTTTGAATAGCTTATAGCTAGCTCTATTGAATGATAAATAAGTATGTTTCTTTTTTGAGGCAGTTGAGTGAAACATTAAAACAAACATACGCTTCACGATTTCTGTTTACGCATTCCCTTTTTTATTGTGAATGGGTAGTCAGAGGCTGTAAATTATGTACGTTAATAAAAAACACATATTTAAGTTTCTTTCATTGGTACATGCCAGAGCCGGCATTCGATCCTAGGACCTTTCTCATAAGAAGTCACAGGTCTAACCCACTGGGCTACAGACGCTTTCTAGTAGTAGTAATTGAGTAAATTGCTATTAAATGTTACATGTTAAAGTGGAAGATAGAGTTGGACGGGGTAGGCCGCGTAGAACTTACACTCGTACAGATCAAATTGGAAACATTCTTCTCAAGGGTGTACGTAGTGTGAAGAACGGAAGAGCATGTATGAGAAGGTTAATGGGTGTGAGTGAAGTAAAGAGATTTGTCAGAATCGTTCCAGGTGGCGAGTGATAGTTTTTGCCCTGTTGGGTACGTAGAGGCGTGAATATATGTATGTATGATATTTTATTAGTTTTCAGTTAATGATGACACCTGCTTGGTCATAGACTAGTAAAGGTGATCGTCACGAAAGCCAAAGACAGAAGTGTTTATATTAAATTTAATCAAAGAATGTTTTATTTTACTTAAATAGGTTAGGACCTAATTATTAATTGGATACTGAAGATGTCCGAAGATATTATTAAATTCTCGATCTTTTGTAATTCTAACATATTTTGTATATAATGTTATAATTTTCAGTGTAGGAAAAATCATAAATATAAAAAACAAATTTCTTAACAGCTACGTAATACAAAAACTTTCGTTCTTAATAGAGTCCAAATAAAAATATAACTATTTTCTATCTACTAAGGCACAGATAATAATAATACTACACTAGTATCTTAAAGTATTTACAACATCCTACAGAGCTTCAAATTTGAACCTTATTATGAAGTATTTAAAGTACGTTTCTGCAAAGCAATGATGTAACCATCTACGTCTTTCATCATCACATCCAACTTTACTCTGATATAAGGTATATCCGACTCTTCTGGTTTCCCAACGACTTTGAACCTTCTGATTATAGCAGTAAGAGCTGTTTTGATTGACATCAAAGCGTATTGGTAACCTGTGAAAGAATAATAGTATTTTAAACTAAATATGTACAAATTAAAACATAAAAAGAAACTTAAATCTAACAATAAGTAATTATTTACACAGTGCCTAGTGTACCGAAATTAGCACCGAGAAGCAAAAGCCCCCAGCACACTAGCAGCGTTGCCCCGCTGGATAGCCAACGAATAAAATCTTAAGTTATATTGTACAGTGTTGTATAGTGTAATCTTTACATTCAGTTTGTTAAAGAAGGCAAATATGAGATATTTAAGAATATCAGTGCTAGGTCCGCAAAAATACCTGAAAACAATGAACCCTTAGTTG
Organism: Leucoptera coffeella; assembly: GCA_030578115.1. Lineage (NCBI taxonomy): Eukaryota > Metazoa > Arthropoda > Insecta > Lepidoptera > Lyonetiidae > Leucoptera > Leucoptera coffeella. The sequence continues at coordinate 170,974 of JAMBLF010000228.1, forward strand.
CCTTTTATAATATGCTGTGAAGAAAGGCAACTAGTTAACAATCATTTCACGTGCCTTACCAGCAAGGGACTAAACATAAATAATAATCGAAAAGTAAGTAAAATAATCTCGAGGCAACTAATTACGTATTCGTGAATAAATCTGTTTATTATACTCGTAATAAAAAGGACTGTAGATATTAATACTGAAACAAGAATAAAGTTCTTGGATACTCTACTGCACCAGTAATCAAACGTCATATCTACAGCATCACAATCATTCAACGGTTGTCATCACATCACCCAGCCTAATCCACAGCGACATAAGCCGATTAATAACCACTAAACATTAACAACTTCCGCAGTACCTTATAAACGAAGTAACGCCAGTATGACACGGCCATTAGTATGCACTGCACACACCACCTAATATTAGAGGTGACATGTTTCCTTATTTTGCATAGTATGTAAGACTGGACTAAGTGGCTGTATTATATTAGTGTGTAGTTATAAGATTAAGATGTGTGTAGTTATAAGTGCAGTGAGTGAGTATATCGGCTATTCAACGTGGCAATGCTGCCAGCATCTTGGGCACTCTCCCTGCTGGCAGTGATTAGACTCAGTTTGTTTATTTATAGTTGTATTATTAATTTGAGCTATAAATAAATTGTTTAATAAGAAGGTTTGTATTTTTTATTCCAAATAGTGATATGATGAATACAGTTGTAAATAATAGTAAAGCGATGAGCATATTGTTGTTTTTAATTTTTTTTTTGGGTTTAAGAATATATTGTTTGTACGCAAGTAACTGCCAGTCTGCTAAAGCCTACAGAGCTAGCTAACAAGGGCGCGCTTCGATGGTTTGGACATGTAATGCGAACATAGTTGATTGCCGAAACTTGAGAGAACACGAGAGTTGTGCTAAGACTAACTATATTTATTAATAACACGTACATTTAAACATAGGTTATATGTTCATTCACTCATACACTACAGATATGAGAATGAAGTGGAAGGGCGATTACGTAGAAGACATTTTCTCATTATTGAGACAAATCGAAAAAGGGTGATTCTAAGTCGGTACTGTTATCTACATATAGTACAGGAATATAGATGTCAATCAAGCAGGAGTATTTTGCTAGGATCGTCTATCGATAGCACCAATTTAATCTGTACTTAACCTTCCTTAAAGATACGGACATATCGTTTATATACGAGTAAACATCAATTTATATTTAAATTAACATTTATAAAAATACATTTACGAAATGCATCGAATACTACGGTGAGGGAAATCATCGTGAGGAAATGTACCTGTTCCCCGAACTGTTATTAGTTAGTGCTTGTAAATGACGACATGGCTTACCACCTGCCACATTGAGCACTGACTATCTGGTCAACACGTGGGTTCGAGGTGGCCATAGAATTACTACCTTCGCAATTGCGGAGATGGACACCTAAACCTCTGACTACCCTGCAAGGGTTAATGATCGGGAACGCGTTTGTTTGTATAAAGGTACATACCCAAGCAATTCCGAGGTCCATTACTGAACGGCATGTAGCAGCAAGAGTGGGGCAGGTTGAACCGCTCGGGACTGAACCGGTCGGGGTCGAACCGTTCGGCGTCGGGGCCCCAGTAGTTGTGGTCACGGTGGATGCCCCAAATGGAAGCTACCACTCCGGAACCAGCTGGCAAGGTGACGCCTGATGCTGGAAAGGTATATGGCACAAGTTGGAAATAATAATAAGGTAGGTATTAAAAATAAATATTCATAATAATATTTATTATTAAATGATTAAACGACGTAAGTTATGAGTAGGCCACGGTCTGTCAAGCTCTTAGAAGTAACTACCCTTTAACTGTAAGTGGAACATCACTTGTTTTGTCGACGTTTTGTCCTGAAGATCGTTTGAGTATAATATATAAAATATATAGTTTTCTAATTCCTAACTGAATGGACACTGCCTCAGTTCGGACAAATCTCTTTCATCTCACATCTATTTATCTTATCATGCTCGTTGTTATATTGCTCACAATACGCTCCTTTATTTCAATCTGACAAGTATTTTATGGATGCTTAGTGAAAAATGCACTTACGTAATTTAATATCCTGCTGCACCTTCCTAATGATAAAGGGGACTGGAGGATACAGTCTCATGGATTCCTTGACAACGCGCTCCAAGTATGTAAGCTTCATCAAGTCTTCCTTTTCCAAAGGTCTGTCAGAGTCTCCAAAAACGCTTGATATTCTGGAAAACAAACGAAAAGTTTATAAACATATGTATGCGAAAAAGGTATGAGAAAAATATGTGGCTTTATCTAAGTGGTTTAGGCTATTACTCTCACGCAAAGGATAAAGATCTTGATACGTATGATATACTGTTTTTAAGATCAATAAAATAAAAGAATACAACTAATTCAATACATAATTATGGTAACTGTATAAAAATGGTTTTAATTCTAAATCTCTGAATCGTTGATTTCGGAACCAAGCTTAATGTCCCGCAAGTTGCTAAATATCTTAGGGACGTGATCGAGTAAGATGATCATCTATATTAGCCTAAAACTAACATGTCTTGGATTAAATAAAGACTAACGTCACGCAAGGTACTTCAAATGTTAAGGATAAAAGTGGACATGTGACTCTAATAGCCTTAAACTCCAATTTTGTCCCATAAATCAGTTTTTTTTTTCATGCAAGATCCCTAATAAGTAATGATAGTGAGTGGACAATGTGATCGACACGAATGATCTGAACTAACATCTCCTTAAATTAAAGTTTAAGGTCACGCAAGGTCTTTCTTATTATAACTTAGATAATTATTTGGCAACAATGTATGTACATTAGAGCCAATTAGAAAAAAGTTGGTACATCACTACATTAATGTATCTCTAAAATGAAGTTTTTCTCGTGATATGGACAAATATGTTAACTTACTCTTCAAACACCTTCTCTTGAATCTCGGGGTATTTACCCAGCAGCTTCAACGTATACCCAATAGCCACTGCAGAAGTATCAGTACCAGCTATAGTTAGGGTTAGGACTTCTTCTCTTAACTCCAGATTGGTATACCCTTCAGAATCTCCTGACAAGGAGATCAGGAGATCGAGGAACGTCTTCTTCTGGTATAATGTTAGATCTGAAAGGTAAACAATAAATAAGGTTATTAAATAAGATAAGCCTTTTTCTAACAGCGATGAGCTAAAGGAGATATTTTTCCTTTAAAGTTTATTATATTTGTTTTTTTTATTGTAAATAATAGTTTTATTTTGAATTGGATAAAATATGTATCTTCGTAGATAATAAATATTTGTACGATGACAAAAAACCTTATGACGATTAGTTCTTACAGTTGATGTAGGCATCAATGACTAGATTACCGTTCCATAGTGTTAAAAAAGTGACCTAGTTTATACATAGTTTTAAGGATGTATATATTATTATTGTTAATACAGTATATGTTATATTAAATACTGGATATAGGTACAAATGAAGTTTTCTTACCATAACCTTTCTGTACGCCATTCTGTCCTTTGGATTTCAGTTCGTCCCTTTTCCTTCTTATTACCTATAAAATAACCAAAAATAGGTATGGTATATAATATTGAGCTTTAATGTGGATCATGATAATAATAAGTTTATTAGAAACTAAAATCAGCGGTTTCATTTTTCGTCTTTGAAATTATGATTTAGTGACTCATGTACATACATTATCGAATACACTTTTTCATAGATAATTATCACCCGCTTTTTCAGTACAACCGTTATATGTGCCTAAAGGTAGCACATTTTCACAGCATCGCGGTTTAATTTTGTAAATATGCCATATCTTCAATAAACAGTGAATAAAAGTCCCAAGATAACCCGTGAAAACTAACTGGCGTATCGTAAAAGGCGACTAAGGGACTAGGGGTCAATGGAATCTGTTATTTATTCAAAACAGGATAACATACTTTACAGGTAAATCCCTGATGAGTATGCTAATCATAACATCAATTAACTTGTTGGACGATAGGCTAGCAACCTGTCACCAATGTTTTATGTAACATCCAACCCTAATATGATTAATAAAAAGTGACCTTGGAGATCGTATCATATCGAACCGGATTAGAGGATGTGAATGTAATGTAAGTATATATACATACATACACACATATCACGCCTGATTCCCGTAGAGGGGTAGTCAGAGATCACGGATCCCCATTCATCCCGATCCTGACAGACCACTTTCGCTTCATTGACACTCATTCATCTTCTCATAAAGACTCTGCGGTTATAGGTACTCTTAACGTCACCCTCTCTCAATATAGCGTAGAGTAGTATAGTAAGTATAAATGAATAAGTATATATAAGAGTGAATAATTTTCTTTATACTGGCACTTACCTCATCAGTGAACTCATGCATCCTCTTCAAGCAGAGCTCGTGGCTCCGGAACTTGCTGATGAAGAGCCTGTACATCCAGTCGGCCTGCAGCCACAGGTGGAAGATTCTCTCCGTCACCAAGTTCAGGATCCGGTTCATGCACACCAGGAAGGGAGTGTTGCTGTCGTCCTGCGCGTTTATTTTTACGCCCATCGCCGTTTCTGGAACGGAGATATGGTGAGGGTTAAGGGTATGTGTGTTATAGAGGAGGTAATAAAAAGTAAATAACGGTGAAGGAAATCATCGTGAGGGAACGTATCTATCCCTCAGGATAGGTAATAGTTAGTGCCTATATACGGCGATACGGTTCACTACCTATCACGTTGGGTGCTGTCTATCTAGTGATACGCGGGCTTTGAATGAGCCATAACTAACATGCCTTCGAAATTTCGGAGATGGGCATTCAAGCCTCTGACTACCCTGCCATAATAAAAAACGGAGTGTGTAGACACAAGTCGTGAAGCGTATGTATGTAATAAAAGGTGTTTTTATTTTGGTAACAGACGAGGTAATATAGGATGTTATGGACACTAACTTGTACATAGATATGTATACTATACAGAAATATATACATACATAATCGCACTATCATATATACCACAATATAATAGCTATATACTATCTATCATATGTAGGAACAAAAAGGCTGTTGTTAAAGATCGAAGTACACAAAAAAATATGCAAAATCGCATTTGACTACATAAGAAGAAACCAGCTGTGGAATTCTATACTAGTTACAACTAGCACGTGACAGCAGAACTATTTCAAACCACATTAGAAGTGCATACTTAACCTTAATATTCTTAAATGAGAAACAGTTTTCCTCAAATTACGAATATCTCTGCATCACGCGATTCGTGACGTATGTACGTTTTTTATGACGTCAGAGAAATAACACAATTAAAATTAACTCATTCATTTTTTGGGGTTCCTTACGAAAAAATGTTCAAGGGATGTATAAGTTAATTACGTCTTAGCATCATATTATTTCGGCGTAGCTCAGTAAGCATAATATTTCGGTATAGGACACCCGATTAAACCACTACAATACGAACTACAAATAAATAAACTTACCACAAACAGAGTCCAAAGTATAAGAACTGAGGTAGGGCCAAACACTGAAGTCATTTGAGTTCGACACCTGTCCAAGTCTTTTAGATAATTTTTCACTTTGCTCAGAGAATACTGATACGAAATTCTCGATTATTTTCGGACTGAAAGCTGGTACGAGTATCTTGCGACGACGACGCCAAATTGGTACTGTGAAAATAAAGTTATAATATAAACGAAAATATATTTAATATGTATAACTTTAATTGCTTGCAGGATTAACAGATCTTTGGAGACGCAAATTTTGTAATGACATCAATGAAATACGAATTAAAACTATCAAAATCAGCTAATTTATACTGTAATAAATTAATAATTTTTTTATGTCAATTAATCAAATGTAAATTTTATCTACTAGTATATACGCTTCGTGGCTTGTGTATATACACTCCCTTTTTCACTGTGGCGGGGTAGTCAGAATCTAGAGTGACTATCTCCGAAATTTCGAAGGCACGTAAGGTATGAATCACTTGGAGCCCACGTTTCAGTAGATAGACAGCCGCCAACCGTATGAGCCCTCGTGAATCTTTAAGAGATGTGTTTAAGACAATAAATATACTCACTGTGGCTTCTCAATATATATATATGATAACTTAGTCTATGTTAAAAAAAAAATTAATGATTACAGGCTTGTAAGAGACATGCATAATTGTAACACACGCAATAAAAATAAATTGTATTATAGTGGCTCGAGACTAAAAAGAATAAACAATTCGTTTATGGGCCTGGGCATAAAAATGTATAATAAACTTCCAGAGTCTACAAAGTCCTTACCTCTAGACAAATTTAAAGTTTGCACTAAAGCGACGTTGATCGAGAAGGGCTACTACAAAGTGAAAGATTATCTAAATGATGTTATGTGACGTTTCATCTTGGTGTGATTGCGGCCTCACGATGCATGTTCTTATTGGGACACCTTAAATATGTTGCTCATAATATTCGTTGGTTGCTAGTTAGGCTGCAGTCTCATTCTGATGGATTATTTAATTAAGTTGTATTGTATTGAAATATGTCTGCAGAGTTTCTTGGCATTTCTTCTCTGCAGGATTTTGCTTTACGAAATGCCATTAGTTTAATTAGATTTATTTAATATTTTTTATTTCAATTGATTAACTGTAATGACAACTTTTCCGATGGAAATGTTTTTTTTTTTTTTTGACCTTCAATAAGTGATTTTATGATCCTCATATTGAATAAAAAGCATTTCATTTCATTTCCAAAATGCAAGGTAGTGCACCATATCGTCGTATAAAGGCACTGGCTATTAGATATCCTGAGTTTACTAGTATATCTATACGTAAGTCTATCTGCTGGGATTGCCCATATAGGATTACCATTCATTATAATTATAATATTTAATAATTTATAATCACACATACATTAATAAACCCATATCCAATTGAGTAAACGGATCTACTTATATTTCACTTTTCAACTCTGACGCTAGAGCGGATTTTTATCAATTTGTAAACAACATAAACCTTCGAATAATGCATACACACCTTAGATTCCTAGTTTACTTGATTTAAACAAGGTTGACAGTATCATAAACCTTCCTAAACATTCCGAAAAGTTCCAAAAAGAACCGCGTTACGCATAGAAATAGACGTATTATGCCATTAGTCGTTCCAATGGGGAAAATGAAAGCTAGATAAGATTAAGGAAAAAATGGTAGGAAATGAGTGTGACGCAGTGGTAAGGACATAGATTAGGATCGTGAAGGTTCCAGGGTCTCATACACATAAGAAAGAAACATACACACATACAAAAAAGTAAATTAATAGTGGACATTTAACCTCAGATTACCCCACTATGGTTGTACGGTCGTGAATGCGTATGTATGTTATATATTTACATATAAGTTCAAGTCTTTTAATCCCTTTCGGGATGGACAGAACGTCGGAGATATAATACATCATAGGTCACTTTTTATCTTGTTAATCAGGGTTGTGATGTTATATAAATCATTGGTGACAGGATACTAGCCCATCTTTCAACAGATTTATTTGACCCATTTTCTCTTAGTCGCCTCCTACGACATACCGGAAAGAACGGCACCTAGTTATCATTTTTTTCAGTCCCGTATATAGTTCTATTAGGCAAAAAGTAGGTTTCACGTGTCATTAATACAAAGTATCTTAATTGCTAATGATTTTAAAATGACTGTCAATATTTGATCGTGGACACGAAACGATAACCTAATAATTAATTTATAACACATACATACAAATAGCACGTGCCTTCTTAAAGCATAAAGTAGATATTCAATTATTCCGTATTTTGAAGTTTACATACACACTCGGCAATTATAGTTATATGTTTTGAAAAGTATATGTATATTGATTGCGCAATATTGATTATTGTTTAAAAAAGTCAATCTTTAAATACTATTCAAAAGATAGAGTCGTGATCATTTTATTATTTTTAGTATGTAATATTGAGTGTTTTATCAATTTTAATGTAATATGAGTAATGTAATATGAGTATTTAACTATAAATTGTCTTATTTTAATCTGACACTGACACACTAATATGTATACCTGGTGCGAATATTCCGCCGTTGCCAATAATCTTCTTTATGAAGCGGTGCAGGTCGTCTTTCTCTAAGCATGTCTTCAGTATCACTTCGAGATCAAGCGGATTTATGCATACTGTAACATAGAAACATATATACATTGCGATTTGGCTGGTCGAAATGGTCTTGCACTGAACCCTTCCAAGTCTAAGCTTTTAGTTCTTGGAAGCCGGTCGTAAATTCGGAATACGGTGGATGTCTTGTCGGCCAATGGTGTATCTATCAGGGGAAACGTCATAGAAAGGGTAGAGAAGGTCAGGAACCTGGGCCTACTGATGGACAGTGGACTTCGTTTTGAGAAGCATGTCCTCAGTGTGGTTGGGAACTGCTTCTACCGTTTAAAGGTGCTCTACAATATCCGCGAATATCTCAGTGTAGACTTGCGTGTCTACCTGAGTGAAGCGTTTATAAATGTCGAGACTGAACTACTGTGATGTTGTCTATGCTAGCTGCATACTTGGCCAAACTAGGAAATTGATACAGCGGGTGCAAAACGCATGCACCCGTTTTTGCTTTAATATACCTCGCCGTTCACACGTCACTCCGTACTTGAACGACGCTAACTTGCTGAACATGCAGTCCCGTAGGCGGCTGCACCTTGCAACGCTGTTGTTTGGTGTCATTCGGTCGGAGGCCCCGTCTTACTTGTATAGAAAGCTCAAGTGGTCAGTGAATCCACGGCACTTTAAGATTAGGGCTGCTTTGCCGGTGCACCATTCGGCAGCGTTTCGGGGATGTTTCAAGTTTGCGGCGTCCAAGTGCTGGAATGATATACCGCCACTCTATGTATTTACTATGTGTGTATGTGTATGTATGTATGTATAGTAAATATATTATGATATTCAGCTAGTGACAGACTTAGGTTTGGGTGCTGTCGGAGGATCAGTGATGCTGCTTAGCATCAAATACTGAGACAGTACCTTTTCACTGCATCAAGTGCCTACTCCTTATACGTAAGACTTTTGTTGTTGTATCAAAGTGTGTATAATATAGTGTTATGTTAAAATGTGTATGTATAGCAGTGAATAAATGTTTTTCTTTCTTTCTTTCAAAAAATTAGAAGTTTGCCGAATATGTTTTTATTTAAAATAATGATATTCATGTCTCATAACAGTGGTATATATGAACGTTGAACTTAGTTATTATATATGCTATGCAGCTCCTTTCATCTCTTTAGGGTAGGTAGAACTACAAACACATAATCTCTTAAGTCTTAAGCGTTAATTGATTGCTAATTGATAGACCAATAGATGACATCACTCCGACGATGACCTCCGTGGTGCGATCGGTTAGACATCTGAACGCTAATTGTGAGGTCCCGGATTCGATTCCCGGTGGAGGCAGAGTTAAGAACTACGCTTTTCTACAGCTTTCCAGTCTGGTCGTTGATTATATATGCTATATATGAATTTATCTATGAATATATATATATATATATATATATATATATATATATATATATATATATATATATATATATAATATGTATACATTTCTTATATATACATTGACTCGTACCCTTAACACAAGTCTTAAATGTACTTACCAAGAGACTAGTCAATTGGCGTAATAATGTCCAAATATTATTATTATTACATAACTACAATATAGATTATACCTGATGCCCTTAATTGGCACTTACGAAATCTCGTGAAGGAATTTAGACACTTCATGTAATCAGGTCATTTTTTCGCATGTTTAGGCTTTAAAGGCAATGCCCTAAAACCTGTCGCCATAGCAATAGTTACTCAGTGCCTTTCCCTTTGCAAGTTGCCTAATACGACAAGCCGGAAAGACATTCCAATTACGTCTAAATTAACACAGCACAGTTCTTAAAGTTTAATTATATATAGAATTTATATATTACATACATGTAGGGCGGTTACAGAGGGCCGGCCCAATACGACATATGACAGCCAGATAGACGCTATATCGAAAAAGGGTGACGTTAGGAGTACCTATTACCACCGAATGTATGAGTGTCAATGAAGTGAAAGTGGTCTGTCAGGATCGGGACAAATGGGGTTCAGTGATACCTGCCTATATCTGACTACAGGGAATTAGGCGTGATGTGTATATATGTATTTCTATATGTAATCTATATACTATGTAACAGTATAATAAGAGGGTAGCAAAAATCGTTTCCTTTGACCCTGATGAGGGAATATAGGAATGATTAATAACTAACGGGACTTATCGCGTATGTTTTTTATATATGCAAAGTTACCTTAGAGTATAACCGTGACCATGGCTGATGCAACGTAGCCGAAACGTCGGGATAATAAAGGTAACTTTATTATATAAAAACATACGCGATAAGTCCCGTTAATTATTAATTATGAATATAAATCGCGAATCTCTTAAAACTGGAATATAGGAAACAAGAAGTTATATAGCATAGTATATAATACCATGTTTATACTAACCAAAATACAATATATGCCCCAACCATCCTCTGACATATCCATTGCTGTCCATCGCTTCATAACTGAATTCTTGAAGAGTTTTCATGGCCACTGAAAACAAATAACAATACATAGAAGTACCTTAAACATATAAATTAAAGACCGTTCTCGCTGGAGATGTAGTCAGAGAAAATGGGTCAGAAATATACGTAATATTTTTGTCTTTATATCAACCAAACCAAAACACATAATATGTGTATAGGGTATATTTTATAGGTAGAATTCAAGTAATAACCGTCTGGTAAATATTGATTAAATAAATTTATTAAACAATAATAACCTCCCAAGACATAAGAATTAAAATATATATTTGTAATTACTGTAACTTTTTGAATTCATACGAGGTAATTTAAAAGTAAAACCAAAAACTATTGATAAAAGTACATATTCGTACCTAATCAGCGTATCGAAATAGCAGTATGAAATTTAAAAAAGGAAAATAGCAGTTGAAATTTGCAGACCTATTTTAATTAGAAAGCTCTGAGTTAATTATTAACTTAAACATTCGCTAACAATTAAATATCGGAATAACAATCCCGAGATCACTAGCACCTAACATTAAGGATGTCATTGAATGAAATTTCGCAATGTTAGTGATCTTTGAGAACTAAAAGTATCTTATTTAAATTAACTCTTACGACATGCCTAAAAGTATATGATTGATAATAAAAAAAACTTGATCTCTATGAAGAAAGCAATATTAAATTAATTATTGGTCCTGTACTTGGAAGCCTCTCAATATAATGCTGACTTTCTGATTTTCTTCCCGGCATGTCATAGGATTGCATCCTAAAGGAGGTTTTAACTGAAAAAAAGATAAACTGCCACCAATACTCTTATTCTTTTTTACCGGCAGGTCATTGTTATTAATGACGAAATTTACTGAGGACTTTAACCTCTTTTAATTAATATGATAAAATATAACTTACCTTCAGTATCGCCAACAAACTTATGAGCTACACCAATAAAAGGTAATTCACTTTTCGGTGCAGTTATCTTAGAAGCTAACTGGTACATACGTCGCCTTTTGTACCGGAACATCGCAAACCAAATCAATGGAATAGCACATAATATCCAAGCCAACATGTTGTCAAAAATTAAATAAACAAATCTTAAAATTTTTTTACCCCCAAATTTTTTTAACCTAATGTATAAGAATTATAACATTGAAAAATATTATTATAAAGAATATATTAATTGTAATAAACTAAACAATAAACACATCGAAGTTTTATCACTAGTTTAGCGAGGAGCTAGTAATCTATTCTCACATGCTTAGCATATCTCACGCGCGTATGGCGAACGTTAATGTGTGAACTGAAAAACGTTAGTAACTTATTGTTTCATTTATAGCAGGACCTTTTTCTGAGTTGACTTCCTTAATAATATGAATCGTATACGTTGTGTGTTTGTTTTGACAGAGATACATACATTGGTCTGTGATTTAAGTAACCTTCTTATATTAGTGGGACTAAGAATTTATGGATCCGATCTGGAATATGGGTTATTACGAGATTTCTATTTTATTTATTTTTAGTTCGGTCGTTTTCTAGTCCTTGAGGATAATTGGAACGAGTGTGTATGTATTGTAAATTACTAAGAGATAATTCATATCGATTGTCTACAACCTTTCACTTTACAGGATGGGCAATAACTAATCCGTATATGGCTACAAGAAACACCACCTTTCAAGTTGATTACTTGCTGTTTGTTTACATAAGGATATCATAAGTATAATAAAATACTAATATAAGTTGCGTTTAAGCAAATCCATATCGTAAACTAGTGCAGTAGATTAAAAAATGTGAGAAGTAGATTTAGCACATTACATTATTCTTGTAATTAGGGTTAAGGGGTCAATCACTGGGAATCCAGCGAATATTGCACAACGTCCACCAATGCTTATCTAGGACTAGAATATAAGGGGTAACTAAATGTATTTCTTGGCGTAGATGGTAAGAAAATACAATCGATTGCTACGTTAAATTATGCTAATAAACCTCTCTTGACTTAGTAAGTTTCATTACCTTTCTTATACATGATCTTTACAATGGTTGTCAAATACAATGCGCAACAATACTTTTAAGGCATGGTTTTTTAAGGTCTTAAACTTTATAGTTTATTAAAATATGAGAATATTTGGCCAAAAGAGTGTGTTTTGTCAACCAAAAAAGCTTTTACCATACGTATGCAACAGGACGCGCAATAGGTAAATGTTATTCCCTAACGTTGCTAACAGAACGTTTGATGAGTAAAGGTATGTCTTGTTTGACTACCGTTGACAAAAATTTAAATGGACAAGAATCTGTTCTAGCGTAGGATTCAAAGCAAATTTTTCTTCGAACTGAGTGTTGTATTGCCAACATATAGATAGATAGTTACCCTACGTATATCAGTTACTAATCTAGTAATTTAATAATAACACTCTACTTTATTTCCTTTAGTTGCAAATTACTGGTTTGTTCACCGTTTTCTTCAAACTGTAGGAAGCGAAAAAATATGTAATTATTACGTATCCAATCCAGTTACAAACTGGTAATTATGTAATTGGTCCTTTATTGTAATTATGGGAACTGCATTAGACTTATCGACGGTTTGCGAGTGTTTACATTCCAATAAATATAGAGTCAACTACAAGTTTGAGACTTAAATAGTTTGAAACCAAGTGGCTTTATGTCCAAAAATAGCTCTTTAAAGATTTTCTTACGATAACTTGAAACATGGAAATATAAAGTAATTTATTATCGATTTTTCTTCTACAGCAGTCAAATGTGCCGTAATAATTATTTGTTTTAAAGAAGCTGACTTTTACCTATTACGAAGTACAAGCAGGTTTCCCCACGATGTTTTCCCCGCTGTCAAGGGTTCGTCAAAGTCTAGGAAGCGAAATATGTAATTATTACATATCCAGTCCATTTACAAACATTTAATTATGTAATTGATACTTTATTGTTAGTATGGGAAACAAAACACACTCAAAACGCTGACAAACAACTTATGACTATTCCGGAAATATTTCCCTCATTTACCAGTATATTGTAGGAAACTAAATAGGCAGTTTAAATTCGTTAGCAGTGAATTGGTATGCATAGTGCATAGCGAGTGTGCGTGTAGAGACATTAAAGAGAGCAAGGCCGCCGAATTATAATGTTTAGGCCTACAAAATATATAAACACAGTCAAGTCCATAATCTCTAAAACTGTACGACAACTTAATCTTTTGGACAACATTTAATAATTGCATTTACGTATAATATACAAAATGACCAGTTATTACGGAATAAATCAACGTAGTAAACGCCTTGCTTGTAACTTCTTATAGCATAATTTTAGCTTTTTGTCAGAAATAAAAGTGTAAGAAATATATTGGATATTTTACAAGATATCACAAATATATTTCTTATCATTCAAGATTGCTGTCTTCTGAAAAAGAATAAAAAATACAATTGCAAGATTTGTAACATACCAATATATATTTTTAATGTTCAGTATGTATGCAAAACTAAATAGATGTTTGTGAAGCTAAATGTGTAATAATTGTGTATGCCAGAATGGATCAAAACGTGGATACTTACTTGTTTTCTACTTAAGTACTCTTTTGAAATAATTCGGTCATAGCATACATATTTATCAGGTATATTATATAAACGTATTTAATAGTTGACTCATATATTCTTTACTTCAAATAGTTAATATTAGTTGTTTCCTTAACCTTAATATGTAAATTATAATGCTTACCGTGCTTTGGGTTCCAAACACGGAATACTTAAAAGGAATCATTGTTATATTTCCTATTATGTATGAGTATAAAGTGTGAGTTAAGTTAGTACCTTAAAGGACATATCATTGTAATTTTACGTACTGCCGATATAGCGGAGTTGGGTTTTAATTCCTTTTTTTTGTTATCGGGGGCCTTAGTCCACTAATGCTATTTGCAAAATATCAATTCAATATCTGATCAGAAATAGTGTGAAGTTGGTAGTGCATTAGCAAATGTGACAAATTTCGCGAAGCAAATTTTAAGCGAAATTTTACACTTTGCTTGTATCAATCAGGCCAGTTATAAAGAATATTAGGTCTTTCCAAGAATTTATCATCCCTTTATAACCATATTATGAAAGAAAATCTCACGTTTTACAAAATACTTTAGTAATATTCTTTAACATCGGGAAGACAGGACACCTCTGTATTATCCCTCGTTGAAGCACACTATAAGCATTTAAACTTGAGAATCATACACCTAATAACTCAAGATTGTAATCCTATATTCACCAGCAATGACCAACGTAACGTTATATAATAGCTTGGATATAACGTGTCAATTTCCATGGAAAAAAAAGATCCGAAACCATCCTAAGATAACAGATGATGACATGAAATTGCGAGTGTTCATGATATAAGTGTCTGTTTATACATAATGCCCGGTGTTTTCCCAAACTAAATTGTTCGTAATGGTTTGAACTGGCACAAAACCACAATAGGAGTATCGCAAAATACTACTTAAGGAACGGCCATACGTTGACTGCTGCTGAGGAAAAATCGTAACTTACTCCTATATACACACTCACGTCATTGACTCTTTCGGTGTAAGACATATCCTCGATAAATTTTTGTATAACTAACGTTTTCAGTTAGTGTGTGTGTGACATGTGACAGCGATATGGAATATTGGAGTAAGATTGCTAGTCCATATGGTCCATAACATATGGATGATCCTTTAATGTATTCATGGATTAAAATACATCTAAAATATCCCTACCATAAACCCCTATAAGTTTATAAGTCTATCTCTAAAATTGGCATATAAATACCACTTCAGGCCAGATATTTGTATCTAAAGTGTTTATAGAAATGCATACCACGTTATTTGTAGTAAGCTATGTGACAATTCATAAGTCGATCACTGCTAACCTGTTAAAAGGAGGAAAAATAACATTATTAAAACAGGAGTAAGTATGTATTGAAATGTTAAAAGCATCACATATAGATTATTATCTTGTACTGATATCTATCAAGTAAGTATTTAAGATATATATTTCTTATTCGTTAAGTATTATAATTTTTCAGGATACAGTTCTCTAAAGGGTTAAATAATTTTAGCTTTCGTAAATTCTCCGTCGCTCCCCCTAGCCCGTTCTTTAAGTGAGAATCCGTCAACTTCCTACTACGCAACAATTAACACTGACCTCTAATTATTTACACCAGTCTGTCGATCTACGAACAGATTATAGTAATTACAACATTTTCCTAAGTAAAAACGTTTTCTTGGTAGCGGCGTATTGTGCTGCGGTCAACAATGCAGAGGTAAAGGTCACGTTGCACGCCGAGCGACCATTCCGGATTTGCTACGCTCAACATGCTCTCCCCTGCGGTATAGTTTCATCTCTGGAATTGTGGAGTCGGTAGGTAACATTTCAGGAGGTTTATTTATATATGTCAATGAGTCTAGAGTGGATTGTGAGGAAATAGAGTCTCCTAATCTCTGCCTATCTCTCTATATGAGCGTATGTATGTAACTGCGTATGACCACATAACACCCACGATTCACAATTCTTTATTACTGTCTGAATTTGTGTGTAGACATTTGGTTATTCACAGAATACTGAAATCAGGAAGAAGAGAAAATAGAAGTCAGGAAGCCTGCTGTCTAAGTTAGGTAACATAGAACCTTACCAGCAGTAATTTAGGCGTTCAATATCTTCAATATCCGTTAATTAACCGAATGTTTAAAAGGTAATTCTGACATACCGGGATAAAACAAACTTAAATACTAGAAACGCTCTCAAATAAAATCACACAATTATATCCGACATATAATAGTTTATTTCTTTCTGATCATACACATTTACAATAATCTATTATTATTAACATATTATAGGCATTATATTGTCCTTAATTAAAACTCAATCTTGTAGGCTCAATTCATTAAATATATACAATGTTTGGAAATATATGGCCTGGTTCATTTATTTTACCAACAATGAGTAAAGTTATGTACCATAATCTTTTGACTTGTTAATTAGATCATGAATAAAGCTTGCAAGATATGGATTACAAACTCCATACAAGTCTAAACATCTAGTGTTAATATAGATGCATGTTCTTAGTTAGACCTACTTTTAAACAACTCATCAAACTTATAAATCCACCAAACAAGTCTCAAATATTGTATGCGTGGTAAAATAAATGGACCAAATCTTGGATAACATATTTCAAGCACTAACTTTAACTTTATAATACAATATGGCGTGAGGCGATGGTGGTTTGTAGACTATACATTCAGCTATTATAATATCAAGGCTGTTCGAACCAACTTTTTGATTTAAAATTGACTCTAACTGTGAAACTGTAACCACTATTAATATAAACTTCTTTATATAGCTATTGAATTGTAATATCTACGCTGTTAACATCCTACATACATGTAGGTTTGCGAATCAGTTTATAGGGATTGTAAGTGTATGAAGAAATTATTTTATTGGTACTAATAAGATATATGCAACGTCGAGATTCAAAAATAAATTAAATTTATGAGAAATATCTTTCTAGCTATGAGAGAATCTGGCGTATCCAAACTATATAGTAAACGAATATAACAATAGTATGGCACAAAATTTACAAACATGAAAGTTTTGTTCTGAGAATTAAAAGCATAAACTTAGACATCATCGCTACAAAAAAGATTCTAACAGATCTCATAATACGTTGTTTTGAATATTATTTCTATAAAAAGGCAGTTCTAGGAAAAAATATAGTCAAGGATAAAAAAGTAAAAATCAGTTCATTAACATGGAATACAGTTGTGATAAAAGGTAGTATTTAAATGCAACAATTACTATTAAATTAATTAGTATTTAAATACCGTGAAACCAAGATATAGATTTGTGACTTTAAGAAATTAATATTCAGACTATACCGTTGGTAACTGCTTAAATAATTTAATCGAAATTAATATGTATTGTAATTGTAATTTACGCTACTCTCTCTTTTCTTTATATAATGCTAGAAAGAGTAATCAATATTGTCACGTAAAATAATGGAATAATAAACTGAAATGATATTTGTTTTATAACTAGAATATCCAGTCGTATTAAAACGCAATAAATGTCATAGTAATAAAATTAAATTCTCTTTAATCATATAAACAGAATATTAATATCAGTCGAATATTTCATTCACCAGTTAAGTATAAGAGTTAGCAATAGAAAATATGTATAATAAAAAATGCTTATATCTGGACCCTACAAAGAAATTTAAGCAATATGGATTAAATATTACTTTTTGTCTTTTTTGTGACCATGCAAATAAACAACTGTAATAATACGACAATGTTTTTAAACGGTGTTGAAACGGGCCAGAGTTTTCATTAATTAGAGACAGAGTTCAAATTAAAGTTTTTATAAACGGAGGTTAATGCACAGATATTTATAAACTTAATGGTACGTACAAAAATATGTCACTTGAGATTTCAATATGGCTATAAAACGAGAAACTTATTCAACGTAAGCATATAAAAAACAATGTACAAATAGCATATAACTAATGGTGATGTCATGACAAGCTGCTATGCCAACTAAAATTAGTTAAACATTTACATACATTCTTTAAAATAACTTTAAGTCATAAAATATAAAAAACTTGGTGTTAAATCTTTCTACTCAATTTTTTAGCTTCTCAAAGTTATTGAAAAGAACATAACATGTTTTAAGTTTAAACTTGGTTAAAACTTAGAGTTCAAGGCCTACAATTATGTTAATAAGCTAAAGAAACAGACCATAAAATAATGACTTAAAAATAACAAATTACGCACAATTAAAACATACATGCACGTCAAGTTTCAGTATCATTGGAAAATTAATTGCACAAAACATGCATAGTAGCTTAACGCAGTAAGAAAGAATAATCACATTATACAACGAACTTCTTAAATATCTTTGGAGAGTTGTGCCCGAACTTTGGGACTTAACTTAAAATAAACTTATAATTAGAGTGAAATAATTCAAACAGATCCCAATAGTTTGGTCAGTTATAAGATTCGACTTTAAAATAAATATAACTATAGCCAGGTGTATAATTTCATTGGTACTGTTGAATCAGTTTGAAAAAGTTATTTTTAATAATATTGATTCAATAGAATTTCCAAAAAGCATGAAATAGAGAGATTTGTGACTATATCTTAAGATTAGAATTATAAAGTTTACGCCTTTTGTAATAAAGCCTTTTTTAATAATATTTATACAAGCTTCTTAGAGATTTGAACACAGAGTAGATTTAAATCTATGTTTGATATACCGTTACATGTGTATGAACGGACACATACAGCATCAACATTTTTCTTAGCGCTTTCATTCATTTTCGCCATGATATCTGATCTAACATTTCACACTGAGCCGAAAAGAAAATGAGTGTCTATAAAATTCAGCAGAATATCAATATTTAAATTGCATCTCCTATATACTGTACTACAAGGAAGACGCTTCTATTCTATAATTACATTTTACAGCAAGCATTGATTATCATTCACTCACTGAACGAAACTGTTCGTTCACTCTTTATAAATTGTACGAATGTTATTGACATATTACTAGGATATAAAACTTTGTCAGCATATAATATTTGGTAGATAAATTGCAAAATAAATGCGAAATCGGTTTAAATTTCTTACTTACATAATATATGAAGGAAATCTATGCTCGTATTTTATAGAGTCCGAAACTCGCTACGAAACTTTATACTCACAATTTCAAAACAATCTTAGAGAATAATTCAACCAGCTATTTTGTATTACTATTTAAATGCACCAAATTCAAAAATATATAGCACTTGAATGATTCCTCGTTCGTTCTTCCAATCACTCATTCGTTCACTCCGATCATTTAGACAATATCACGCACATGCGAAGTGTCGAGGTTCGTTATAAGACATTTGAGGAAGGTCATTTCCTTTCGGGCGTTTTCTAGTATCACTCGGGGGTCGTTGGAGGTGCATCGGAGGCAATTCGGAGCGAATACCATCGCGAGGTTGGCCGAATCCATCTTGGTTTGACTTACTACTTCCGGCGCCGTAAACTGCTGCAGGAAACTAATCAGGTACGTAAGGGCCTGTCAAAGAATTAGATAATTATTGATTTTTGCTCTATTTCTTAAAAGCTCTAATTAAAAGAGTAGTAATAACTAGCGTTACCAGCTAATATTGGAAGTTTTATATATTTCAAGTGGTCGTTAGTATAAGTAGGATCTTATATTATGTTCTACACAAGTTACGTTGCTAAATATATACATTTCCTTAGCAGCCTTTATCACAAATATTAGGTATAATATATGTATAAGGTAAGCTTACCAATCGATTCAAAGGCGGCAACCGTTGCAGGATCCGAATGCAGGTGGCGTGATCTCCGTTGGCGTTCACACAGGCTGAGTACAAGGCATCTGGTATGAGAGGTTCGTAAACTCTCGGTACCACAACTTCAGTAGACTGGCGGGTGCGTGCGCATCTGCGTAGAAAAATACACAATGTACTGCACGTCTATTATCTATGGCGGGTCAATCAGAAGACCGTGTGTCCATCTTCGCTATTGTAGAGACAGTGATTTTAAATTCGCCTCGTAAAACCACATTTAATCAGATCGTTAGCACCTAACAAGGTGGTAAACCATGTCCTCCTGACTATTACATATTGGAGAGAATAAGTAGATACTGTATCTTACCTGTCAGATTAGCGGCATCAGGCAGTTCCCAATTATCGATCTTCGATTTGAGTAGATTCACTTCATCGACATCCGCCGACACCCTAAATATACCTGCCGAGAACACAAATCAATTAATTTACATATTTTTCACATAGTATCAATAAAAGTGCAAATCAGAACGAGGTAGGCAGTCCAATTTCGGAAAGCGACAGCGGTTATTCCGAAGTGTAAAACTATTATCTCTACCAATTTGTGTTTCATATTTAACTAGTGACCCGCTTCGGCTTCGCACAGGTATAAAATATATAGCTTACTCCACTATTTAATGGATGTTATTATACATATAAACCTTCCTCTTGAATCACTCTATCTATTAAAAAAACCGCATCAAAATCCGTTGCGTAGTTTCAAAGATTTAGGCATACAAAGGGACATAGGGACAAAGAAAGCGACTTTGTTTTATACTATGTAGTGAAGTCATAGTCCATATAACCTCATACAATAGGATATATGAACCCCAGTGTGTATATACCTTCAGTTTCCCTCCCGTTGAGTGCCAACACCTGCTCGGAGAGCGCCACCTGAACCCAGGGCAGCTGCCTGCCGGGGAAGCGGTCCTTCTGCAGAGACATCACCTCCGACAGCGTGTTGCCAAACATCGACTGACGGAATATCTGGATCTGGGGATGAAGAGAATTATATGAAAACAAAGAACCGCATTTTAGTATGTTAGTTTATAGATACGAGTTGAAAGAAGCTAGTCTTGTATAGCAGTTGTAGTCTATTGTTTTACTTGTTATAAATGTAAGACTTAAATAAGTAAAACAAACTATACCGTTAATTTCAAAGCCTTATACGAGATAAAAGAAGAACCAAAAACTTCAATAAGTAAAATAAATTCTACTGTAACTTCCAAAACCTTAACTCGTCGAAGAAGCAAACACTCCGTTATAGGGGTTCATCTTTTAGATTCGTAATCAATCTAAACATTGAACTACACTCTAAACCTTGCCAGACCTATTTATCTATCATTTATTAAAAAACAACTTCAGTTACTCTATGGTAATCTTACCCTAGCTTGGTCAATATCTTCAGTCGAAGCTTTCTTGGGTTGCTTCTTGCCACCTACGCCTATACGCTCCAGGCGCTTACAAGCCACGCCTGCGTAATGGGACACCTGAACGTGGATCGGCCATTTGCCCACCTAGAAAAGAATATTAGTAGTAAATAGTAAAAATGATATAAGTATTAATTGAATTAATGATTGTTGAAGTGCCAGAAATAATGTTCCGCAAGAATTTATCGTGAATTTGTAATTGTTGCTATCTTCCAAAACTAATTACGAAATCGTATATGCATTTCTAGTTTTATTTTATATGATATGCATCTTATTTAGAAGTTCTCAAGTCTGTTTGACTGTTATTTGTTATATGTTCTATATGGTATATCATTGCTAAATATGCCCAAAAATCATATATGACAATTAGTACCTCCTTCATCGTACATCTCATCATATACTATAACATAATAAGTAATAGAAAATACGTCTACAACATACCTCTGGAAAGGCATCCGCGAACGCGGGGTCCCGATGCCGATTCACGTAGTTAGTGAGCGCCGGCTGAAACGCGGGCGACGGCGGCACGAACGCCAAGCAAACCGCTAGCAACTCCCATCCCCTTAGCAACGAGTCACGCAGCGGATTCTCCGTCGTCTGCCTGCATAGTTGCACGTATAACTCGTCTCGGATCCTGCAATAGGAGGTAGAATTAGAATATATACTTACAGTTTACTCAAAGATACTGTTTTTTTATGATACTGATAAATACTGTTTGCTTTATTGACATTTGGTCTTCTTCGCATAGGTTACTTTATGGTTTTATGAACTCTTACATCACTTTTTTCGTAACCGCTATTCTACCTAACAGTATGCACCGCATAACAATGCAAAACTATCATTAAAGTAGATTAATAGAATTTTTTAAGACCTTTCCAGTCCGCCCTTAGAAGAAGTAACTATGCCCTATTCCAAATAAGTAAGTTTCCTTGCCTGTGGTATGTGTTCTCATAATAGTTGTTTCAATTCATTTGAATAATACAAATAATCAACCCCAAGAAATCTCCAATAGAACACCCATAAATATTCACTCTTAACCACCATTTACTATAAAGATCTTTCGCATCTACTTAACGGTATCACTACATAGTATAAAACAAAGTCGCTTTCTTTGTCCCTATGTCCCTTTGTATGCTTAAATCTTTGAAACTACACAACGGATTTTGATGTAGTTTTTTTAATAGATAGAGTGATTCAAGAGGAAGGTTTATTTAAATAATAACATGCATTAAATAGTGGAGTAGGCTATATATTTTATACCCGTGCGAAGCCGGAGCGGGTCACTAGTACCAGATATATCTCTACTCACTTATCATTAACATAAGTAGCGTGCAAGATGTCCTGCGCCACGGAGTTGAGGGTCATGCCGGGCCTCGCCTTCCTATCGCCCATGTAGATCTGCACCAGCCGGAAGAGGTCGATGGCGGCCTTCTTGTGAGCCTTGTCCCAGTCCGCACCCACCATGGGGGCGCTGATCGACGACGACGTCCACGAGAGCATGTCACGTACTGATGCCTGGGAAAAGGTTCATAAAATGTTATATAATAATATGATATAATATGACAATAACATGCACAAGCTATACCTCCTAGTTTGTAAATATTTGTATTGTGTATGTTTTTGTTTGTGTAAATAAATGCTTTATTATTATTATATCACGAAGTAGCGCTACTACATGTATATATTAATGGATAATTTCAAAAAGAGCACGTGGTCATATTACATAAAATTTTCACGAGATACTTTCCATTCATATATAAATTCGTTTATTTATTTGTCGCATGCTAATCTGAGTCATAAATACAATGGTAACTAGCTACGACTCAGCATGTTGCGATCAAGGGAATAGTGACCAATGCAATCTGTCACTGTTCCATAATAATAAGCCATTAAGTCTACAACACGAATAGTAAAATGGATCTAAGTGGTATTATAACTCCAAGGTTTATCCATGTAAAGGGATTAAAGAACGTGATGTATTTATCTATCCTCATTTTTTTTATAATAACTAACAACCACACTAAAAATTCTCCTTCATATACGTAAACAGAAACAAATTTCCTATACACTTTTCATCTACATACCTTTTTCCTGAATATCCCCTTATTGAAGTTGAGGTTGTCTTTGGCGAATATCTCTATGTCCTGCTCGGGAGGCGGTACGACCGGGCGGGGCGCGGGGTGAGACCGGACCGGGCTATAAATAGCCGGCGAATCCACTATGGATTGACCCGCCGACGCCGCCGCACCCGTTGACGATGTCTGAAGAAGAAAATACAGTGTTATAACACCTGTAAATAATCACGGAGACCTTGAATCTCTATCTGGGATTGTATAGCATTAACATGCATGGAATATTAGTAGGTAGTTATTATACCGTCGTCAAATTGATTTCAAATTATCCTAAATAGGTCGATTCGATCGGTTATTGTCTTAATATATGTCTGGATATATGACCTACTTTATTTGGACAGGCTAAATACCTTAAAGAAACATGAAAGAGACAAACAGATATTGTACTTACTCTGTGAATACCCGGAGACGGTTGTCTATCTCGTTCGAATCCCATGAACGTGTTGTAATATGCCACGCCGTGGTTCATGTACTCTGCAATAAAACATAAAAAATTAATAGAGCTCTTTACGATATTTTATGTGTAATAATAATAATAATGCTGCAAAGGGGCTAAGATTGGTGAAAATAGGAGTGAAATCGAATCATTTCTATTTTAAAAATTACAAATCTTATATAAGAAAAGCATGCAAAACTTTTACACTACAACAATTTCAAATCACATCATAAATGTCTACTGTTCCAAGCCTTAAAAGAAAAAGTATTTCCAAACTTGTCTTACAAAACACATAAATATATTTTATAATCCAACACAAATGTTTTGACTTTCAACGAATGTTCTATACTTGTACTTTGTACTTACCAACATCATTACTATACACATCCGGCCTTTGGGCGTAAGTATGCGGAAGGTAAACGCCGGATCCGTCATCGTCATCCGGCGTACGGGCTCCGTCCGAGGATTCGTCATCCGGCTCGTGCCCGGAAAGAGACCGCCCGGATCCGGACCGGGACGACGCGGATTCCGCATCCGACGCCGATCCGTCATCGTAACGATGGCGACCTAGGCGAAAAAGTACAAGAAATATAATTATCCTAGTGATAAAAACCTAAAAAAGCCTTGGGTTAAAATTCTTATACGTTTCGTCTTCCTTTGGTTTTTGGTTTATATTGAGAAAGTATACATACACTCCGACAAATATATGTACGTTCTTTATTCTTAAATCCTTCGGTCGGAGAGAACCCTGGAGATATAATATCTCATAGTTGACTTTTTAGCTGGATTTTAAATTGATGCATAGTTTTCTTTGAAAAACTATGAAATTATCAAAAAATTAAATCATAGCATTAATACTCCAATTTTATTGTCATTAAATTTTGTTGCGATTTTTTCATCTCACTAATATTATATTCCTTTTCATAACCATTTCTATTACGACCCCTACCTAGTCTATCACCATTCATACCCTACAATAACCACATCACACTTACTGCTCAATTTAGCCTGCTGAATGATATAGTCTTGCAACGGCAGGAGGTGTTGCATCCCTCTGAGGTCCCAATTGGAGTACAGAGGGGAGCCTGCCCCTCCATCGTCGTCCTCTTCGTATTCTAGATTAGGGTCCTCTGGTTCTGGAGGTTTCTTTTGACCTGAAAGGATAAAGAGTTGAATGAGAAGAGCGATATATGGATGAGTATGCATCTACTAATGGGGATAGACTTGAGTGATCATGTTTGCTTTTGCTATTTATCCACTTAAGTTTATAATATGATAGCTTTACACAGGAGTTCCAAAGAACTTGAAATAAATATACGCTATGTCGAAAACTACGAAATTTAGGAATATTACTGTTGCAATAGTATGTACAATGGGGTCAAGTAACACAACCTAACCTTTGAGGTGTAGTAGAATTTGTATTCATCTCCGATATAGAAGGTATTCCATAAGAGGCAGCGCTCTTTAAGTCTGCGCTGTACCAGCGATTGATAAGGACGCGCGCCACGTGTTTACTTAATTGTGCAGCGTGTTTATTAATGAATCGTATTATTCGCAGTTTATTTGTGTTCGGTGAAAACCGGTTGTGAGGGCAACTCCTGCGCATAGGAGCCCCTAGAACTTTTCAATTATGTCCTCCCCTATCCCAGTAAATTCAAATAAAGTAACAATGGAACGTACAAATAACGAAACAGTAAACGTAAACCAATCTACCAGCTATGCAAAAGTAACATCTAACGGCCAATTCCCACGCAAAGACCAAGCGATAGTGGTCGACTCGATCGATGGCTCAACGGTAAGTGAATACTTGAATGCGCTCTCCAAGGTGACTCCCGCAGAATCCATCAGGTTCATGTCAAGGATAAGCAATGGAAGAGTATGTATATACTTAGATTCAAAGAATACAGTAGAATCCCTAGTTGAGAATAACAAGACAATTGAAGTTAACGGAAGAAATCTAATTATAAGACCTTTGCTGACACGCAACACTCGGATAGTATTATCCAACGTATGCCCAGTCATTCCCCACTACATACTGGAACAGAAGCTACTCTCATACAACGTCAAGTTAATGTCATCTATTACCTTCATGAAAGTCGGGGCAGCTAGCCCAAACTTCTCCCACGTAATGAGTTTCAGACGCCAATTTTACGTGTCACCTAACGACGAACAACTCCTACCAGACTCCTTCCAAGTCATGTACGAAGACACTCACTATTGGATCTATGTCTCGAAAGACTCGCTAAAATGTTTCACATGCCACCTCGAGGGGCATATAGCAAATAACTGTCCCACAAAGTCCACTCAACCAGACCAGGAAAACCAGGAGAAGGAGCCAATGGAAACGCAGAACACTCCATCCATTGGTGAAGAACCTCCCCAGTCAGTTGACCCTAGAGCAGGCAAAAAACGGATGCACTCGCCGACTAACTCCACAGTGTCCGTATTCGCGGTGCCCGAGAGCAAGAGTCAGTCTATTGAGGACTCGTCGTCGGAATCGGACGACATCTCGAACAGCAGTATATACTCCAACGAAGAGGACCAATCCTTACCCGAAAAATCACGCAAGAAACTTAAAATGAAGAAGACACATTCGGAGGAAGAAATATGGGAGAACATTAGCAAAGAATTACACAACTTGGACCCCCAGAAATCTTTCCCAGTGACCTTGAGCGAGCTTAGTACGCTATTAGCGAACACTAAGGGTAAACGTGAAATTAGAGGTATGGTTAGTGTATACACGGACAAGATTCAAGATCTTATTAATATGTGTAATCAGTTATACCCATTTTTAGGTAAGAATCTTAAAGGAAAGTGTTCTAGATTTTTAAAAAAGCTTCGTTCCCTGCCTCCACTGTCTTCAAGGTCCGCATCTGAGTTCAAACACTAGTAAGTAAGTTTCGCATCTAATTTTGTAGCTTAACTCATTTAGTTTAATCAGTAATATCAAACCTAATTTAGTTAGTAATCGTAGTTACCTTAAAACCAGTCTTTACTTCTATTTTTTATTTATTTTTTACTGTGAAAATGGCTAATAAAAATATGTTTCGTCTGAACCTCGTGCAATGGAACTGTAGGAGCTTACTGCCTAAGCTCTGCGAGTTGGAGGCTTATCTGAGAAGAGAAAGAGTTCATGTTTGTGTACTTAGTGAGACTTGGCTTTGTGAATCAAAGGAGCTCGCTCTGAGTGGTTATCGTTGCTATAGGTGTGATCGGAGTGATGGTTACGGTGGAGTTGCCATATTGGTAAGTCTCTGCGTTCCCAGTAGACTGAAAACTGTTGTTCTGTCTGGCGCCAAGTTCGACTACCTGTGCGTTGAATTACTGAGTTGTTCTAAAATTCGAAATGTGTTAGGTATATATTCTCCACCAAACATACAGCTAGGTAGAAAGGAATATGAAGAGCTGTTTGGCCTTTTTACGACCAAGACATTAATAGCAGGCGATTTTAATGCTCATTTTCAGCCAATTTCATCTTTAAGTGATAGCCGCGGTAGGTTGCTCTTAGAGGTTAGTTCGGATAATCAATTTGTGTACCTGAATGATGGAAGCTTTACTCGTTGTGCAAGGTTGCGTAATCGACTGATCTGCAGCTCTCCTGATTTAACGTTTTGTACGTCGGACCTGGCACTAGAGTGCAACTGGAAAGTGTCTAATGAAAACCTTGGTAGTGACCACCTACTTATAGTTACAGAGCTTGAAGATTCCTTTGGTTTTATTCGAGAGAAAAAAAGAAATATGAAAAAGGCGAACTGGTTGGGGTACAGTCAAGAGATAGAATCTCTATGTAAGGAGTTTTCCGTTACTGATTCGGTGCAGGACTCTTACGATCGATTGCTTCAGACAATCAATAGATCTGCGGAGAAACACATTCCATATGTCAGATGTTCTAGTAACAATTTTCAGGCCAAAGTTTGGTGGAGCCCAGAGTTATCAAGAGCGGTCGCTGAGAGGAGGCTCGCTTTGAGGAATCTGCGGCGTTGCCGCACGTCTGAGAACTATGATATTTTACAGCAAAAGGTCAAAACTGCCAGAAAGCTAATAAGGAACGCAAAAAGGGAATCGTGGCGAAAATTTTGTGATGATGCGGGCCCTGATATGTCGACTAGCGACCTGTGGCGAAAGCTAAAGTGGCTAAAGGGACGGCGAGACAATGCAGATTGCTTGCATGACGATGAGGCTTTGGCCTTCCTCTCCAATTTGTCTCCAGCTAGTGTAGAGCTTCAACCTCACGAATTTGATATTTCTGCCACGCACAATGCTACTGATATATCTCTTTCAGAATTTGAATTGGTACTCAAACGGAAGGACACGTCAGCAGGCCTAGATAATGTAACATATTCGATGATTTATAATCTCCCTAGAAGCGCCAAACTAATAGTATTAAAAATTCTAAACATGATTTACAATAGTGGTTCGATACCATCGCAATGGCGTGAGATCAAAATTATAGCTATCCCCAAGAAATCCAACAATACTCTGAAATTTAGGCCCATTTCTCTCATAAGCTGTCTATGTAAAACCTTAAATGTTATAATTGCGAGGCGTCTGGAGTATTTTTTTGAAAACTCAGGGTATATTCAAGGTTATACTGTAGGCTTCAGGCGTGGGCTTTCGACTTTGGACAGCCTGGCTCGAATAGCGACTGATGCTGAAATGGCCCTATCCAAGAAGAAGTTTCTCCTTTGTGGGTTCGCAGATATAAGCGATGCCTATAATAATGTCTCAATAGACGCCCTCACTGAATGCTTGGTTGGTTTTGGTGTTGATGTACATATTTGTAGATATATTAGGAATTTTCTGTCGAACAGGCGGCTCGTGTACATGTTGCAGGATGGTGAAGTGCTCACTAGAACTTGCAGGCAGGGCCTGTGTCAGGGTGACCCTCTCAGTCCCATCCTTTTTAATATAGTTACAATTAACCTTTGTCATGGTTTTAACACTGACATTAACGTTTTACAATATGCTGATGATTTTTCGTTTTACTGTAGTGGGGAGAGCCTGCAGACTTGTGCTTCATTAATGCAGAATATTCTAAATAAATTTGTTAAAAACCTAGTTAAAATCGGATTGAGCTTGTCTTTAGAAAAGACTAAACTACTCGTGATAACTAGGAAATACCATGTACCCTTCGTTGAAGTTAAGGTGAGTAATCGGGTGATTAGGTTCGTAGATTGTGCCAAGTTTTTGGGTGTCTGGTTCGATGGACGGCTTAATTGGACAAAACACGTTAGAGAAACCGCCGATAAATGTAACGCTTACATAAACATCCTAAGCTACGTCCGCGGCTCCAAATGGGGAATACATCCGATACACTTAAGGCGGCTCTACCTGGCTTTGGTGCGAAGTAGGATGGACTACGCATGTCCTATATATGCTAACGCAAGTGAAAATCTGCTTAATCGACTAAATATTGTGCAAAATCGGTGCTTGCGGATGTGTGGTAGTTTTATTCGTACTACTCCTATATACGCGATGGAAAATGAGCTCTGCGTCCCTCCCCTAGAGGTAAGAAGGTGTTTTCTTAGTGACAAATTTTACCTCAAACTTTCAGCTCGAACAAATGATATTTTGAATTCCAAACTTAAAGAATTCTCGGAGATGTTGGAAGGAGGTATTCAATATTGGCGTAAAAATAGGACTCCGTTTTTACTAAATAGTCTTAAGTCTCTTGGTAACAAACATATGTCGCGTTTCAAGGTTTGGCCCTCTCATGAGTTCTCATTTTATATCCCTAGTTTGCCTCTACATGAAATAATATCCGTAGAAGTCCCCTCTATCACGTCAAAATCTCGCATGGTAACAAAAGAGCTTAAGGATGCTACGGAGCGTATGCTGGTGAACCGTTATTCGGAGTGTATTCGTATATATACGGATGGGTCTAAAATGGAGGGAATGGGCGGTTTTTCATTTTATGATGAGTCTAATGGTTTGGGGGCCAAGTTCCAAGTCGAATGTTCCCATATCCCTGTTATGGGGCTTGAATTGTTGGCTATCCTTGAGGCTATATCCTACATACAGACGAGTGGATATAAGCGGACTGTTGTGCTGAGTGACTCCAAAAGCGGTTTGTTACATTTGCTGGGGGCCGCTAGAAACGAGTGCTGTAGAAGAGAGGCTTTCCTCACTATTGATTGTGTCAACAAGATTTTGATCAGTGGGGCTAAGGTATTTTTTCAGTGGCTTCCCTCGCATATCGACATTAGGGGGAATGAGATGGCTGACTTGCTGGCCAGGGATGCGCGAGTGGGTGGGATTCCAGTTTACCCGGAGCCTCACTTCTCTGATTACTCGTCTTTGATCCGGAAATATAGTTACGAGGCTTGGGGCGCATATTTTGAGTCAAATTCAAAAGCCAAGGGCATCTGGTACAGGACGTTGGCAAGTGGGCCGCCTCATGTTCCGTGGTTTTCGGCTATCCGAATGAATAGGAGGGACTTAGTTTTATGTTTACGCTTGAGAACAGGACACATGCCTCTCAACAAATTCGGCTACATGATGGGCAAGCTCGAGGGTCCCGAATGCTCGGTGTGTGGCAATGACGAAGACTTACTGCACTTGTTAATGTATTGTAAAATAAATGAGCGTGAGAGGCTAGAGCTTCTGAAAGATGTTGAATGTTCCAGAAGTGAGCTGCTGTTTTTCATACATGGGGCTCTCAGCTCTAAGTTCACAATCCCAGGAAGCGACAGGTTTATAAGTTTTGTGATTCAATCTTTGAACTTACGAAAAGAAATCCAAACACTGACTATAGAGTAACGCAAAAATAATTTGTTTTTTTTTATGTATGTTAATTAATGTCTGTATGTAACTCAATGTTGAAACTTTTTTGTATGTATAAAATCATGTCTCTTTGTTTCAAATGTAAGTCATGTTTAACTCATGTTGTATATTTTGTTGGCCGACTTAACCTTATACGGTGAATGGCCTTTATATTAAATAAATAGAATATATAAAAAAAAAAAAAGAGGCAGCGCTCAAGCGTGACTATTCTGAAGCTAGAGTATATAAGCTAGTTTCCGCGCAATTTCTATTCTACCCTAGTATACATAAAAAGCTTACGTCTCGTCTTAGTCCTTTCTCGTGTCGCCGTAGAATGCTCCATCCGCATATTGTGCCTATGAACATTGGGTTCCGTTAACACGGGATCCAGGTTCACGTTCTTCATTTTATAATTCACTGCAAGCAAAAGAAAAGACTTGATTAGGTACCAGGGTCAACAACTTGTGCTAGCGGTGTGGTCGTTTACGTATTTATGTATAATTCATAGAATATACGTATGTAACGACATGAAAATAATTAGCACGTTGAAGTGGAGTGATGATGTAAGTACGAACATGTTTTATTAACATATACATATTATACGGTTCTGGAAAACCTATAAAATTTTGTCGTTAAGGCACAAACTCACGCAAAACCAAGAGAACCTCATCTAAACCATTTCTAACGAATCTATTTTATGAATTATGGGCGCCGCCAGTTATCCAATACATGACAAGCGGTAACGCAGATTGTATTCACAAATATTATACGTACTATAAAAAAGAAGGATTGATTCTAAATTAAGGTAGGTATATTTGTGTATATATGTAAGCAGTAACATACCCGATGCGACACCGTCCTGTTCTGTGGCGGACGTCTGTCTCATGAAACTAGGGGCCGTGGGTTCAATGCCTCGGTGCCTGCTACTCGAGCCAGATGATATCGAACCTTTGGACGGGAAACGCTCCGGTTCGGCTTGTTGCCTCCTGAAAACAAAATGAGAATATTATGTACAGTTTTTCAATCCTTTTAGGAGAGATTAAGAGACATTGTGACTACATACATATATAGAACAGATCCTTGGGGATATTGATTAGTAATTTCACTTATTTACATATTTTATTTAATATGTGAGACTGGGTCGTATAAAGATATAAATACCTTTATTTAAATTTTAGAAACATTTAATTATACCCGGCATTTCCACCGTATGTAATAACGGACAAAATAGGTGCAATATTAAACAGTACTCAATTAACACCGTTTTCAAACCATTATTCAAAGTACCTCGTGAACTCTCTGCCGCCATGCCAGTTCGGTGTGGACGAGTTGTGCCGTAGATCTAAGCTGGTCTGACGGAAGGGCTTGTCCACGCCATACGCGGCTTGCTTGTCCGAGAATCGATCCCCGCTCCGGTCCATTTCTAGGAGACGCTCTTTGTCTAGATGTCTGGTGGAAAATGTATGGATTAATAGTCTACATAGATTTATCTTACCATACAAAATTAAATCGTTTTTTTATATATTTTGTAATCAAGGTTTGAGTTCGCCATAGAAATACCTCGGCAATTGTGGAGATGGACACCCGAACTTTTGACTACCCCGCGAAAGTTTTAATCGTTTGTCTTTGTCGTAATAATAATAAAACAGAATTGTGAGAGAATACGCACTGAGGAATTCTTTATATTACTCAACTGTAAATAGTCAGTATTTGTAAATAACGACAACGCTTACCACGTATCACATTCAGACTATCTGAATAAAACGTATGTTCGATATGAACACTATCACTATCAAAATCACTAAATCCACAGTTTCCAAGGACCAACGTTAAGTAGATATTAATTAGACCTAGGTTCCTACAGACAATCATACCTCTAACTATCCCTCGATTATCAATGGCATGAGTCTTTATGTCTAATAGAATAACATATATCTCCTTACCTATCCGAATACCTCTCCCTAGCGTGCCGGGTGAGATGGTGCGTGCGTTCAAGCGAGTGCATCACACGGGAGCCGGCCGCGTCCGCCACCGAGGCCGAGCTGACCAACGCCGGCCGCACTTGACTCGTCTGGAAGAAACCGAGGGCCTATGTACGTCACTACTGGGTCTGCTCTAGGTTTAGTACAGTTAGTAATAGGGCTAAGTTTGAGATGGAAATAGTATGAGGCATGTTAGGTATGAGCCACATAAAGGGACGTTTGAATATATAGACAGCACTCAACCTGATAGGTAGTTAACCGTATCGACAGGCACTGGTCTACCCTGAGGATTGGCTGGTTACCTAACGATGTTTTCCCTCACCGTTAGAGACTGTACAAATGTACGTAAATGAAAATCACATTGTTAAATTTCACTCATTTGTACATGCCAGAGCCGGGATTGGAACCTAGGATCTCTAATAAGACAGAGGTCTAACCCACTTGGCTACAGCCGCTTTATATCATAGAATAGATTGCAAGTTAATGTGTAAGCAACCATTTACATTATCTGCCCTGGTCGTCTTTCTATCTAACAGAATGGGACCTCACTACTCTTAGCAAGGCGTGTTCTTCACTCAATGTCCATAAACTGATAAAGTTAATAAGTTTTAAAAATTGCCTTTTGGTAAAGTTGTAAAAAGCAACATAGGAGTTGAGGGGTAAATGGAAGATATTATACTAGATGACCTGCAACCATTGTTGCATAATAATGCTATCACAACTCTGATACTTATACTAAAGGTTAGTAGAGAAATAAATCTCTATATGTACGTATTAGTACTCGACCTATGTTAAATTTCATACATTAAAATAATTATGGGGAAAAACATCATCAGGAAAAAATGTATACATTGAGACAAGCTTATTCATTTAAATTATAGTTACCTGAAGGAATGACGTCGACTGCGGCTTCTGTAAGGGGCTGCCAGGACTTTGAGGGGACGCCGATTCACAGGAGGAACCACCACCGCTTTGCTTTAACTGGAAACAAAGATACACTCTATACGATTTTGTTATCTTTTGGGTGTTTATTTGTTTCCCGTGCTAGTCTAGAACGCAAAAGAATTCAAACTATAGTCTATTCGCGTTAAGTAAATAGTGACGTCATGATATACAGACGTTAAACTGACCAATGAGACGTTAGTAAATGAGAAAACAATTCACATCGATCAATTGCAGACGACAGTTGTCACGTCTCATTGGTCAAATCGTCGGGACATGATGACATCACTATTTTCCTAATACGAATGTACTATAGCTATTGTTTTTCTCGGCATGTCTTTGGAGGCTAGTCGACTAAGGGACTAGGAGTCAATGGAATTGTTGGACAATGGGTAACCACCCCAATATTCACCCTACCTAATACTATCACAACCCTAATAGTGTTGTTAAAAGTAAGATAGGAGGTATTGTGTCTCTAAAGTTCAGTCGACCACGAGGTTATGTCTTCGAAGTAAATAATGAACTTTATACTAGATAAGGAATATTGATATCACGTTTATAGCACAACACCTACTGAATACCTTATTACGCCATTTACCACATACTAGCAAAAAAGGAATTGAGAAACATTAGGTCAAGGTACTGCTAAGCATAGGAAATAGGAATACTATTTATAATAATCTTACCTTTCGCCTAGTTAGAGGTGTGCTTTCAACAGATTTGAAATACTTCTCATGCATAGAATCGTCTGACGCATCTTTGCGAGGTGACACGAAACTTCCACTTCTGTTTAGAGCTGAAATAACAAATGAAACGTAACTACACACTCGATAATCATGGTTTGTAATTGATTTCTTTCAAGGTATCTTATGGTAAGATTAAAATTATACTCTTAAGAGTCACACAATTTCTACGATAATCAGCGAGAGGTAATCTGCTTACTATAAACTTTTTTAATATACACCACCTGACTTTTAAACAGTTTACCTCGTTATGTAAAGTTTTCCCTCATTTAGTTTGTTTACTGAATAGAATTGCAACTGTTTTCTTGCAAAGTTTATCAATTAAATGGAATCAATGGC
The DNA here is from genome assembly GCA_030578115.1 of Leucoptera coffeella. NCBI lineage: Eukaryota > Metazoa > Arthropoda > Insecta > Lepidoptera > Lyonetiidae > Leucoptera > Leucoptera coffeella. The sequence continues at coordinate 205,667 of JAMBLF010000228.1, forward strand.
TTTCTCACGTCTGTTCCTAATATGGTATCTATCTATACATGTGATATACATATATCAAAAGCATAACTATTCTCTTACCAGAATGCGGTGATCTCTTCTCCTCGAGTGGCTGCGTGATGCTGCTTCTTTTCCTTAGTTGAGGAGTGCCAGAGGGTATGCCACAGGACGCCGCTGATAGCTCCTGTTGACAAAAAAGAAACATTAACGACCAGTAATCCTTGTGAGGTAGTCAGAGGTACTACAATAGACATAACTAAATATGCAAGACCATTAATTCTTGTGGAGTAGTCAAAGGTTCAAAAACAGACATAAGACATAAATATACAAGACCATTAACCCTTGTGAAGAAGTCAGAAGTTCAAGCATCCATCTCCGCAATTGTGACAAATGTATGGTGATTATAGACTCTTTACCGATATGTAGTGTATACATTGGTTAGCTATTGTGTATCCAGTCACCTACTCCATCAAAGACACTCAACACAAATTCCTCCAAATACATTCAATATTTACCACAAAACAAATAAAGTATTCACACATACTACCATACACACATACCTTTTTCCGCTGAGCACTACTGAGGCTGCTATCAGAGGACCTTCCAGAGTCCGTGTGGCGACAGACTGGCGCTCCCTCATCGCTGCGTCTTGTTCTATGGATGTCATTGCTTCTGTAAAAATAATTATAAAATTTAGTCCTTGCTGTAAATAGGGCGTAAGTAGTATAGGTTGCTTTTTAGCATGAATAATGGAGTTGTGATGTTTTATGTATATATATTGGTGCCAGATTGCTAGCCCATTACTCAATTGATTCAATTGATCCTTGTCCCTTAGTCACCTCCTACGACACGCCGGGGAAAACGGCAAAAAGTAACCTAGGATATCTCTAAGGGTCTAACGACTCCGAAAGTGATTGAAAGACGAGAATGTATATGTATGTAAGTATTATAATACAATCACATCTAAATATGTATAAGTAGAAGGTTAATGGGTGTCAATAAAGCAAGAGAGATTTTTCAGAATCTTTCCAGGTGGCGATCGATAGACTCTACCTATCCCGTCGTGGACATATAGGAGTGAATGTATGTATTTCTGTACTTATGTACCTGTGATGGCAATGGGTCTTCCGACTCCTAATGGGGCTGGTCTGCGTGATGGTGACATTCTTGGCACTGGACCCTTTGGTACTTGAATTCGTTCCGTTGCTGGTGGCAACGTCAGTTTGTGGTGGAGCCTGAAAAATAGATTACATTACTGCACTATGACAAAACTTTTGTGTGTATAGTCTGGTAAGTATATAAACTCAACATGTAAACTCACAGTGTTTCTCCTCGCTATTCACGTAATTACTGTTAACCCTTAATAATAAAATGAAATATTTATAGCTACAATAAAAATACACATTGATATATCAATTAACAATGGCAAGAAATTACAAACAATAGTTTCGTCTGTGCATCCCATTGTTACTGTAAAAGGCTTTAGACTCATCATATATTGAGGGCAATGATCCCACAAAGTCAATCTTTTGCCTTACCTTATTAGGGAACTAGGAATAAATCATGATAGGATTTTTCAAATCTTAGAGCTCTGAGCTTACAAAACATACATAAATAAACATCTCGTTTCCCTGTAGAGGGGTAGACAGAGATCACAGATCCCCATCTGTCCCAATCCTGAGAACTTAACGCTTAAGTTATATTCATGCACCTCACACATACTTCTAACATCAACCTTCAATATTAATAACTAACGGGACTTATCACGTATGTTTTTATATAATAAAGTTACCTTTATTCCCGTATAAGTCGCATTAGTTATTAATCATGAGTTTAAATCGCGAATCTCTTAAAACTATCAACCTTCAACTCTGAGCTTCACTCCAAAATAATATGAAAAGACTATTTATGTTAATGTTACAGTATCTCTGAATGGCGACAGCATCGGCACTAAGTCATATTCATAACAATATGAGTTAGGTGGTGTAGTCTGTTTATATATGCATGTCACACACTCACCTGTGCTCCACCCTGATTGGTTTGAGTGGCACTCTCCCTCCGTTTCTGTGGATCCGTATTCTGTTTCAACGTCTGGAGCTTAGCTAGAGGTATGATGTCGCAATCAATTGGTCTATGCCATACTGTTGTCTGTAAGCAATATTTAGAATTATTCACAGGGATTTGACATACTTATATTGTATTAGATTAGTTCCATGCTATTCTAAAAAGAATGCAAATCAGCTTCTGTTCCTTCCCACATGTCATAAGAGGCAAATATAAAGGAGCAAAATTGATCTATTGGGGGATGGGCTAGCAAACTGTCACACATACTCAATATACCTTCAGAACCCCAATATTCATTCTAAAAAGGGACCTAGAAGATATTATCACGCTGAGGTCCCATTCATAAGGATTAAAAGATGTGAATGTGTATGTGAACTTTAAATGAATATACACGCATAGTCTTTGAAAGGATGAACAAAAGAACAAGTTTGAAAGAACACACCCATTGTTATTTAACATTGGTGATCTCATGAGAACCAGTGTATCCATGTGACTACAGTCATTGTTATTGATGTTATTATTACTTTGCACATTGTGTTAAATCACAATCTCATGATTTATATTATATATAAGTTCCATGCTAGTTTGGGACATAATTAGAATGCTAACTGGCTGCCATTCATCTTGATATTGTAGGAGACAACTAAGGGATGAGGGATAAAAGAAATCTATTAAGCATTATCACAACCTAATAATTCTGCTAAAATGTGAGATCTCCTAATATCATTTCTCCAAGTAAGTTTCAAATGTATATGTTTGTTTATTATTGTCAGTTAATTAATTATGATAAGACAATTATCAGCACACAATGGAACTGCATCTGTTAATATGAACCTCTGACTACCAGGGTATACATCTTACTTGCAAGGGAGGGATGAGTCCTCTATTGTATGTTTATCATTTTATATTTATTAATTTAAGATTATGTGCACTTTACATACCTGGGTAGAAGCATTGTAATAGTAGAACCTATGGGTGTTGATGTCAAACAGTTCCCACCATTGCGAAGAGCTGGTTCTTTTCACTTTCACTCCCTAAAAATGGTTAAAGATTAAGTGTTAAACATGTCCATTATACATTTTACAACATAATCTACAGCCTTCTCACATTCATCCTTCAAGATATTGAAACCTTTGTGTGATGAAGGATTGATGATGAATGATTCTATGATTTCATTGATCCCATCTAGCTCAATCTGGTTTTATACTTCATGACAGAAAGAGAGTTAGTAAGGGACACACTGGTATTAATATCTAAAGATTTCATACTTAGACCACGCAGCAGTAATTTTACTCAAGCTTTTCTAAGCCCTATCCACTGCTTAGCGGATTCTGAATGTGGTAAATATAATGAATGAGTTACTTACAATCTATATACATGTATAAAATATTTTTTATCTAATTAGTTTAATAGAAGCTTAATAGTTTTAAGTTTGGTGAACTTTTATACGAAATATGTTAGAATTGATATGAATACCAACAATATACTCTCTAAAACCTCCATTTTAGCTACATGCAAATTAACCAGTTATCATTAGTGAATGTCCCACTGACCCACCTGCAAATATGCATGGTATTTCCTGGTTTAAATATTCAAGAAAACAATTAATTGGAAAAGTAAGAGAACGTATTATATGTGCTATATATGTGGTATTATTAATGTTGTGTATGTAAAAACAATCACACTAACTATACATATATTAACTCTAACAATTTCTTGTAATATGTATTACTGGATGAGTTATACTTATATATAGGTATTGATGCTTTAACACTGTTGACAATAGATAGGCAAAATAGCGTGAGTTGAAACAAAAAAGCAGTAAAATCACAAACTTACCTCAGGGGGGTCCCACACGCATTCACCCGTTGTTAGGTTTGCATACATATGCTCCTTCGTTTTGGGCTCGATTATTTCGACCCATTCCACCCTGGAATAATACATGGTAAACTTGTAGAAGCCTTAATAAAGTAAGAACAGGGTCAATACACTTTCAGGGTCTGCCAATCGACCATTTCCGTACTATAAGGAACTTCTTTATTGATTTTGCGACATTCACGGAAATGGGATATATTTGTCGATATGTCATCATGAACTAAATTATTGTACCCACCTGTCCGAAGCCATGCTGGGGGCGTAAATCTGATGAATCACCTATATACAAATAAACATTTTCAAGTTAACTTTTCACGAAATTCAGAAGAAAAAGCAATAAAAGTAGTCGATGGAAGGGGAACTGTCAACCATCTTGAATGTTTACAGCATCTCATTCACTCGCGAATGAATGACTGGAAGGCCATTGAACGGAATAAAGTTGCTAATACATTGAATTGCTGTGTGTAAGTATAGAAAATTTTGTATTAGTCGTTTAAAAATAATTTATATATTAAACGAGTGAGAGGTGTATATGTATAATATACCATACAGTATGTCATAGCGGAGACCAAGCAGCAATTACTATGTATTTGGTTTTTAGGTAAGATCCTTTTACAAGCGGCTGTATGTAGCCCAGTGGGTAAGACCTAGGACTTCATATGAGAAAGGTCCTAGGTTCGAATCCCGACTCAGGCATGTACCAATGAATGAAATTTAAATGTGTTTTTCATTTACGTACATAATTTACAGTCGCTAACGGTGAGGGAAAACATTGTGAGGAAACCTGCCTATCCTTCAAGATAGGTAATAGTCAGTGCCTATATACGGCGATACGGTTCACTACCAATCACGTTGGGTGCTGTCTATCTAGTGATACGCGGGCTTCGAATGACCCATACCTAACACACCTTCGAAATTTCGGAGATGGGCATTCAAGCCTCTGTCTACCCCGCCATAATAAAAAAAAGGGAGTGTGTATACACAAGTCGTGAAGCGTATGTATGACGTATGTATCCTTTTACAAGCTAAAGTCAATGATGTATATTTAATCGAATCGTATTGGTATTAAAGATATTGATAATGAACTCATGAGGAGGTTTTTACATACACACATGCATACGAATCGCGGCTAATTTCCTGTAGAGGAGTAGGCAGACATCATGCATCCCCATTTGTCCCAATGTTGACAGACCACTCGCTTCATTCATACTCATACGAGCTGTATGACTCCTACACACTTGGCAGTTACAGGTATTTCTAATGTCACCCTTTTTCAATCTGGATATTTGTTAATAATATGCAGAGCTTTTTACAAGAAAGCTGGTAAACTGTACGGCTAATAATATTACGAAAGTGATTTCCCAGAATCGAAACAACTACATTTATGATCTTCGCCTACACCTTTGTAGGAAAACGTAAAACATACCGACCACGCTCGCTTCTCTGCAAAGGGATAGGCAGAGATCATGATTTCCATTTGTCTCGATCCTAACAAATCACTTTCACTTCATTGACATATTATATCTCTTGGTGGTTAATGGTTTTTTAATGTCACGAATATTCAAAATGTCATCTATCAGACTGTCATATTATGTCTTATAGGATCGACCGATGAAATAAATTAAAAGCTTGTAATTGCCATTGGCAGTTAAACGCCTTGGTCGAACCCTACGTATGTAATCGCTCTTCCACCTCACACATATGTACCTTTAGTCAATCTCCTCACAATCCGCATAACATATTAACCATTGAAAGTCGTAACCGCAATCTTATCACAATTAGAGTACCCGCCACATACGGTGGCAGTTGGAGGCGTCGCCACAGTCGCGTAATCCAGTGTTGCCAGTAAACACGCCAAAACTAGCACTCACTGTGCCATACGGCTCGATACATTATATTGAGGTTTCATTTGTAACGATCTTTGGTTGCAGAGCTATAAACTCAAATAAAACAAATTAATATATCTAAGTCAAAATATGTTTATTTAAAATAGGCCCTATCACAAGCTCTCTTTGAATGTTATCTTATGATCTAAGTATAACAACAATAAAGATTATTATTTTTATAATTAACAAACATAAAGATTACAAAGAAAGTGAGCAGTGTGCCAGTTTTTCCTTAACAATAATTATGATCCCTATCGCCTAACGTGGTAAACGGTAAAAAGTGGCTTTGTCCAGCTATCCTCAAAATAAAGATTTTTGCTTCTTAGCCACTCTTGCATCTCAGATTTTCGTGACGATATTGTTGGCAAACTTGGAACTAAATTTGTCGTTTCCGCCATTGGGTGTTATTTTGTTGTTGTTTACTGTTTGTGCTTGATTCGATTTAATTCATTATTCGTGGTAAAACCGTTTAAAATGGAGGAGAAAATTATCAGAAGTGCTGCCAGAGAAATCATATCAAAGGTTTACTCATTTTGTGAAAGAGAGAAGGAGAATAAAGCACCTTTGATTCCACTTAATAATGTTGGCGAAAGAGTAGCCGCCATGACAGGTAAATTCAGTATTACCAGCGTTGTGGTTTTTTTTCCATAAAACTGAAAAATACATTTGTTTTTTTTTTTGTTTCAGGCGTATCTATTAGATCAATATATCGAATCACCAAAGAGGCAAGAATAGCCGAAACAAGTCAAAGGAAAATTTCAACTCCCGGAAAAAACCGTAAACGCAGCAAAAAGTTTGATCTAGACGAATTTGATTTGTCTGCTATTCGACAAAAAGTTTTGGCGTGTTTACTGGCAACAGTGAATTATGCAACTGCGGCGACGCCTTCATCTGCCATAATATATTCAAAATTATAAATATCACAAGCTCTCTTTGAAAGTTATCTTATGATCTAAGTATAAATTAAAAAAACTATTTCAAACATGGCACTGAGCATTGTCTTTACATATTTTTTACCGAGGTTAGATTAGCGGAGACCCTAGCTTGGAGAAGAACTAACAAGAAACTCCGGAAATCAATTTATTATAATCACCCTTAACAAACATAAAAATTACAAAGAGTGGGCAAAAAACACAACGCTGGTAATACTAAATTTACCTTTCATACAAAATAACACGCAATTGCGGAAACGTCAAATTTAGTTCCAAGTTTGGCTACTGCCACCGTATGTGGCGGGTACTCTACTATCCTCTTTTTATTATATTATTTAACACGTGTATTTATATACAAAACAGATGGACATCATGAAAATTATCGACGAAAGATGTTGCTAAAAATAAAGAAAATTAGAATTATTAATAAAGGCGATTCCTTTTGCATTGTCTTGATTGCTTCAGACTACAAATCGGAAAGATATAAACAACATGATTTATAAAATTCAGGCAAGTTAAATATTTATAATAATGATTGAATCTTGGACTTGAGGACTTTGGATCTCGTTTGGTTCCGTGATCATACTATGTTGGCAGGATCTCCAGTGCACAATATAAACTCAATTGAGTTGAGTTTAATATAAGGCACTATTTTAAGGCTAGGCGAAAATTCTTTAGACAAATGTGAATAGTAAACCTTAGACTCTGTGAAAGTTGTCGAACAGAAATAAATAAATAAAACAGCTGAAATTTTCGGAGCAAAAACCTTTCTCAATTATTTTTATTTTCGGTCTACCTTTGTTAATTGTAATACAAATTACTTGTAACGATACCATACTACTAAGGGACTTTTCCTAATTTTCATTTAAACTGCAGTAAGTATTACATTTTTATTCAAGTATTTTTGTTTATTTAAAACAAAGCAAATGCTCCGAAGATTGATTGCTAACCTCTCTAGTAGCCGGTATAAATTAGCTGAATCATTTACAAAACAGAGTTTGTGTAGCAAGATTTTCACCACGCAGGCATCAAAATTATCTACATCTACCTACCTACTTTCCGGTTAGTATCAATAGAGTGGATGTGGTTTTCCTTTCAAGGAAAACATTAGTGATAATAATAACTACATCGGTAATGAATCTAGTTTGTTTATTTAAATAATCAGTAATATTTATTGTTAGTCAACACTGATAACTTGTCAGACAAAGTTGTTTTATCATTGTTCATAATAGGTAATTTATCATGTTTATTATTTTGCACATTAGCTGCAGTTAATTGTCAAAATAAAACTACATTACAATGCAATATAAAAAATTGTTTCATTCAAATCAAAGTTCAGTTTATTCTGTAACAGATATTCCAATTGCATTCATGCTATGGAGACTGCTTTTTGTTTGATCATCAAGCTGCTGCATTAATTTGATGCACTTTATCTGCCTTCCTTGAAAGATACATATTATTACTGCTTGCAGTATAACTCGCAGTGTTTTAAAGATTTCGGAATATGGATATGTGAAAGCTGAGTGGATTCAATTACAGTCCCATTAATAGGCCACCAAAGAAAACTAGAATTGACAGATTATAATCCTTATTCTTTTTTTATTTCTTACAGCTATGGTTGTGGATAACATGCAATACATCCTCCCAAATAAACAAAGGTTTGTGGAGTTGGATAGTTCTCAGGCGTTTGAGAACCTATCTCATGAGGAGAAGCTGTATGCTCATTATTTAGCTCAGGTTCGTACAATTAATACAAATGCATCACCATTGTTAATAGTCCAAGAGCCAGTGAACCCTGGGAGTAACGGTCTTCCTGTAAGGTTAAAAATTTGCATACCTACAATTTATGGCATTCTAAAAGCAATAGCCATGACCTGGCAGGCGTCAGCCCTGCACGTCATCAACCCCTGTATTTTTTATACTGTTAGATAAATTAAATTTTAAAACTTGTTTCTGTAAGTTTGAAAATTTTATAGGATAAAGTTTATTTATTGTTCATCTTAAAAACAAAATGCCAGGCGATTTCAATAAGCAGAAGTACATGACAGGTGACTTAGAAAATGCACATTGATGAGGTAAAATAAACTTTATCCTGTATGATTAAAACTTTTATATGTTTTTAAGTAACCGTCTTAGAATATATATGTGCAATGCCAGGCGGTTTTGACCAGCATAAGACCTTGCCAGGCGATGGTACAGCTGCTAAGGGCGCGCGAGTGAGAGGTGTTATATGAACGCAAACATGTTTCTGTAAGTTTGAAAATTTTATAGGATAAAGTTTATTTATTGTTCATCTTAAAAACAAAATGCCAGGCGATTTCAATAAGCAGAAGTACATGACAGTTGACTTAGAAAATGCACATTGATGAGGTAAAATAAACTTTATCCTGTATGATTAAAACTTTTATATGTTTTTAAGTAACCGTCTTAGAATATATATGTGCAATGCCAGGCGGTTTTGACCAGCATAAGACCTTGCCAGGCGATGGTACAGCTGCTAAGGGCGCGCGAGTGAGAGGTGTTATATGAACGCAAACATGTTTCTGTAAGTTTGAAAATTTTATAGGATAAAGTTTATTTATTGTTCATCTTAAAAACAAAATGCCAGGCGATTTCAATAAGCAGAAGTACATGACAGGTGACTTAGAAAATGCACATTGATGAGGTAAAATAAACTTTATCCTGTATGATTAAAACTTTTATATGTTTTTAAGTAACCGTCTTAGAATATATATGTGCAATGCCAGGCGGTTTTGACCAGCATAAGACCTTGCCAGGCGATGGTACAGCTGCTAAGGGCGCGCGAGTGAGAGGTGTTATATGAACGCAAACATGTTTCTGTAAACTTGAAAATTTTATAGGATAAAGTTTATTTATTGTTCATCTTAAAAACAAAATGCCAGTCGATTTCAATAAGCAGAAGTACATGACAGGTGACTTAGAAAATGCACATTGATGAGGTAAAATAAACTTTATCCTGTATGATTAAAACTTTTATATGTTTTTAAGTAACCGTCTTAGAATATATATGTGCAATGCCAGGCGGTTTTGACCAGCATAAGACCTTGCCAGGCGATGGTACAGCTGCTAAAGGCGTGCGCGTGAGAGGTGTTGCGTGAATGCCTATAGTGCGAGTGAGACCGTTTATTTAATACGAAGGGACGTATACCTACTCTCGAGCAACAACGTACAGAGAAGAATTTCGTCTGTTGTGCCAACGATTTTACTTGTGTGGATGCTTTGAGCTATAACATTTCTTATGTTAAGTGATTTCGAATTTTCAAAGAATTAAACTTTATATTATTATCAATTGTGCAGTGATATTGTGTATTGTTGTACTTTATATGTGAGAGTGAGAGGTGTTATATAAACGCATACAGTAACTGCAATGAAATTTTAATCGGAAATTTTGCACATATATATTCTAAGACGGTTACTTAAAAACATATAAAAGTTTTAATCATACAGGATAAAATTTATTTTACCTCATCAATGTGCATTTTCTAAGTCACCTGTCATGTACTTCTGCTTATTGAAATCGCCTGGCATTTTGTTTTTAAGATGAACAATAAATAAACTTTATCCTATAAAATTTTCAAACTTACAGAAACATGTTTGCGTTCATATAACACCTCTCACTCGCGCGCCCTTAGCAGCTGTACCATCGCCTGGCAAGGTCTTATGCTGGTCAAAACCGCCTGGCATTGCACATATATATTCTAAGACGGTTACTTAAAAACATATAAAAGTTTTAATCATACAGGATAAAGTTTATTTTACCTCATCAATGTGCATTTTCTAAGTCACCTGTCATGTACTTCTGCTTATTGAAATCGCCTGGCATTTTGTTTTTAAGATGAACAATAAATAAACTTTATCCTATAAAATTTTCAAACTTACAGAAACAAGTTTTAAAATTTAATTTATCTAACAGTATAAAAAATACAGGGGTTGATGACGTGCAGGGCTGACGCCTGCCAGGTCATGGCTATTGCTTTTAGAATGCCATAAATTGTAGGTATGCAAATTTTTAACCTTACAGGAAGACCGTTACTCCCAGGGTTCACTGGCTCTCCAACTATAACCATTTGAAGGTAGACAGAACCTTCCTTCATTGTTGCAAAAGTTTGTCCCCGCAAACAAAGTTTACATACATACGCGTCACAACTTGTATATACACACTCCCTTTTTTATTATGGCGGGGTAGTCAGAGGCTTGAATGCCCATCTCCGAAATATCGAAGGCATGTTAGGTATGGGTCATTCGAAACCTGTGTATCACTAGATAGATAGCACCCAATGTGATACTTAGTGAACCGTATTGCTGTATATAGGCACTGACTATTACCTATCCTGAGGGATAGGCAGGTTTCCTCATGATGTTTTCCCTCACTATTATCAACTGTAAATTGTGTACGTAAAAGAAAAACACATATTTAAATTTCATTCATTGGTACATGCCAGAGTCGGGGATTCAAACCTAGGACCTTTCTCATACGAAGTCCGAGGTCTTACCCACTGGGCTACAGCCGCTAAAGAAAGTCTATAGTTATTATTATCTCAAGTGCCAATACAGTATGATATAGTGAAGATGTAACACAGACACTTTTACCATAGAGATAACTAGTTGTGTGTGCATGACCTGATAAAACCTGAAATAGTAAAATAGTACTTGATGATTGTCACCTACTTATTTAAGTTCTAACTGGTTTTGCAGTGTATTTAATACTTGTTGGAATAGACAATAACTGCTTACCACCAATTTCATATTATCACAACAAAAAAAAAAAGATAACGAACATGTTCACAACCATTAACCCTTGCGGGGTAGTCAGAGGTTCAGGTGTCCATTTCCGCAATTGTGACGGTAGTAATTCTATGGCCACCTCAAACCCACAGACATTATGACATAGGATACAGGTTATCTACTTAAAAGTGGGTTCCGAGTGGCCAAAGACCAACCCAATGGTCAGTAGAAAGTGGATACTTGACCTCTGACTGCCTGGTTTGACTTCAATCAATCAATCAGCCTATGACAGTCCACTGCTGGACGTAGGCCTCCCCAAGGTAACACCACAAAACACGATCATGTGGCCCTCAGCCAACCACTAGCAGCGACCTTTTTCAGGTCATCGGTCCACCTGGTGGTTTGACTTAACGGTCTTTAATGCACAAGTATTTAATGGAACATAAGACAGATAAAGACTTTTTATAGTAAGTCAACTCTGGATTGTCTACAGAAGAAACCAGTACACATACATAAATATACATTGACGTTCTTCAATCCCTTTCAGGGTGGACAGAACCTTGGAGACACAAAAACATCTTCTTGGTCACTTATTAACATATATAATGGGCATTAGCATTTAGCATTCTCTTACGTCCCAGACTAGAATGGTACAAAATTAACTGTTTAATATATTTATTTACAGGCTGCCTGGCATGGTGGTTTGATAGTGCTATTGCAAACCAGCCCGGAATCCCCAAAGATATTCTCTCTACTCCACAGAATATTTTTCTCACTTCCCGTTGATATGTTAAAAAAGGCTGCCTTGGAGGAAGGGGTTACGCCTGATGAGTTTCAGGTATTAATTACACATTACGAGTACATTATTATATATTAAATATACATTCATTCTTAAGTTCATAAATCTTTATTTTTGCTAACCCTGGCAATACAAAATAGTTACAAATATTCATTAAAATCATATAGAGACGATGTTGGATTAGAATTTTAATTATTGTAATTGATCTTAACCTAATTAGATTGTTATTAAGTAAAATCATGAACGGAAAATTATTTACTTACATGTTGTAACATTTTGTAATGCATCAAGATTATAAGTCCCATATACAACTCAAAAAGGGATAATCACTAAGTTAATATATAAGTTATCCAGCATTGTTGACTATTTTTCAGGCATTTTTAGTGTACGCAGGCGGTTTCTTTGCGAACAGCGGTAATTACAAAGGCTTTGGCGACACCAAGTTCATTCCTAACCTCCCCAAGGAGAAATTTGAGTTGATTGCCAAATCGTCACTCGCGTACCATGATGACAAAGTGCTCATTACGAAGTTATGGGAAAATGTGAAGAATCCAATGTACAGTGTGGCACCGAGATTGACTAGCCTGGGGCTGGCTGATAAGGTAAGAGTGTTTATCGATATATAGATTAGAACATAACGGTGAGGGAAAACATGAGGAAACCTGCCTATCCCTCAGGATAGGTAATAGTCAGTGCCTATATACGGCGATACAGTTCACTACCTATCACGTTGGGTGCTGTATGTAGTGATACGCGGGCTTCAAATGACCCATACCTAACATGCCTTCGAAATTTCGGAGATGGGCATTCAAGCCTCTGACTACCCTGCCATAATAAAAAAGGGAGTGTGTATACACAAGTAGTGAAGTGTATGTAAATTAGAACATATAAAAATTAAATAAGAAACATTCTTCTTAAGGTGGGTGTATACAGTGTGAACAATGGAATAGCATGTATGAGAAGGTGTGAGTGAAGCAAGGGAGATTTGTCAGGATCATTGCAGGTCTCAGCAACAATAGTCTCTACCTATGCCCTTAAGGGTGCAGAGGTGTGAATGTATGTATGTATGTTTGTCGATATTGACCCCTTATAATGTCCCGTGCAAGTCTGAGATGTAAAAAAATGCAAACAAGCTGCCATACATCCCAGAATGTCATAGGAGGTGACTAAAGGATTAGGGGTTAATGGAATCTGTTGGGCTATGGGCTAGGAACCTGTCACCAATGTTCCATTATGACATCACAATTCCAATATTATGCTAAGTGGCCAAGAACATGATTTTATGTTTCCAGAATTCTGTCCACCTCAAAAGGCATTACTTTTGAACATTCTTATATGTATGTATGATTCAGGATGATAATGAACATGAACCTTAATCCATATTAATGTCATCACCACTTAAATATAGTTGTCAAAAAGATTATTGTGTTTCCGAATTATGAGAGTGAATTGAGATCAAGAATCTATTTACCCTCACACTGTTGCTTCATGTACTAAACCTCTGGTGACTTATGTTCATACATCATATTACTAAAATTATGTTCCAGGGTGTCACAACATACTTTTCCAGTAACTGCACCCAAATGGATGCCGATCTGGTGAATGAGTGGATGCAACAACAACGCAGAGAGCCCTACATCTGTAGAACTTTTAAAACTACCGCTGACGATGGATGTAAGTTAAATCTTTATTCGATATATAAAAGCTCACATTATTACATAGGTAAATTTACGCTTGTACGTCGTCAAGGGGATAGGCCGAGACTATCAGTCACCACATGAAATGATCCTGACAAATTTCTCTTGCGTCACTCACACCCATTAACCTTCCCATTAATCCCATTTTGGTAGGGTTTAGCAGAAATATTACAATGATGGATTTGATCCTATATTGGTGATAGATTGATAATGCATTGAATATATTTGGGTAAAGTGGAAATGAAGGCCGAATAAGACATATGACAGTCAGATAGACGCCATGTTGAAAAAGGGTGACTTTAGAAGTGCCTATAAAAGCAGAGTGTGTACGAAGAGGTGTATGAGTGTTAATGAAGCGAAAGTGGTTTTTCCGGATCAGGATAGATGGGGATCTGTGATCTCTGCCTACCACTCTGCAGGGAAACGGGCGTGATGTATACGTATGCAGATTGCATTGACAATCTGATTTGACTGACTCTCTAATCTAACATAGTATTGAAAGTAATTATTCCATATACATACATACTACCTTTTCCCAGTTATTGAGTAAGCAGAGATCACATATTCCCAATTCTCTCTAACACTAATTTTATACGTCCTTTACAGTACCATTATACACGATCCACTACGCAGCCATAGAGAAAAGCCCAAAAGAGAACATTACCCTAGAAAAGGTGAAGTACAAGAACGCCTATTTCCAAATAACAAGAGGAGACTATAGTCCCCTACTCAATAAAGTGGTGGAGTACCTAGGAAAGGCAGCTAGTCATGCCCTGAATGAGAATGAGAGGAAAATGCTAGAGCATTATATTAATAGTTTTAGGGAAGGCGATTTGGATGAGCATAAGCAAGGCAGTCGCTACTGGATCAAGGATAAAGGACCTATTATTGAGACGTGAGTTATTGGGATAGTTTAATTTTGTTATTTGTAGTGTTTTTCTGCTATATGTTGTATGATTCAAGTTATACGAATACTACGGTGAGGGAAAACATCGTGAGGAAACCTACCTGTTCCCTGAACAGGTAATAGTTGTAAATGGCGACATGGCTGACCACCTGTCACATTGAGTACTGACTATCTGGTAAACACGAGATGAGATGGACACCTGAACCTCTGACTACCCCGCAAGGGTTAATGGTCGTGAACGCGTTTGTTTTTGTTTTGATTCAAGTTATAAGGGATAAATTTAGTTAATATCGGATATTTGCAGTAATATAACACACAATCTGTCCAAATTGTATTGGATATGAATATAATATAATGATAATACGATAGAATGTGTGTACTATATTTACGCCTCTATTTTCCAATGGGATAGGCAGATATCATCCACAATACAATACAATTTGGATAGATTGTGTGTTATATTACCCCTGACAGATCTCCTTGCCTCTCAAACATCCATTAACCTTACCATGTATACTGTTCTGTAATTTAACATATGCTAATAATATAATGGAATATTGATCTCCAGTAAAAAGCTTACTTATCGCTATATATGTTTACAGGTACCAAGGCTTCATAGAAACGTATCGCGACCCGACCGGAGGCCGAGGTGAGTTCGAAGGCTTCGTGGCGATGGTCAACAAGGAGATGTCCAAGAAATTCGGAGCCCTAGTCGAGGGGGCTGAACGGTGAGTGAGAAGTGTAATATAAAAAGAAAGAAAAACATTTATTCACTGCTATACATACACATTTTAACATAACACTATTTATACACACTTTGATACAATAACAATACACGTACATATAAGGAGTAGGCACTTGATGCAGTGAAATATAACTGCTATAGTGTGTACAAATTATATCTGTAGCAGTAAGTTATTATTGTGTTAATTTTGTGCATTGTGTAATTTTTTTCACTATAAATGCTTTTATTATATAATAATGAATTTGCAACAAAAGGTTTTGAGTTCCATAAATCAAATATTCTGTATTGCTATAATTTATATGTACACTATCCCAATTTCCAAGGAAAAAAACGTGATAAGACTTGTTCTTTGAAATAGCCAATATTTATCGGTATACATGTAATTTTACATGTATACATACACATCACACTTGATTCCCTGTAGAGGGGTAGGCAGAGATCACGGATCCCCATTTGTCCCGATCCTGACAGATGCTTCATTGACATTCATACATCTTCTCATACACTCTCGGCGGATATATGTACACCTAACGTCAACTTTTTTCAATATAGCGTCGATCTGACTGTTATATGTCGTATTATAATTATGCTTTTAATAAGACATGTAATTTTACTTTATAGAAACACGATTACTTAAGCTTAGTGTGTAGTAAACACCAACAACGGCTTATTCACTCAAACTCCAGTTTAACACTCATCAAGTAGTTGTATGTATAAATAACTAGTTGCCTTTCGTGTACAGGTTCATAAAGCTTCTGCCATGGGGCCGTAACTTCGAGAAGGACACTTTCCTAAGGCCTGACTTCACGAGTCTCGATGTCCTCTGCTTTTCTGGCAGCGGCATACCGGCGGGAATTAATATACCTAACTGTAAGTTGTTAGCACAAATATCAATAAATATTTGGTACTGAATTTTGTGAGTCCAAAACCCCAAATGTTCTTTAGAATAGTCAGCGCCTTTAGGTAGTGATATGGAACGTCGCTTATAAACGGCAGTTATAGGTGCTTTTATCATAATCAATTCAGTATCAGCCTTTTACAGTATTCGCCTAGTTAATCACTAGTTTGGTTTTGATGAATGAATCATTAAACCAAATGAAAACAACCAATAGTTGTGGTGTGGTTGATTTTATCAGCCACTTGAGTACATAGTAAGGTAGTTACTCACCCTGAGTGCGTACCACTAATATATACATACATACCTATGTATCCTATATGAATTTTTCCTCACACAGATGACGAGATTCGTCAGGACGAGGGTTTCAAGAACGTCTCCTTAGGCAACGTGATTCCAGCTGCGTATAAAGAAACCACCATACCGTTCCTCTCCGAACAGGATAAGGCTCTGTTGCAGAAATACCGTGTGCAGGCTTTTGAGGTTAGTATAATACATATATATATAACGCGAGTTTCCCTGTCGTTAGGTAGCGATCACGAGCGCATCTGTGCTGTTTCTGACTAACCATTTTCGCTTTATTGGCACACATACATATAGCAGTTATAGGTTCTTAGTAACTATAAGAATTTTATAGAAACATATTCTATATAACATTTAAAATTTCGTATATAATTTCATATATGTATCCACGCTTTTTTATTTCCCAACGAAATAGGCTAGCACTATATCGATCGTCACTTTGAACCATCTCAATTAATCTCACCTATATCCTTCTACCTTATCACTTCTATATTATCTTAGAAAGTGTAGAAAAAATAATAGAAATGTCCAGATGCATTCATTGTTTGTTGCTTATTTTATTTTTTCTTTAAAATTTTAAAATGTTGAATCGTTTTTCTGTAAAGTTGCGATAGCCTTAAACAAGATAGCCTTTCCATCGTCGATATAATGTTTTAGTGGTTCTGTTTCCCCGAAAAGGATAGAAGATCCTTAGTATATAAGTGCATATATGCCTTTGTTACAGGTACAAGTAGGTCTCCACGAGTTGTTAGGCCACGGCAGTGGTAAACTATTCCGGGTTAAGGACGGTGTCTTCAACTTCGATAAAGACAACGTTATTAATACCCTTACTGGTGAGTAAAATTAATAATACATACATACACATCACGCCTGATTCCCTGTAGAAAGATAGGCAGAGATCACGGATCCCCATTTGTCCCGATCCTGACAGACCACTTTCGCTTCATTGACACTCATACATTTTCTCATGCACACTCGGTGGTTATAGTACTCGTAACGTCACCCTTTTTCAATATACTGTCTATCTGACTGTTATATGTCTTATTAGGCCGGCCTCTACGTAACCGCCTTTCCACTTCACTTAATATTTATTACTTTTGTCAATCTGCTATCATTCATCCGCATAACATAAACGAAAAATAAGAAAACTATTTGAATTGCATACGTTCTCGTATGTTTGAGTACGTACGTGCAAGAAGAGTGGCTCAAAAGCTATACTAGCTAGTTAAGCAAATCAATCAAAGCTCTTGTTACACCAGATACGACTGGAGCTAAGTAACAAGTTGTGAGTCAGTCACCCTTACGGATAAACCTATTTACATATCAGGCCTCTATTACTCTTAATAATAATGGGATAGGCAGATAGATACGAGTAGGTATCAATTGTCACCCCGAACGATCCTGAAAAATCTTTCTTGCTTAGTCCATTAACATTTTCATACATGCTCTTCTGTTCTTCAAGCTATATACACCATACACCTGCCGTAAGAAGAATATGTCCAATTTGATAAACTGAATAAATTTGTAACAACAGACCGCCCAATCATTTCCATGTATATCTAATCCTTTAGCACATATGGATAATAAAGTAGTTAGTTACCATTCTTCTTTCATCCCAAACAAGTACAGGTACACTATTTATATGTGTCTTTACAGGAAAACCAATAGAGTCGTGGTACGAGGAGGGTGAGACCTACGATAACAAGTTCACCACCCTGTCATCAGCTTTCGAAGAGTGTCGCGCGGAGGCAGTCGGTCTCTATCTGAGCTTGGAACCTGAGATACTCAAGTTAGTTTGTTTACTATAGGATGATAAGTACTAATTGACCGATAAAGATTTATTTACTACTGGCCTAGGCAGATACTGTTATTCGAACGATATTGACAAATTGGTTTCAATTACTCTCATAAAATAACCTTCTCATGCTATCAATTCACACTCTAATTTAATCATCATATTATGTTTTACGAGATTCTTATGATAACAAAGTGATTATAGTTCGTGTAAAATGTTATACCGCCTTCGTTTTTTAACACTACCATACACTGTAATTATCTTTCGTTACTCATCTTTCGATCAATTTCTACATGTTCTTAAAGCACGAAGTAAATCGCTTATTTTTAAATATATTATGAGCAGATGTATAAGTGTCAATGAAGCGAAAGTGGTCTGTTAGGATCGGAACAAATGTTGATCTGTGATCTCTTGCTATTTCTCTACAGGGAAACAGGCGTGATGAGTATCACTACATAGTATAAAACAAAGTCGCTTTCTCTGTCCCTATGTCCCATTGTATGCTTAAATCTTTGAAACTACGCAACGGATTTTGATGCGGTTTTTTTTTAATAGATAGAGTGATTCAAGAGGAAGGTTTATATGTATAATAACATCCATTAAATAGTGGAATAGGCTATATATTTTATACCCGTGCAAAGCCGGAGCGGGTCACTAGTGTATATATACTAACAGTTTGAAGTATTAATAGCTAACTAAACGCCTTTCGTGGCAGGATCTTCGGCTACGAGGGCCAGGAGGCGGAGGACGTGATGTACGTGAACTGGCTGAGTCTGCTGTGGAACGGCGCTGCCAAGGCCGCCGAGATGTACCAGCCATCCACTAAGACGTGGCTGCAGGTTAGCTTTATGTCTAGGGTCTAATTTGCCTCTTATATAAAGGAGGAAATAGATTGTAATAGTTGAAGTACGTAGTATCTTAGATGTTTTTAATGTTCTTAGTTTATCGCAAAATGCAATACAGAACATCGTGATAGCTGACAGATGACTGCTGACGAGAATGCTTTAAAGTAGACTTTGGTCTTCAGAAGTGTGGATGAGGAGTATGAGTGCCAATGTAAAGCAAAAGGTTTGTCAAGATCGAGAAGGATGGGGATCTATGACTCCTGCTTGCCCCTCTATATGGAAACGGACATAATGTGTTTGTATGTATGTATTCCTCCAAAAAATTGTAAAGCAACAAATGGATCAATATATTGCACTATGGGCTAGTTACCGTTCACTATTACATCCTTATAGTAATCGTTATTAACGTAGATCCTATGTTATATTCCTCCCGAAATTAATTCTAAGACCTCAGTATAAGTATATATTATCCATTGCAGGCTCACGCAAGAGCACGCTTCGTACTGATGCGTCTGCTGGAGATAGAGGGAGACGGCATGCTGAAAGTGACAGAGACGGAGAAAGACAAGAATCTGCTGCTCACGGTTGACAGGGATCGCATCAGGACTAGGGGAAAGGAGGTTATTGGTAAGAGATTTAAGATAATTAGAGAACTATAGTATATTCGCATTAAGAAAATAGTGACGTCATCATGTCCCCACGATTTGACCAATGAGACGTGACAACGGTTGTCCGCCATTGGTCGAAGAGACTTTTGTTTTCTCATTATCTAACGTCTTATTGGTCAGTTTACTTTTGTATATCATGACGTCACTATTTACTTAACTCGAATAGACTTATAGCTGCCTTTCTGCTTGGTATGGCGTTGGTAGAAGATTATTCTCAAAATTGAAACCATGATCTTAAGTTTTGCAGAACGTCAATGTTTTGTCATGAAACTCTTTAGTTGTTTTGCAAAGGTAACTGAAACATTGTCGTAAGTTTATAATTGACTCAAGTATCATGACACATAATGGTGCATGTGATCATGTTAATGGTATCAATATGATACATACATTTTTAATGTCAATTTTCGTAAATTTATTTTGACACTAGACACTTGTATAAGTCTGTATTGTTTCTATAAAAAGTCTTACCTTAAGTCTACCATCAACAATATTTATAACTTTCTTCAACATAATTAACAATTGTCTCCAACAACAAGCTTAATAAAACGGAAACACGTTCAAAACCCCAAATTACATGCATATACTCTTTCAGGCCAATTCCTTCTAAAACTGCAAACGCTAAAGGCGACTGCAGACGTAGCGGCCGCGGAGATGCTGTTCGAGAAGTACAGCAGCGTGAAGCAGCCCTGGGACAGGTGGCGAGATATTGTGATCCTTCACAAACTGCCTAGGAACATCATGGTGCAGCCCAATACCCTTATTTATGGTGAGTCACTTTTTACTACTCACGAACTAAATATAAAGAGGACCCGGCGTAAGGAGCGGTTCCCGTTACGCGGTGCGGACGCCAAATGGCGTGTTTTAATTGGTGCGGAGACTAAAAATGTGTAAGAAAGAAGATACCTGATTTGATTGGCCGATGCCGTGTTTTGATTGGTTGTAATATCGCTCCTGCATCACGCGTACCTCGTTTCACCCCGCGTAGTGCAACACTAGTTTCAATACAAAAATTGCGTAAGGGCCACTCCTCTTATTAATTACTCCATGGGCCTTACTCCACTAATCCATGTAGGCACAATATTACTACAGTATCGATACAGTAATACTTCAGTGGCCGTACTTTGACACATGGTGGGGTGCCAAAAATGACAATTTACGGTCACTAAGGGTATGTGTGTATTACTGTAGCGATACTGAAGTAATATTGTGCCTACATTGCATTAGTGGAGTAAGGCCCCTGTTAACACTTGTTACGTGTTTAAAATATCTGGTTAAAAAGGCTTAAAATTAATTGCCATACATTATTATTGAGAGACTCGTGATATTCATTCATTTTACAAGATAAACGGGACTTATCGCTTGTTTGATAAATAAAGTATTACCTCAACAACTGACCTGTGACTAATACCATTACAACATGATCGAAACGACATAACATTGAGTTACTTCGTGATTGGGACGCACAAGTGAATTGCGGGTCACGAAGTGTATTTTTGTTTAACATTTTGCAGCTATCGTTATAACGTGTATCGTGATGAGAAAATCTCAAAACGTATGGCTTTATCACTAACATACTATTTTAATACCATCACAGTCCCCGTAGTAATGCGAAACAGAACCGAAGAAGTAGTAAATATAACAGTCAGATAGACGCTATATTGAAAAAGGGTGACGTTAGGAGTACCTATAACCGACGAGTGTGTATGAGAAGATGTATGAGTGTCAATGAAGCGAAAGTGGTCTTTAAGGATCGGGACAAATGGGGATCGGTGATCTCTACCTATCCCTCTACAGGGAATCAGGCGTGATGTGTATGTATGTATGTAGAAGTAATCTCAATGTTTATTCCTCGTTATTTTCATGCATAAGGGATAAAACGACTTTTTTTTATTATTTATAAAGCCATTCACCACTAAGGTTATGTCGGCTGAAGTACAAACACTGATGCCACAGCGTTTGAACAGTTTGGCATCACAATTCACTAAATATTCAGCCGAAAATAATTATTTGTATTTTCAACTTTCACTGAGCTGCTGACGTTGTTGACGCACCATAGACGACTGATAAAACGACTTATGTATGTTAATTTTGCTTCCAGAGAACGAAGTGGTGCTAAAGACGTACGATGCGACTGCAGAAGGCATGGTGAAGTCTTGGGTGGACCGCTTTCCTTCCACGGAGGTCGATGATATCCTGGATAGGCTGGCGGAAGAGGACAAGCAGTATTTCAAGGAACTGGAACCCCTTTCTGTGGATGTTGAGGCGTGAAGTTAGTGGCTAAAGAATTTGTAATAAAATGTTGAAATAAGTTGATCTTATACGGTGGTTTTATTTGTCTTCAAAGTTAAAGGTATAATAAAAATACTCTTGTAAAATACACCGAATACGACGGTGAGGGAAAACACCGTGAGGAAACCTACCTGCTCCCCGAACAGGTGATAGTGCTTGTAAATGACGATATGGCTTACGACCTGTCATATTGAGTGCTGACTATCTGGTAACAAGCGGATTCGGGGTGGCCATAGAGGTATTACCTCCGCGATTGCGGAAATGGAAACCTGAACCTCTGACTTCACCCCGCATGGGTAATGGTCGCGAACGCATTTGTCTTTTATAATAGAGAAGTCGGCCTCAGATTAAATTTCCATTTAAAAGGTTATGTTTTAGTGATGGCGATCAATGTGTCAGATATGAAAGGGTTAATAAACAGAGGCCTGACTAAAGCGTTTCAGCAAAATCGCAAATTTATTGTACTTCAGTAATGGTGTGAAGTAGCAAAAGTGTCAAATTTCACAATTGATGGTAGCAAACTTGTCAAATTTCGCCATTTTAATGGTAAGTACTGTTGCATAATTTGCCACCTATTCATGTTGGACACTGATGATTATCAGGAAGAAAATAGGTTTCGAGTTGTTGAATGATACAAATCAGAAGTTGATGGAAGACACTACTCTTTGTAAGGATCGTAAATATTTTTGGTCTTTACGGTTGTGTATATTTTATGGGTCAATAAAACACAATATTCAACTATATTATTTTATTCACATCCAAAGCAAAGCGGCATAAAAATCGTGAAACTACACGAGGCTCCAATCACAGTACGGCTCAGCACTCAAAAAATTAATAAAAACATGTCTATTTATAAATAAAACCTTACGTCGGGTACAATTCACAGGCTGTTGCTAAAATTATTACGTATTCCTTATATATTGAAGCAATATTAAAATTTATATATTTTTAGTAAATCAACAGTGTTTTTTTTATCATATATAGTAATACAAGTATAGTAAGGCCAATAACAAACTAATTTTCACATTAATTTCTTTCAGTTGAATATAGTTGTGGATAGGATAAGTGTGAGAGTATGCGTTAAGGTGTTTGCGAGAATTTATATCATATTATACTATTCTTAAAGCTTTTGTTAAAAATCTGGAGTGCAGGTTAATTTGTCTGTAGATATGTCTTCATAGTTAGCCAAGATAGTTAATTTGAGAGAGTATACGGATATAAAGTATACATTAAATAAATTAATATGTTAACGATTTTGATAGGTATAAAGAAAAGAATCTTATTAAGATAAGAATTATGCAAATTATTGCAGATAGAATTTAAATTAAAAATTTACTAGCTACTTAGAATATAAGGCTATGTACAATTCTAAATGTTATTAGAAAGTTTATAAAGAAATATATGAAAAATGTGGACGTAAAGAGAACAGAACAACTTTACATAAAGTATTATAGTTTAGTTAAATTATCTTACTTCTGAATTTTAGTCACTAATAATTATATTTTTTCATTGCAATTGGTAACTGGTTGTAATACATACATATGTATATTTAGATAGTATAAAGTTGTGAATAAATTTCAATTTGACAGTAAGTCGTTGAATGAATGGTGGTAAAGTCTAGTTCAATTCCTTTCATGACTGTTTAGGAAATTTTCGCAACAGCCTGTATTGTAGTTAAGTGTAAAACATGCTTTGGACATAAAATTATATTGCTTACAATTAACTGCGTATCACACATTTAATATACTTTAAACAATTAAAGAAACTAATTTATGTCATTTCTACATACACATTAAAAGGAGATTGCAAAATTCACGAAAATGGCAACAGGGTTTACTTAAAATTACGTAAACGTTATTCAACTATAAATGTAAGTAAATATTGAACCGACGCTATGGTACAAAATTTGGTTTTAAGAAAATTCTCTATAACATCATAAAAACAATAAATACAAAATACGTATTAATTATGTTAAACTAACATGTCATAAAATTATTACTAAGCACCATTCTATTCGATTTAGTAAACACTTCAATAATATTTGACTTAGTGATGCAATACTTTCGATAACTCATAAGAACTTAAAATTGACTTAGATCAACTTCCGTATTAAATAATATTTATAATATATTAAGTATATTTCGAGTTTTTCATTGCTTTTTGGCGCTTAAAAGCAAAACACTACATTAAAAACCATTTAAGGCACTAACAATCTTCGCAGTCGACAAGGAAACGTGTTCCGAGCTTAGACTAAACATTAGATCTAGTTTGAGATGAAATAATAATTTCTAATATTTTTTTAAAGAAAAAAACTAAGCTTAAAAAGACGCAGAACTCGTAACGACAGGAATTTCAATATCGCTAAGGGTTTCGCGTCTTATAATTGTCATAATTTTAGTCTCCCTTTAAGTTTCAAAATGTGCGTCATCGTACAATAGTCTAAGCAAGATGGCGGGTTTAAGGGACGCTATGAACATTAATTTAGAATAAGATTTCCCTTGATGTAAACATAATAGAAAATATTTGCCACAAAATACAGTCTTTGAACGGCTGCCACTATTCACAAAATATCACTTTTGTAGTCAAACACGAGACTGCGCGTTGATGTCTAATTGAAAATCTAGTTTGTCAAAATTGTTTACTTTGGCTAGGACCTACACATTAAACTATATTGACATGGACTCTTGGTCTTTAAATTCATTAATGCTTCGATCTACAATTTTCTATCAGTCAACTTTTTCAGCGCATTCTGAACAGTCGCCTTCGCCTTCAAGTGGGACACTGGATCTGAAAGAAACGTCGCTTTCCTTTATTAAAGCATGGCCGCCTCTCCGCGCTTCTTTGTTATTCATATGATCGTATGTGAGTGACGCTGCACTGGGACAAGATCGAGCTAACATTGCCTTGACAAATGTACATTACTCTCGGATGGATATACGTTGCAATGCGTATTTATAAATATTACATCAACATACACTACATTGATTATTTACTGATGTCCGCAGGTATGGTGGTTTTAGTAATGAAGGGATATAAAACCTCTTTCGATAGGAATTAGTGCTTACTCCTGAAATACGCAAGCGTGAAGCGTGCACGTAAGTAGAAGGACAAGATTGAAGTACGGATCGTTTGAGAAGTATCGTTTAGACTGGATTTAAGAGATCGACAGATATACACACCTGTCAGGGACACTGTCCAGTTTGGTGGCGCTGAGCAGTTTCTTGCGGTTCTTTATCCGCTCCATGATGTTCTCGGGACTGGGCTCCTTCTCGCTCTCTTTGAGGATTATGGCGGAGTTCCTCGTCTTCTTCGGTCGGAAGGTGGCGAAACTGCCAGGCGAATACATGGACACGGTGCGCCCGTACTTGGGCGGGTCTCTCAAGCTAAGCGGCTCTTCGTTTTCCGGGCTGTCCAATAACGAGAGAGTCCGCCCGTATCTGTGAGGATTGTACGTCAACTGGTCGTAGTCCATGTAGTGCCTGGGCGGTTTTCGGAAATCGTTCCTGTCGAGAGATCTATACGCGTCCTTTTCTGATAGTCCCTGACTGTAACGTAGCTCGGTTCGTGGACTGACAAGTTCGCTCGGCAACGGCCGGTATCGTTCAGTCGATGGGGACAAGTCATTAGCCGGAGAGAAATTCGTTTCGTATGAGGTAGGTGAGACCGGTGTTGAATCGTATTTGTATTCAGCAGTGCCGTGAATAACAGCTAATGGGTCATATTCGACAGCCCCCGGGCCGACCAATGTGCTTCGTCGCCTCGGTTTCTTGTCGTCGAGCCTTATGTAGAAGCTTTTACGCCGTATTCTCTCAGCTAAATCTTCCTTTTCAGGTGAGATGGGATCGCGTTCTTTAAGGTTCGTTCGGTCTTGATTATTTTCGTTGCTCGATAAGCCCGTGCTTGGTTCCGTCAATTCTGAATTCGTGAATGAAGATCGACTACGTGAACGTCTGGAGGGATCAATTGAATCAAGGACACTGGCAGGTTCAAGTAGTTTTTCTGTTTTCGGTTCAGACTCTTTGCTTTCAGTCTCTTTGTCCGCACAGAATGAAATTTGTGGTTCTATCACAGGATTAGTAGGAACTATTTTCTTGACTCTGGGTAATCTAGAGAAATCTAATTTCAAACTATTTCTTTTGTTCGTTTTACTGGCATCGTTTTCATTGATTGGTTCTGAGGCTACAGACACGCTGTCACTCGAACTTCTATTGTATTTGTTCTTTCTCCCTAAACCGTTTAACAGCAACGACGTAGGCCTTTTTGGTTTGTCGCTGTTATCATTCTCTGTATTATTTACATCAGTGCCATTATCGATTTTCTTATTTTTGTCTGTAACCTTATCTGAAATTTTATCCGACTTTTTGAATAAACCCAGCACCCTCGAAACTGTTGTTTTGTTAGGAACAGTTGTTGGACTGTCTGGAATCACTGGTGCGGTGGCATTAGGGGGTGTAATATCGCGTTTAGTTTCTTTACAAGTTTCTTGTTGTTCGCCGTTAGTCGAAGTTGAATTTTCAACGACAGTTGCATCCTGATTTTGTGGTTTCTTTGGTTTTACACCATTAGATATAACGTTTTCGTTGTTAACAGGTTTTTCTGGCGAACTAGATTTACTTGCAGGCTTATCTTTCTCTGGTGAAGTAGTTTTATTGGAAGCAAACTTCTCTAATTTGTGGCCAATAGATTGCAACATAGATTTCTTTTTTGGAACAGTCGAACCTTTGGACTCTTCGGGGCTTTTGTCCTTCTCCTTTTTGGTAACCTTTTTCTTTTCAGAAATACCAGAGTCAACTTTCGATTTCGAGGAAACTTTCTTTACAACCTTCTTTTTTACTACAGGTTTGCCATTAGTGGCTTCGCTCGACTCTAAAGGCTTTAATGTAACTCCTTCCTTTTTAGCATCATGATTAAGTACTTTATAACTTGTGTCATCTTTATTGACATTGTTCGTTATTTTTGATATCGATCCTTTTCGTACTGATCCATTTTCAGGTTTTTTGACAAGCGTTGGTTGATCTGTTTTAGGAGGAGTAGTTGTTTTTGTAGCGGTTGCTTGAATTTGCTTTTCATTTTCTTTCGTATTATCGTTTTCTTTATTGTCGGTTAGAGATTGAGACTTTTGCAAACTATCCCCTCGTTTCTTTTTAGGAAGACTAACATTAAAACTAACTTCTATTTCGTGTCTGGCGCCGGGACTTGGAACCCTAACGTTATGGGACAAACCATTTTTACCAAGTTCAGTATCGTATCGTCTCGTGAAAGCCTTTTCAGGAGAAGGAGAGCTGGCAGGGTAACTTTTTGGTCGTATAAGTTTGGATTCTCTTTGGATCTCTTTTGCGTTATTAGGTTTTGAATCATCAGCAGTTATTTCCTTATTGGAAATATCTTTAGGTTCAAAAGCTTTCAAGAGATAACTTTTGGGTGTTGTTAACTTAGAATCCTTATTTTCCTCTACGCTGTTTCCATTTTCAATAACAACTTTAGACGTTATATCCAAATTCGTTTCTTTGATATTATCTAAAATTGGCGAAAATGGCGTTGTAGAGCGACTTCGGTCTTTACTTAATATGCATAATGGCGACAAAGATTTGCGTGTATATGGAGAGTCATCATTAAACGTTGGAGCATTGTTTGTGTCGGGAGGGCTACTAGGGGAGTCACCTAGTTTATTCTTCTTTT
Organism: Leucoptera coffeella; assembly: GCA_030578115.1. Lineage (NCBI taxonomy): Eukaryota > Metazoa > Arthropoda > Insecta > Lepidoptera > Lyonetiidae > Leucoptera > Leucoptera coffeella. The sequence goes on from JAMBLF010000228.1 coordinate 233,789, forward strand.
CTCGTATTTCCCGAAGTATTTTTTGAGTTTCTAGTTCCTTTTCCTTCTTCAATTTTGCATAAACGCTTTCGTCTGGCGGAGTATCGTAGAAATCTGGTCTGAGGAATCTCGAGATACGTTTGCTTCGAGGTTGATCGCCGCTATTCCTGAACGAATGCCTTCTAAATCCACTACCAATCGAATTACCGATTAAAGGTGGTCCGTATGCTGCTATATAACTTGGTTCAGAGAGTATGCTACCAATTTCAGGTGGCGGATCTTCGCTCGATAAGGTTCTTTCTGGAGTCAGATATTTGTTGAGTAAGGAACGATCAGGCGTACTCCTCATGCTGCTGGCTCGCGAATGACTAGAATCTCTGCAGAGTGGGGTTATTTTGGTATCCAATAGATCAGTCGTGGAACTCAGTGGCATATCTCGTTCTCTTGATACGGTGTGTCGTTTTAGACGAGGCAGAGTGGAGTAATGAGGGACCGATTGTGAATCGACATCGATTTGGGGTATTTGAGTATTTCGTATTTCTTTTTCTGTGTTCGTTGTCTCCTGGTCATTTTGTAGAGTGGTCGAGAAGTTCATCTTGTCTTTGGGTGGCTCACTATTGTCGTTGGGCATGTGTTTCGTAGCGGAGGAGCTACGGACGCATTTGGTTCGTTCTTTGTTAGCCGTGTCTGCGTTTTGCAGTGAGAAGGTGCGCTTGAGGGTCCTCGCGGCGGCTGGTGGCAACTGCGCCAGAAGCTGTCGCTGTATCCGCCGGGACAGCGCCGGCGTGAGGCCCGACAGCGTCTCCAGCTCCTTCTCACTCAGTTGAATCGCACTCAAATCTAGATCAGACAAGTCTAAGCCGTTCTCTACGCTCATGTCGCCTTTTTGTTGTTGTGCTTTTGTTTGTTTACTGGTTTTCTTAATACTACCTGAAAAAATTAATCGGAAAACACACATTTCGATCATGCAATAGGCGCAGATGTCTCTATTTACAATGAATTTTCAGTGACGGATCAAATCAGATATTGAAGTTTATTTTTCTTAAACTTTAAGTTTAGGACAATCATAAAATTTTAGATATTGATTAATTCAACGATGCAGTGTTAATAGTTATAATACTCACACATCTACGACATAAAACGCTTTAAGCTTAGAGAAGTCTCAGCAAAACAAAATTAAGAACACAACAAACTCTAATATATGCATTAAAATGTTGCTTTACGAATGAATAATGGAGAAACTAATAGAATAATATTGAGATAGCAAATCAATGAGGCTCACGGCGCGACGCTCGCAACACAGAAAACGTAAAGAAAACAAAACGAGAAAAGTACCTATTTATTTGTGTCGTTTGGGGCTGCCAGTGCCGCTGGTGTGTGAAGCTTTAGTCGGTGCAAGCAGTGTATGGCGCATCCCTGCTGCAACCAACATAAGCTCATACCGCTGTGATCATCCGAAGCACCCTTCCACTACCGCCTGCCTCCTCAGACAACTACCCTCCCCGCAAGGGAGCCGACATCCTTCTGCCCTTATTTACAGTGCTCTAGCAATGAGACTCTATACACCAATCACGTGGTCACAGTACAAATTGAGTGTGTCTTAAAAGAGTAATTTTCAAGAGAGCAATGCAACATTTTTCTGCCAATGTTAGCTCGAGAAAACAGAAAATATAAGGGAAATAATTCACAAACATAATCATTATAAAGTATGAAAAACACTACAGTGCGGTTACGATAATGTTACTGAAAAATTTACAAATTTATTAATCTCATATAAAATGAACAACAAACTGAAAAACAACATACAATACATAATCGGCAATGAAACAAAAAAATCTAGTGCTGTAAACGTAACATACATAAATGATTCTACTTCAATGGTGTTCAGGACTAACACTATAAAACATGTCAACGCCGTTTATGTATGAAAATGTTACTAACATTGCCACAACTAATATATTCAAACGTACAGTTATTATTAGATTCCTTAAATTACTATATTGATATCTGTAGTATATTATTGACTATTGTTGTCCCTTGTTCGTATGAGACGGAGATAGAATGCTTGTCATTTCTCTTTCTGCCACGTCATAGGAGGCGACTAAGGAACTAAGAATAAATGGCAACTTCGTGGGAAGTCACTAGCACTTGTCACCAATGTTTTAGTGTAAAAAAGTATTTAATAAACAGGGTCCTGTAATGTATATGAACGGTACCCATTTATCCCTAACTAGTACTCAATTTCATTAAATATATTTGGACCCTAACGTGTATAAGAAAAAGTTAAATAGAGATCAGATTTACAGTTTCCTAATAATAAAATCTGTCGTTTTTGCGTTTGCTTTTAGTAGTATATAGTGTAGTGTGACAGTGGTAGTTGTGGTGTTGAAATATACAAATACTACTACAATATTCACAAAGACTCCATGGTAAGTGCTATAAATAGTGCGAAAGAGTCAACACACATATGCGTTCTCTTTTGCACATGTTATAGCACAAACAGGCAGGTTTGCGAATATTATTCAAACGCAAAAACGCTTGAAATCTACTGAAGAACATTTACCGTAAGAAGTCCTTGCGCTGTTATGTTGACAGATATAAATTTTTAAAATTTGTTTTACACACGAGAAGGTGTACAGAGAAAAAATTTACAAATAAGGTGTATATTAAATAACACATTATGAATGAAATCCAATATAACAGCGACCGGACTTCTTAATAGTAAAAGATTTCTACCTTAGCCAACCCACTTTGAACCCTAGTATCTTGCAATGACTTTGCTACTATAGGTCTATATATCTTAGTCTAATGTTTAAATAAACTAAAACAATAAGACCTAGAGTTTCCTAATCTTTACAAACTACGTAAGGTCAACTTAAGTTGGTTCCCTACCATGCTGTATTTATTCATTTTACAAGAAAAACGAGACTTAACGCGTATATTTTATGAACAAACAACAAACGTATAAAGGTGAAACGTTGTTTATAAAATATACACGATAAATCCCGTTTTTCTTGTAAAATGAATAAAAATCGGTAGTCTCTCATATTGTGTTATATTTATGTACTTATAACCGTGTTTCTTCATGCTGTGTGTGCATGCATGTGTGCTACAATCCACGGCGTCTCTATATGGCAACATTAGTGACATAGTCGTCGTGCAGCGTGCAGTGTTACGTCACGTCCTTTCTTACCTCGCGGGAAGCTTTGCCGGGGCTTGTTGAACATCGAGTCGAAGTCAGCGTGGAGGTCACGCCCGCCCCAACCTTCGCGCCTGGTACATAACATTGGGTTACAGGTTATTTGTACAGGTAATAGTTAGTACTTGTAAATGGCGACATGGCTTACGACCTGTTACATTGAGTACTGATTATCTGGTCAACAGGTGGGTTCGAGGTGGTCATAGAATTACAACCTTCGCAATTGTGAAGATGGAAAAATGAACCTCTGATTACCCCCAAGGGTTAATGGTGGTGGACGTGTTTGTCTTTTGTATAATATGTTTTAAACAGTTATTTTGCTGTCTAACAGTATTAATTGCACAAATAGTCACGCCTCCAACGACATTTACAGAAAGATTTACAGAGGCTATCGATCGCTGAACCTAATAAATCTCTCTAGTTCCTAAACTGACAGCTGGGGAGATACAAAATCCTCACCAACATACATCAACCAACCAACCCAAACCAAATAATCACACACGATAATCACATACATAACTTTGAAACAGACTGTACACAAAATTGACAGTTTAGTTTCAGAAAAATCAAACCATGTGATTGTGAAACTTCAACAAAAAATACAAAAACAAACGAAGTACTATCGTATAATTTTCTATGGTGTATCTAAAATTACTTTTTTATATCGAATTCGCTAATATGAAGATTTCTACTTGTATATCGCAGTACCATTTTGTCTAACAAGTACATTCAATTATACTAAATCACATTTTATGAGTACTATGAAATGTATGTGGATGCAAAATCACATCACTTACGTTTCAGAATAGCTTCTTTTACTTTCCATATAACTATGATTGCTGCATGCAAAAGAGATTAATGCTATACATACATACACATCAAGTCTGTTTAGTATATAATATATCACAGTCACTTTTAACTAGGTTAGAGTCTAAGGCGCATGATAAACTACATCTGTTCGCCCTTTATACATTTTACGACATGACATTCCGTCACAAATTTACGTAATTTAGCTAACCACTCATTATACATACGTATATATTATTTAATAAGCCAAGAAAACTTAAATCACACTATATAAGTAGGCATTTTAATATGTGTTTTCCTGCAGTCACAATTAAGTTACACTTTAGTAACCTAATTTAGGATCTTCAGTGGACACATAAACCTCCTAGGACCCCAAAATGGTCCATCGTACATCATATATTTGTATATACACCGGGCATCGAACCCAGATTCGTTTAAAAGCAAAGAACAAATTAGTAAACATTCGTATACTTACAGCAAATTATGTCTCCTTGATAAGCGAGGACTGCATGCGCGTTAAAAAGAAAACAGCATTAGTACTACATCAAACACGATTAAGGCTTCTCAAAATGGTCGGGTTATATACACATACGCTCACTTATATTTTAACTACAGCTGTATTTACTAAGCCACTTATTTATGTGAAATTTTCAATCCATTATTGCAACGAACGGTCATATTAGACATTCAAAGCTAGTTTTAAGCAGCATACTATGTACACAGAATAAATGAATATAATATTACAACGTTCAATATGAATTAGGATAAATTTCTTATATAAACGTTGTATTTACACAAGGTTTGTTTAAAAATAGGCCTATTATTTTATACAGCGGTTACAACCCGTCATTGGCACGTCACAAACGTCGCCATTTATTAATATATCGCCTATTTGATCACCTCTTTTAAGTCTAAACCCTACGTAATTCAAGAGACAGTAAATATAGTTGCAAAGCTCACATTCACATTCCCACCTACCTGTTAAAGAATGGTTTCTGCAGATTGTTGAACAGAGAATGGCTGTGCTGGAAACCTGGGCCTTCCTCACCGTTTAGGCGGTTGGTCAATGCACGGACCTGAAACAATTAATAGGCATTGTCATACATTGATATAAAATGAAATCTACTTATATAGCTTTAGTTAACAATGGAACAGATAAACAGGCCCTCAGATATTTCAGATTTCGTAAGAGAATATAGTAACAATGTCCTTAGCTGTGTGGAAAAATCAGCTAGTTTGATTACCGCAGTTAAGACTGACTTAAAAATGACATTAGGACGTGGTCTATGTTTGGATAAAGGACCATCTTGATGATCATGAGCTGTTAGGAACTGGCTATCTGGTGAAAATTGGGATTTGAGTCGGCAAACACTTTCGTAGTAACCACGCTGGTCACTTATTCCTTTCACTATTGCGAAAAGAGTAGCGAATAGGAAGCGTGTATTAACAGTATGTATGTAAGTACATACATATGTTTATCCAAGACAGACAGAATACAACTATTACAGAAATAGAAGGACATGAGTGTATATACATATAGAAAACTTTAAGAAACAACACATACAAACTTATGCTCCAACAATTCCATCTTGCAACGAAACAACTATACGCTTGAGTATATTAATCCCACATTAACACACTAAGCTATACGTTCCTTAATTCAATGGGCTAACAACATACGAAAGGGACACTAAACTAAGTAGAGGTATTATCAAAGGGTGAAGTAGCAAGACAGTTAAGCAGACGTCGTTACAAGACGTAAGTGGCACAATGGTATAGTTAGAAGTACTTATAACCGTTCAGGGTGTAAAGTGTATTGACTGGATCGGGAAAAAATAGGATCTGAGATCTCTACTAATGAATACATAAATAATTGTAACGTATGTCAGTACATAAAACCTGTCACGAGGTTAGTTTGGAAATTAATTTGTTTTAAAACTTAATATCAATCTAGGATCACATAAGTTGAAACATTGAAATATAATTTAAAAATACTTTAAAGACTATCATGATTCGGACATTAAACATACGTATATACACGACACCCTCTATTCTCTATAAAGAAATAGAGATCACAGATTTTTCTCGATCCCGGCACTACACTACATAGTCGACACTTTTATCGCTTATGAATCCTAGATTGTAATTTCATTAAACACGCGGTTAACCAATGTATTTGAAATGGTCCTAGGAACGTTAAACACTAATAACCAACTAAGTAAACACATAAAAACCTTTAGGTTTTAGTACCACAACCTAGGTATTGACTTAAACACTGAAAATAACTGCCGGAGTGCTGAGCGAGCTAGTGCATAGATTTATAATTAGAAATTGGTTCAAGTGCTCATTAATATCTACTGGCGAAAGCGTACACACTTACATAACGAACTATCACGACTGCTAGCCTATGCGGAGTAGCCAAGAGAGTAAACGATTTAGGTCCACGTCTCAGATATATTACTGATCAAAAGGTCTATGGCCAAATTGAACATTATTTGACGTTATAGTCAGTTAAACGAGACAAATTTCGAGCCGGCTCGCAGTATTACACAGATGCCTATTCTAAAAAAGGTGCAAATCTCTAAACATTGTTTCCATCTCAATTATAGAGATGATATAAATCCATATTTTGGTTCCCATAGAGGAGAATATATAGGAACAGATACCTATTTTTCGCGGATTTTTGCTTAATGCACTGTGTAATAATCTCGAATATAATCCTACAATACCTGAAAATTTATAAGTCATATTCTTACGTCCTAATATGACTAGGATCCACATGTCCCTAAGTTACGTTAAGTGTTCCTTACAATAACAGTAATAAACTGTACTGTGTAACTGTACAGTTTAACGTCTACACATGATTAATAACTAACGGGACTTATCGCGTATGTTTTTATATAATAAAGTTACCTTTATTAACCCGACGTTTCGGCTACGTTGCAGCAGCCATGGTCACTGGCAGACTGTCAGTCATACGCGATAAGTCCCGTTAGTTATTAATCATGAGTATAAATCGCGAATCTCTTAAAACTATAATTAACGTGTACAGTTTAGTGTGTGTAACTGTATAATAAACTGTATAAAAAATATAAACTGTGACATGTAATAAAAAATATAAGTAATATATGCAACTCACCCTATCCAGCAGCGTGGAGAAGAGGTTCTCAGCAGTGAGTAGGTGGAAGCCTTCCTCTTCCTCGTCTTCTTCGCCAGAGCTCACCGATTCCGCTCGGGCCGCGCGCGAAGACCTATGGAAAGGAAAACAGTGTATTCATATACTGTACCTGCATGCATCTTATACTCATTAACTTTAGGATTATCCTATGCGGATTTAATTGCAACCGTTCTGTCCATTTTTGCAATGCTGTTAGGCCATACTTCATCCGATAGCCAATACAAAATGTGACAGGTTTTTAATTTTACCATGAATATGATGAGTATTGAGTATTCTGAAAGATGATAGGTTTCCTCACGAATTTTTATCTCCATACGTTCATCTTTCCTGGCAATATTGAACAAGACCGTCGTAATTGCAGAAATGACAGTTGAATATTCATATTTCCCATATAACCACTGCTACTATTTATTTGTTAAAAATACGGCATAATGGAACAAAACAGATATTCATGTAAAGTTCATTGACACTTTTACTACTACTAACCTCAGTCTATGCATGTGAGAATCATCTTCTTCCTCAGATTCGCCACCGCTTGCCAGGCTGTGGAAAACAAATTGGATTAATAATTACATTCTGATCAAGGAAATATTTTCTACACTACCTTAGATGTAGTGGCAATCGCTCAATAGCTTACAAGAACTACGAAATTATATGTGAGTAATACCGTTCAAATGATCCCCTTTAACTCTAATCTCAAAGTCGAAAATGTCAGGTGTAAGAGGTGATATTTGGTTCGAGTAACTTACTATACTTATAGGACATAAATTTTACGTTTGTAAAATTTTCGAATTACATACTTTGCGGTTGGATCACCATCAATAACTTCAATAACTATTCCACCTCTCCATGCTTATTAAAACTCACTTTTTTCTAGAAAGGTTCAATGTGCCAAAATATAGACATGAACACCTTTTTTCTTTACTAATTTCTTAAATTGATATTAGCATACCTATGGATATATGAACTTTTTTTGTTTATTTTTTTTCAATTCAATATATAAGTATAATTTCAATAAATAGGCAGAGATCCTCAAGATATTTTCATACAACAATCCACACAAACTCACCTAATCCTCCGATGCTTCAGCCTCGGATGTCGGGGTACCGTGATGTCTTTCTCGAGACTCCCCTGCCTTGGGGTCACGTACCCCTTGCCCTCCACCGCGATGGGTATGATGAACTCCCTCGCCGACTTCTTGATGGGCTCTCCGGCTGCGTTGGTGCTGTGGTCGCTGTTGGAGTCCGATGAGACTAGACGTCTGGGAAAATGGGGGGTAAGATTTTGAATGTTGACTTAATACTAAAATAATACTTAGTAAAAAAATCAATATGAATGTCTCATACTAGTCTAGAATGTAAAAACAAAGCTAAATGGCTAGTCACAAATGTTAGGGCAACGAAACCACAATATTCATGCTAAGTGACCTAGGAGATGTTACATCTTCGAGGTTCTGTCCACCCCGAAAGGGATTAAAAGACGTGAATGTGTATGTATATGTAAAATGAATGCTTTTTTTAAATTTCACCTTAGAAAACAATATTTGTATGCTTGAATGCAAAATGTATTAATTCTTATTCATAATATTTAACATCCAAATTTGTATATAGAAAAAAGATCTTTTTCGATCGTGATCGATGATTGTTTTTGACAATTGTACTCCTAGCGACATTCAGCGTATCTTTTTTTCAATTATAGTATTATATGAACAGACTAGTTTATATCAAACAATTATCCTTTCTTTCAATGAAAACTGTTGTTTTTAGCATTTAACATAATTCCTAAGAGTAACAAGAAATAAATGTATCGACTTAAATCGCTATCGCTAAAATATTTGTTACTTAGATTAAAAAATAAACTATCTAGATGAATAAATGCTGTATGTAAACGTTAATGGTTGTGAGTGAAACAAGATACATTTATCACGATCGTTTCAGATGGCAATCGATAGTACCTATCCAATTGGTGACGTAGAGGCGTGACTATAAATACGTATGTATGTATCTGAATATCATCCGTACCTGAGTGGCACCTGGTTAGCCACCTTGGGGGCCGGTGAGCTGGCTGCGGGTGGACTGGGCACCGCCCTCGGAGCCTCCTCCGCTATGTGGATCGGGATGATACGCTCCACTGATGCACCGCTGTCAATAAGTTACATATATTACTATGATGTACATAATGTCCTTTTAATTCTTATACAGGTTTTGGAGACGTTATATCTCAAAGGTTATTTTAATGCCGTACTCATTTGCTAGAAGAATTTCTGTTATTGTATATTCTATTGGTGATAAAACTTTAGAGATATAATTGTACTCTCCTGAGTCTACGTTAGAATTAATAGTCGTTATAACATGAAATATTAAATATGCCTTGGAATATTGTCACCATAATATCGGTATCTATTTAATATGCTCCAGTTCCATATGTCCAGTTTAAATTGTTCCCTTTTAATATCTACACACATTTCACTACTAAAGCTATAATAATAATAACAACCTAACACTTACCGGTTCTTATGATCATCCAACTTATGCAGCAACTCGCTCTTGAAGGGGCGTGGCGAGGAGGTGCCAGGCGGCGTGCCAGGGGGCGTGCCCACCGAGGCCACGCCCGCCGACGACGAACGACTGTACGGCATTGGTGGTTTCCCTGAATAAAATAAATTATATTAACAATAATTGCAGGATCAACAGATTTTGGAGGTGTAAGTAACGTTAACTTATCACCGCTGTTTACAAAAAGTGAAAGTTCTTTTAGACTAATATGAAGTAAAATGTAGTTATAACATTTTAGAATATAATGACTGTAAATGGTAACACGAAATTTTTTATCACTTCCGTTGTTGACTAATTCACAAATAGGTTCGATGTCGTAACACAACAAACAATAGAACTAACAATCGTTATCCGAATATTCGTGATTGTTATTTATTACCTATAGTGTATTCGCGTTAAGAAAATAGTGACGTCATGATAATCAGAGGTTAAACTGGCCAATGAGACGTGAGTAAATGAGAAAACAAGTCACATTGACCAATCGCAGACATTCGTTGTCACGTCTTATTGGTCAAATCGTTTGGGTAATGATGACATCACTATTTTCTTAACGCGAATACACTATAATGCAAGTACTGAAATGCTTTTCTGCACCTGTTGCTATGAGCAGAACGAAATCTTTAAACCCACCTGTCCGTATAGCTGAGGAAATAATGTCTCTAGCGGCTGCCCGCTTCCTGTCTTCGCCAGCTCTCTCTTCAGCGAGCTTCGCCATCGAGTTCTGAAGGCTCCTGGAAAACAATTTTAAGATAGTATTAAGTCTGTTTGACCTGTGGTAGGTTGTGACACAAATATAATACTAAGGAACTACTTTTAATTCCGTGACGTCATAGGAAGTAACTTAAAGTTATGGAAGAGATTCTTAAAGTGCGAATGAAAGTTGCATGTGAATAGAATAGATGTTTTGATATACATTCACATTCTTTAATCCCTTTCAGTATTCACAGAACCTCGTCGATATAATATGTCCTAGGTCAGTTATTTAGCTTGAACATTGGGGGTTGCGATATCATAATGGAAAATTGGTCACATGTTTCCAGCCCATTGCCAATATATTCTATTTACCCCTAGTCCCTAAACTACTTAACCTAACTCACTTTTAACTAAGACCTACGACATGCTAAGAAGAACAGTGTCTTGAATACTATCATAATAGTAAAGTTAAGGAAAAATTAGGTACAATATTATAAGATTGTGTTCTTATGTTTTGTATATTGTTATTTATTATTGTGTTGGTAGCAAAGTAGTTTTGTTATTTTTTTATTTTTATGGATACTTTAGGTTTAAATTAGAATTAATATTATGTTTAGTTTAATTTCTTTTATGTAACTGTTTGTATCCTAAATAATTAAAAAAAAAATGCTCTCAGACTTATGATATGGTACAAAATTTACCTCCTGGCATCCTGTAAGAGAGCACTGGGGTCCACACTGATGGTGCTCTGTGAGGGTTCGCTCTCGGTCTTCTTCACGCCACCCGCGTGATGGCCTTCTTGGGGTGCCTAGAAGTGTGGCATACAAGATTAAACATTTGACTACCAGTGAATAGTTTGAATACTATAGATCTAAATGAGTTGTGATTTGATAGTTATTGATAATAACTTCAATATGAAGATTGTCATATAGTATATTAGACAATACATCGTGAGGAACAGGAAACAGTCTTATTTTCGATTTAGTTCAGATACTGCACACGGTTTTATCTCGGTAAAGATAGGTATCATGTTGATGTAAATCATTTAGTCCGCCACTAAAACAATAGTCGTAAGCTAAGTTTTATGATATGTTATCTAAAGGACAAAGTTCTCCAACTTTGTAAGTAACCCATATTTAATAGAACTCAAGACTATCATGAAACTAAAATATCGTTCAACACTTACCGCCGCTGGCTCAATTCCGATTTGCTGCAGTCTCACGGTGCCATTGTCCGTCGGTTTGGACAACTCACGGTCTTCGCTCTGAGCCTTCGGCTTAGCTATCTTCGAGACAACTGTGAACAGAAATAGAACTTAAGTATTACTAACTTAGTTATTTTAATCTCAATATAGATTAAATCGAATTTTAATTATTTAAAACAATTGAAGAGTGAACCCTACAAAAATAAGCTCTTGTGAATGTGACAACATTTGGTAAATAAATTGACATTTACGAGTATATGGTTCATTTCCATAATAAAGATGTAAGGAGTAACATCAGATTCAAGTCCTTCAATCCATTGCAGGGTGGATATTTCCTCCTAGAAACAACTAGTCTTTGGTAACTATTAGCATACTTATTAGAGTTGCAATTGCGTTGACATAGAATATTCGGAACCTCTCCTAAAAGATTCAATTCACCCCAACAAGCCAGAAGGAAAGGCAACTCCTTACCTTCTTTTGGTGTTCCCAGACAGTTTAGGACTGTTTTAAATATATGAACTTATAAACTCACCTGGTTTAAGTGGAGCCCTCTTTACATCGGGTGTTGAGTTGAGAGACGAACGCCTCTCGTATTGATCCTTGAAAGCGTTCACTGTGCTTCCTAAACACGTAATAGGCAATAGTCACAACACGATAGTCAGAAAAGGTGATTAGTAGATCTGGTTAAACGGGGGTTCGATACTACTTTGCTTATTCGCAATATTCTTAATCAACATACATACAGGTAAGCGTCACCATTTCCGATTTTGTGGAATAGTAGTGTATGGCCACCTTAAACTTATTTTTTCATCAGATAGTCAGCATTTTATCCTGTGCTAGTCAGGGCCGTAAAAAGAATGCTCACTAACAGCCGTTCTTCCCGGCATGTCGTAGGAGGCAACTAAGTTACTAGGGGTACTAAAATCTATTGGGCAATGGTCTAGCAACCTGCCACCAATATCCCATAATGAGATAGCAACCTCAGTATTCATGCTAAAAAGTGACCTAGAAGATATTATATTTCCGAGGTTCTGTCCACCCCGAAAGGGATTAAAGGTCGTGTATATGTATTGAGTCAGCATTTAATTTGATGGTAGCATTTCAAGTCACAATGTATTTCGCAATTACATTGCAATACTAGTCATGTATATTATAATATAAAAATAACATATAAATACTGGTAATAATACCTGGCAACGACATCTTCTTAGGCTTGGTCTGCGCCGGGGGTTGAACCAGGGACAGTGAGGTCAGCTTATCAGTAGCTGCCGATACCGCTGGCTTCGTGTCTTCCACCTAAAGTCATAGCACTCATATAAACAATTGCATAATTACTTTACAAATAATAAAAAAAACGTTAGGATTTTTTCTTAATATGTTCGACAACAGATGACAGTAGTGAGAACTCAAAGTAAATTTTAGGTTTTAAGATTTTAGGTAAGATGAACTTGTCTTTAACGGGAGGTTGTGTACCTCCCGTTAAAGACAAGTTCACCTTACCTAAAATAATATCTAAGCTGACAAATGACAATGACAAATCAATATGTAACCATAGCGGATAATGTTGTATTAAATTATACAGTAGCACTCATTAATATTTTTACATTATTACACCAATTGAACTAGCCCCTTTGTAAGTTCATTTAAGACTTGTTTTAAGGGTACTAGCCAACGTATACTTAAAAAATATATTCTTATTATATATAGATAAATACATATATACTATATATAATCAACAACCAGTGGAAAGCAGAAGAAAAGTGTAGTTCTTAACTTTTGCTCCACCGGGGATCGAACTCGGGACCTCACGATTAGCGTTCAGGTGGTTAACCAATCGCGCCACGGAGGTCGTCAACAATTGTAGTGTACTTTACCTAAAGTTAAACAAATGAAGCTATTACAAAACAGCATACACTATGTGCTTACCTTTTCTGGCACTTTAACCTCTTCCTTAGCCTCCTTCGGTGGTGATGGAGTTTTGGCCTTTATCGCTTTAGGTGCTACTGGTTCTTCTACTTCTTCCTTTGGAACTTCCTCGTCAGAGGTCACATCTTCTATCACCGTCTTTGGAGATTCCAGTGTCATTGTCGCCGAGGATTTCAGTGGGTTTACCTGTTGAGAATAAATGGTTTGTTACGAGAATGCTATAAGATGTTTATGTTGCACTGAAATGTGTAGGCGACTAAGGGTGAAGAAAATGTATTAATCGTTAGGCTGGCAACGCCACTGAGGCTGTAGCCATTTTAAAATGGACGCAAGGATGTGCATGAAGTATTCGTAGCAAATACGTAATAAAAAAATCAGTGCCTCTGGAATATTAGTGATATTAGTTCTATCGCTCAGAAATCCCTTAACCACTATTCCAACATTTCACAGCATACATAATTCCACTTTCGTTTCATTGACACTCATACACCTCCTCATACATCACCCTTTTCTAATATAGTATTCATTTGACTGACATATGTCCTATTGCACAGGCCCCTACGTAACCGCCCTTCCCCTTCACCCACATATATATTCCTTTTATCAATGCAACATAAGAAATCATAGAATAGTATAATATCGAATAGTTTACCTCATCATCAACATCCTCAATGATAGGTGGCGTGAGCTCTGGTGGCGGTTCGTCGGGTAGTGGCGGCGGCGAAGGTGACTGTGATCCACCGGATAGCTCTTCCACTACCACCTGGTCGGTAGTGGCTGAAGGAGCGATGCGGGGTGAACTGGAAATAGTATTTAAGACTCAGTTACGGTAGATAAAGTAGTCCTTGGGTAATACATTTGAAAAGTATCATTGATTTCAATACAACTCTCATGTGTCTATATTGTACATTTCAAATATTTTACATTACCAAAATGGGAGATGAACGTTCTGGATAGGATATTAATTCCATACTTTGGTACATGGTTAGTAAGTAATTTTCTGATAACATAACATAACATTAAATTGAAACATAATGACCTAGCGTAAACGAAAATCATTGTCTGTTCCAAGTAATTGGTATAAAACTGAAAAATTATATAAACCTGGAATAATCATGGATATTTTAACAAAATGAGTAAACCGGGTTATTTTATATTCTTACCTGGCAACCCTCTCCTTCTTCCTCTGCAGTCCACTCGAAGACATGGCCAGCTCCAACTTCCTCTTGTTATCAGCCGCCGTGACTATAGTTCTAGTGGGGGACGGCTTGATCGCGTCTTCTCCACCCTCTGCGAATATAGATTATTTATAAGCTTAGGTAAAACACTGATTCTTGGTTTTAATTACCATCAATCAACTATAATAGAAGGTTAGTGTTCAATGTCACCGCGTCCAAGAAATTGTGACTAGTGCATATTTCATACGATAAGGCGGTTTTATCAGTAAATCCTAGCAATTTTCAGGACTCTGACAAAGTAGGAAGAATTGTGCTCTTTTGTAATTAAGGACTGCAGTTTCTAACCCATAATAAAACATTCGTTATTTACTAAATATTAACGATTCTGTCGTGATGGGTTATCAATCTTTAACATACCAGCGACAAGCTCCAGAATCCTCTTCTCAGCCGAGTTGCTCGGCTCAACCGCCATGGACGCCGACCGCGAGATGTCGCCACCAGTTTCTTCTTGCGCTAGCTCCACCTATAACAACAAAATATAGAATTGGTAGGAAACGTATTTTCGAGGTTCTAACTACTTTGATAGGGCGAAGAATTGGTAGGAAACGTATTTTCGAGGTTTTGAAAGGCGTGGTGCATGATTGTGCTACAGTAAAGAAAGGGGTAACACCAATGTATGCTGACTTATAACTAGCTGCCTTTCTTGTTGCCATGTTGTAAGAGGCGCATAAGCGAATAGGGGAAAATGCGTCTTTTGGGAGATGGGCTCATATTATGCTACAGATAACATCACACTAACCACTCCAGCTAGTATATCTTTTCCGTTATTTCATAGGAGACGACTTAGGGACTAGGCGTGAATTGAATCTATTAGGTGATGCGCTAGCAACCAGTCACCCATGTTCCATTATGACGCCTCAACCCCAACATTCATGCTACGAAGTAACTAGACGCGACTTAGAAGATATTATATCTCCCAGGTTATGTCCGCCCCAAAAGGGATTAAAGCTCGAATCTATATATATATATATTTCATAAATATCACGCTCTTACCTCACCCGGCACGACCACAGCGTTGGCAGGTTGCGCCGGTGCAAGCGACAGGAGCAAATCCAATCGCACTGGCGTTTGGGCTGCTAACCCCTCAGCCATTTCCAGGCAGGATGTGTCACAACCGTTGTTCACCCACCTGGTGGATAGATAATAAAAAAAAATTCACTTTATTCACAACTAGTGACCCGCTCCGGTTTTGCACGGGTATAAAATATATAGCCTACTCCACTATTTAATGGATGTTACTATACATATAAATCTACCTCTTAAATCACTCTATCTATTAAAAAAAACCGCATCAAAATCCGTTGCGTAGTTTCAAAGATTTAAGCATACAAAGGGACATAGGGACAGAGAAAGCGACTTTGTTTTATACTATGTACTGAAGACACAAGACCAACGACGACAGAAACAATATTTAAACGTACGTAACAATAATAAAGATGAATAAGGAGTTAGGTTAGAATTAATCTGTAATTGTTACATAATAATTACATAATTTTGTGTTTTTTTATTATTCATAGCTTATGACAGATTCCGAATCGGGTTTTCAAAACTAGACAAATATAAAGAAGTGAGTAAGGGGTTAAGTAGGTTGGTGTAAGAAATGACTAAACGGCTGGAGGTAATTTTAGATAATTACAATAATAGTCGTATCCTGAACCAATCTGCTTTTAAATATAAGGAACTGTTTGTTTTTAGTATTAAGTCATATTACCTTTTCTATGAAATTAAATACCCGATATTTTAATATGGAGGCGAAATATAGGTATCAAAACAATATAAAATTTTGTTCTCATTTATTATTTGCATATATTTTATATCCCTAATTACAAAATGTAAATAAGGTAAACTAAAAACAATCTATATTTATATTTCTTTTCTATTATTTATATTTACTTCTTTATTTTGCTGTGCAGATTATATTAAATAAAGATCAAGCAGTAAGTGTGATGAAAATATCAATGATGTATGAACTTACTTATGGTCACAAATGTAGACAATGTCGGCTCTCTTCAATGGATCTACCGTCAACATGTCACGGATCAGTGGAGACGCAGCTGTAAGTATTAAACAATATTGGATGAACAAAAAATACAAATTTATATATTACGGTTACGTAGGGGTCGGCCCAATTAGTCATAATATGCCAGTCAGATAGACACCATATTGAAAAAGGTTGAACTTAGAAATACCTATAACCGCTGAGTGTGTATGCAAAAAGACAAACAAGACAAACGCATTCACGACCAATAACCCTTGCGGGGTAGTCAGAGGTTCAAGTGTCCATCTCCGCAATTGCGAAGGTAGTAATTCTATGAGTGTGTATACCTTTAACAAAAGTCTTAAATGAACTTACCAAAGGGCTAGTTCAATTTGTGTAATAGTGTACTAAGTCCTAAATATGATTATTATTATTTAGCAAACCAGCGTCATAGATGGCGTTACTTAAACTTCTAACTCGGAACCTATTTCATTTTTGGAATGATTTATTCCTCATAATTCTATATCCTATACTTATAAACAAAATTACTTACTGGACGGACTCTTAGGTTCGTAGTAGTCTCCATTGCTGATCTGCCTCACGAGTCGCTTGAAATTCGACCCGTCGAAGGGCATAGCACCATAGACTAGAGTGTAGAGCAACACTCCTAGAGACCAACAGTCAACCTGAAAACCAAAATAATATATTATAAACCAAATCGATATTAACTACAGTTGACAGCGAGAAAGACCTTTTTTCCAATTATATGATTCTCCAGTTATACAAATACAACATATTAGCTATCCTGTAAAATATGTCGGTTAATGATATCTTACTTAGCCGAAAACAATAGCAGATATCTCAAGTTAACTGTGGTTGTTTAATTTGAAGGTAAAAAGAAAGAAAGTGTTTAGCCTTAACTTGCTAATTTGATGATTAAATTTACAAGTTGGTGACATAAATATATACGTACCTCTGGGCCAATGTAAGGCGTGCCTTTCACGATTTCTGGCGAAGCGTACAACGGTGACCCACAAAACGTCGATAGTAACGAAGTCTCTTTGAAAACGTTTGATAAACCGAAGTCTGCAATCTGAAACAGAATATTTGATTTTATTATTATGTTTTAATTATACATACAAACACTCACGTCCTTATATTCTTTCGGAATAAACAGATCTTGGTCCTGATCCTGATAATACTATCATGAATGGATGATACAAAGACGTATGGATGATACGATACTCTTACGTATAAATTTTTACTTGAACGTGAGAGACAATTGCGTTGACTACCTAACTACCTTATATAGGTTTAATACTACTTTCGATTATTAGATTACTCCTTTCAATTATTCCTGTTATCACTAATATATATATTCACCAGACAACAATTACACGAAGCCTGCTTTACATTACCGAGAATAAGCCACAATTAAATACCGTTCTTATCTATCACCTAACAGGCAAACAGTAGTTGATTGATGAAGTGAATGACGTTTGACGTACACTGTTATGATTATGATATAATATCACAGTTTAGCGAATATTCCTACCATAGGAATGCTAGTTTGGTACCTAACAAGAATACTAGTAGCTGCTTTTGCTCACCGTATTTGAACAACCCATAAAGAAAATGTTATGTAATCATTGCTAACCTGAAATCAATATTCGATCACCGAAAGAGTTGGTTCAGGTGCTAAAGGATTTCGTCTATCGCCTTTGGCATAATTCAATATACTTGTAATGGAATGGAATATTCGTCACTCTGATTACGAAGCCGGATAGAAATACATGTTATTAGCTTTATATTTGCATCCACGACTAGCGTTTTTAAATTCAGTCTTCATTTGTACATGGTATTATTAGTAATACTAACTAATTAATTACAATAAGATTAAGGTTTCTTACCTTGGCACTTCCCGTGTCGTCGAGCAGAACATTCTCCAGCTTTAAGTCCCTGTGACAGATCTTGTGTATATGGCAGTAGTAAACCGCGGTGGCTATCTGGCGGAACAGTCTGGAAAACAACCAATACATTACTTTCTGACTAATAACCTGTTGATGACTTCATTTAGGCGGTAGTAATGAGTTTGTATTACCAACGTAGGTTTAGGCGCTCAAAGTTTCGGAAACAATTTGGTCTGGGTTTAGTTGTATTAAACATATAAGCATTCCTTTAACTATATACAGGAAAACTTCGTTAGTAAACCGAGTTTTCGAATGTTCGATTTTCCAGTGACACGGCTCACTATCAATTAGGTCCATACTATCTAGTATATCTGCCCTATGAATAGAAAGAAAGAGAAAGAAGAAATAATTTATTCACTGAATATATAAACATTACAATTTACATTACCACAATACAAACATTGAAATATAATGGAAACCTTGATGCAGTGAAAAGGTGCTGCCTCAGTATACGATGCAGAGAGGCTGCATCACTGGTCCTCCGTCAGCATCCGGACTCTACCATACACCACTTAACTACTCAATTATTACGTCTACCTCTCACTACTTTGCTAGGGATGAAAGTCGTGTTAAATTACCTTCTAGCCTCGTCTTCTTGTAGCACCTTCTTCTGGCTGAGGTAGTCATACAATTCACCACCAGAGCAGTATTCCATAACCAATATCATCTTTTCGCTATTTTCAAATACTGTAAAAGAAAATGTATGTAAATTAAATATGCTCATTTTCTCTATGTATTTCGAAAATGTCAGAACTTGTGACATATAATATCTCTTTAGTCAGTTATTTCTTATGATAGGGTTGTGATGTGTGGTTTAAAGGCCATCATCCATTATATTTACCCTTAGTTAGTCCTCTCTTAAAAAATACCAAGTTCGCGAGTATTTTGCTAAAAATCGGACGAGCAAGGAATCATGAAATAACATATGTATGTGTCGTCAATAAAACGTCACATTTAAAGTTACGTACTTTAGCGGAGGAGATGACGGTGAAGCGAGATTAATATCTAATGGTTATCGTTTAAATGTGAGTTATGAATGTATGAAGCTGTGCCGCGATAGTTCACGATTGAACCATAATTGTTAGTTCTCTGGTTTGTTACTCTGTCGATGTGGCTATTAATATATTTATTCCATTTTCATTTCATTCTTAAAATTTGCTATTGTGACTTGAGTTTTTCCATGATCTACCCTATCAGGCATTAAACGCGTGTTGTGTATGACTGCACATACACGCAAAATACGGAAGCTTTATTTATACACATAAAAAGATTTACATCATCGCATTGAAAATACTTTCTAACTCAAGGCCGTAGCCAGATGCGAGCATAAATAAATTCAAAAAAAATCGCGCGCAAAAACTGACGTTTGCGCCAATAATGACTTTGACAGATTTACACTTAATGACAGCAGATCACGCAGAGATATCGTCATTATAAACGGTGATGGACTTACTACCTATCATGTTGCGTACTGACTACCTATCTGGTGAAACGTGGGTGGTCACTCAAACTCTAGAAGCTAACTATATCTAAAAAGGTAAATAAGTCGAGAAACATGTGTTGTTGTAGTTATTAGATAGATAATTCACGATAACTTTGGAATAGTTTTATGTTAAGTTGAATTGTCATATATAAAATACCAAACACCAGTTTACAGTTAATCAGTAGAACGTAAAAGACGCTGTTCATAGCTTATTCCAAATGGTAGGCAGAGATCACAGCTCCCCAATTGCTCCGATCCAAACAAACCACTTTCGCTTAATTAACACCCATACACACTCGGCGAAAGCACTTCTAACATCACCTTTTTTCAATATGTCGAGGATTTTTGTTCTTTAAAATATATTCATCAACAAAATCCAAAATTAAGGCAGCTGGTTACATTTCACCGCGTCCCATACCAGCTCGGTACAGGGAGATAACAATTCACGCCTGGTGCGTTTGAGACGCGAGAAAAAAGCACTTAATCTCGCGATTCAAGACGAATTAACACGACAGAGCATCTCGTATCACGCATATAATTTCGCTCGGCTCATTAATTTGGTTGGTACACTTTTTACGGTGGAAAGTCGATACGTTTACACAAGGTAACAAATCGAAGCGATAGTTTGTAACAAGCTAGTTTTAATCGATATAAACATAAAACATAAACAATTTTAATCGATATACTATGTATTTAAGTCTCTTCGTTCCACCAAGATTACACGACACTATACATTGCTACTGTAAACGATCGTACCAAATCCCTCTCGTCTTACAAAATCATCTTTCATGCACGCTCTTCTATTCCCCATACAACTTGCTTCAGAAGAACATCTCTTATTTGATCGATATCTTCGTGGTCTTTCGATACCTACCATACCATCCACGTATATACAAATATATACGTACTTCTTGATAAGTTTCAAAAGGGTATCATATTTAGCCTAATGTTAGAAATGATGTAGTGAAACAATTTGAAAAATGGAAAAAAAACTGAATTCACTTTTGTTACGTCAAAACTATTCTAAATTACAATATTGGTATGAGCACTCTATATCGTATAGTCAACCTATCGCTGTAAAATATATTCTTACGTTCATACTACATCCTCGTTCTACTATATTCAAAACCTAAGCACAGACAATGTATCCCCTCGGCGTATACTCTACAACAAATCACTTACTACAATCTCGCTCGTTACATTCAAATCACGGATAAAGCGGCGCATCTCAGTTGATTTATAGGTCAATTTGAAAATAAACACGGATGCTCAGCTTGCAGCGCTGTGATCGGAATAATCTCTAAGACATTTTCTATCCTTTTTCATGGCTCACTGACCTCTATTTGTATAAGTACTTGCTCCGGTAGTTTGGATATAGATTGAAGAGTTAGTATTTTATGGGTACGATGGTGAGGTGGTTTTACGTATGGGTCTAGAAAGAAGTTTGACACTAATGGCTAATTGAACATAGAAACCAAAATCATTATAAACTCCTGAATAACACTTTTTATTTAGCAGCTCACTGTGGTTATATACTTAAGTATGCATGTATCTAATCGGGGGCCACCGAAATAAGGCATCGTATATATTAGTGCCTGGTGTATATTTGGATGAGTGACAATCACGTGCTCTGTATCATGATTAAGACCTTTTGGTTTCGGTGAAGAAAAGTCTCTCTTTCCATACTCACATGACCATCTCTCACGTTGGACACTGGCTTTCAAACCAAGCGAGCGACCTTAACTATCACCATTGTCTCTCAAGCTTCTACCTACTGATAAGCGTCGTCTTTTCGGCTGTCTCAAACCAAAACCTAGTAAGAACCATTTTCT
Organism: Leucoptera coffeella; assembly: GCA_030578115.1. NCBI lineage: Eukaryota > Metazoa > Arthropoda > Insecta > Lepidoptera > Lyonetiidae > Leucoptera > Leucoptera coffeella. The sequence continues at coordinate 255,831 of JAMBLF010000228.1, forward strand.
TTTTAAAAACGTTTTTTTCGAACTTTTTTATGTAATATAAAACTATGTCTAATGCAAAAACACTGGCTCCTGTATCGCACTCGAACCAAAGATTATACTAATTACTTTTAGGTCTTCATACTATTTGATAAACACCTAATTTAATTTGTTATGCTTCTCCTGAAAAACTTACAAACTAACTCTTACTGCGTTGTGGTTTAGGACAGCCATTTTCTTCTCGTAATACACACTCACCTTCATAAATATGTACAATATTGGGATGTCTGACGGAGGACATAATCTGAACCTCCCGTCGTATCCGCACCAGGTCCGCTTCTGACTCTATCTTGCACTTCTTGATGGTCTTTATAGCGACCTCCTGTCCAGTCTTCTTGTTTATACCCAGCTGGACTTTGCCGTACGTGCCTTGGCCCAGTTTCCTTACTATGTCGAACCTGGAATGAGGAATTTTGGTATTGAGTCTCTATTTGTAATATTATGTCGTATTTGGTATGACAACAATATAGTGTTATGACAATCATATGAAAACATTAAGATATAAACATTCAGGATCAATAAACCTTGCAGGGTAGTCTGTGGTTGAAGTGCGGAGTTTATAGTAGTTATAATCATACGGTTACCTCGAACCTATAATAATATTCGTACAGACACATTCTCTAATCGAGCTTAAGAAATGTACAAGATCATCTAATATGATGCTTGCATATCTTTATACGATTATAGGTTTTAGTGCCTAAAGGCTCTGATGACCTCTTTCGACTTATATTGATGTGGTGTGTAAACGTTCAATTTCTGTAAGTCGTAAACTGTTCTTCTCATTGTCTTGGCAGCGTATCTTTAAAACATTAGGCTGAACGGCGACAATGGTATTTGTTTAAATAATTGTTTAAATTGCACGCATTGTTTTACAGTGAAATTAAACATATACACATATGCATGTTATGTACACAGTCACAGGTCATAAACCCGAAGAGCAGTACACGACTTAAAGCCTAAAAAACCTGAACTTTTGAGACAGAGAGTAATTTAGACCTAGAGAATTATACCGAAAATAATTGTTCACCAATCCAATATCGCATTAAGAAGACGGCTGATGAGATTACATAGATTTGGGGGGTCCCAAAATCAGCTTACCATATATCACATTGAGTATCTGGCCAACACGAGGGTTCGAGGTGGCCATAGTATTACTACCTACGCAATTCCGAGTCTGAAACCTAAACCTCTGACTACCCCGAAAGGTTAATGGTCGTATCTTTTGTCAAAATCAGCACGGATGGAGACGTAACGAAACTAAATACAAATACATACTTAAATTCTTTTAGGGATGCTCAGAACCTCAGATATACATTACTTAGGTCGCCTTTATCTTAACTATCTAGGTATATATGATAGCACCGTGATGCATATCAAATACGGGTAACAGGTCGCTAACCCATCGCCAATTAGCTCCCATTATACGCTATAAAGAAAAGCACCTGCTTTGCATTCCTTAGGAACGGAGGAAATCCGATATCCCCTATTAGCATAGCATTAGCATACAGTTGAAAAATCATTATGCTAATAGTGAGAGAGCACAATACGTCAGTTTGTTACGCACCAATCGCGAAATGTAGTTACAAATTGCGATCGAATGCAGTCGTGCATAAATAAACAGATGGCGTAAGTGGACGGTCCTGTGCTGTGTGGCACCCTAATGGAAAACAAAAACGCATTCACGACCATTAACCCTTGCGGGGTAGTCAGAGGTTCAGGTGTCCATCTCCGCAATTGTGAAGGTAGTAATTCTATGGACACCTCGAACCCACGTGTTAGCCAGATAGCCAGTACTCAATGTGACAGGTGGTCAGCCATGTCGCCATTTACAAGCACTAACTATTATCTGTTCGACGAACAGGTAGGTTTTCTCACGATGTTTTCCCTCACCGTATAATTCCATGTATTTCGTGAATGTGTTTTTTATTACGAAAATGTACATATAAATTCATTAAAATTCATTTCACCCTACCCTAATGGAATGGGATTATCTGCCTAATTTCATAGGTAAGTAACAGCTATAAGTGGTGGATAATAGTGGTAAATGGAATCAATTGAACAATTGTTAATGCCATGCTACAGTTATGTTATATTTAAATGAATAGAATATGCTCGAATAAAGTATGAGATCAAAATAATGTGACTTAGTTACTCATCGCTTTGTGCACGTATAAAATATCTTTAATTAGTTCTTAGATATAATTCATTTTAGTTTAAGTAAAAAATCTTTAAGTAACAGTCCTGGTCCAGCCGGAGCAATAAGAAACTGACCTAGCTCAATAGTTCATGCATAGGTAAAAGAAACAAAAGGTATTGAGTGCGTTTCTTAGCTTAGCATGTGCCAAGGGAAATAAAATATTCTGCATTTCACTTCACATATACCGTGAGGGAAATCATTGTGTGAAGACTATCTATTACTTTGTCTTATTATATTGAGAGCCTATTACACATTTTTAGTTAAGGTATGGGCACCTTTAACAAAAGGTTTGGTCTTTGTATGGTAATCAATCAGATACAAATTAAATAAGCAAGACTAGTAACTGAAAATAGAATTTAAGATGTAAGGTATGTCGCGCAGAATAGCAGCTGGTTTCATTCAATTCTAAACCCAAATAAAATTCGACGTAGCTCAGTTGTTTGGGGTTTGACACTGTATCAGTGGGTACAGGGTTCAAATCCTGCTTGAGCATGTACCAATGAAAATGAATTTCCATGTACATTTTCGTAATAAAAACACATTTACGAAATGCGTTGAATACTATGTTGAGGGAAAACATCGAGAGGAAACCTAGCTGTTCCCCAAATAGGTAATCGTTAGTACTTGTTAATGGCGACATGGCTTACCACCTGCCACATTGAGTACTGAACTATCTGGTCAACACGTGGGTTGGATGTGTCCATAGAATGACTACCTTCGCATTGCGGAGATGGTCACCTGAACCTCTGACTACCCCGCAAGGCATAATGGTCGTATTGGTGTTTGTCTTTTGTCTAAGCCCAAACCAGCTAAATCATTCCAATTAGTTGTATCTCTACAATATTAAGTTATTAAGCAATAGACCTTGACAATATCAAGTGAACTTTGCTTACTACCGACCTTAGACCACCTACACACTTCCCAAGTTCCGATCACCACATTTAATAGTTACATACGTAGATTTTAAGTCTTCTTTAGAATACTGGCATTCGTTTAATCATTGAAGGTCATTGGTGAATAAAAGCACATTCACCAAATAACTAGTACTGAACATATAAGTCTGTCATCGAATTAATACTGACATATAATTAGCTATACAAATGTGTCCTTACGATGTTTTCTGTCATCGATACATACATAATTCTGCTAATAACCAGAAATTCACACCTATTATGCTTTACAAAGTAGTCAGATATAAACGTTATTCTATCTCTGACAGTCTCATAGTATAGTGTACTCATAGTATATTATACTCATATAACACCAGATAGCCGGGACCTGTCGTGACAGGGTAGTATTCTTTAGTCACCGTGTACAGACGTGTTCTATTTATTGCCCAATCCAAGGGATAGACAGTTTTCCTCATAATATTTTCGGTCAATATAGCAATTTTTATCAATTTTCGAATGTTAGATGACATTAACTTACAAATATTTATTTTAGTCAAAAAATCCTGTTGTACGATTTCTTCAATATCAGTTTCTTTATAATACCTAGGCCACAGCCGGCTAAATATCTTAAATGTAACATTGAATACAACATATATTGTTATTGTTTACATACCTAGGCATGTTTCTATAGATTAAAGACGTAGGGATACTCTTGAATACGAGCCAAAATGGGCAGAGCAAATCTGTAGAGGTTATTAGAATAAACTGCGCTCGTTTAGAGATGGGACACGTTCATAGATACAATGACGCAAATAACGTATTATACTCATACGTATACGTTACTGTTGATTTTCTATGTAGGGACACGGTATCGAATAGAAAGTATCGATACAGTACTCATGAGTAGTATCGATAAAAAAGTATCGTACTTGTAAAAGTATCGAACACAAAGTATCGAGTACAAAAGTATCGGTATCGAAATCAAACTACTCGATACCATAGAGTATCGATACATTTTTCGTGTCCCTATTTCTATGAGATAGATACAGAACTAGTACTTGATCAATTTGTAGCAATACTAGTTATCTGTATCAGATAGTATTAACATGGAACATTGGAGTAACGCAAAAGCGCCGTATACCGACCACTGATAGAATTGACTACGTAAATCACAAAAAAGATAAAGAAATTGTTTAAAGTATAATAATATAAAACGTTCTTTAAAAAGATTACGATATTTACTTTCATAAAATCACAAAGAAAAATATCAAATTTGCCTTTTTCATACCTAAATCTGGTATCAAACTCAAAAAACTTGATTTATACCGAATGCACCGTTTACAGACCGGCTGACGCCTGACGTTCCTGATTCCGACCACTGAGGTGCCTGATTCCGACCAGCCGTATCTCGCCTGCTAAAATACCTTCTATGCTTACAAAACGAAAGAAATCAAGCCTTTAATATAAACCCGTAATAAGTATGCTACCTGCTTGTAAATTTCTTAAAAAATTTCGATATTTTATTGTTGTTGACAAAGCAAATCATGCTGCGAATATTTCGTAGGTAAAATTTATTGGTCACGGCCTTAACACATAGACCAGCGTCAGTACCAAAGTGGCGTAGTCCCTCTCTCATTATGAATTGACTTGATATGTAGGGTCGAGAAGAACATTCATTGCCGTAGACCTAAAAACCAGCTTTTTATGATGGTCATGGAGTGGAATTGAAACTAGAGCGTTGCATGGCGTAAGCAATTGTGGAACTCTTTTTGAAACATCCAGGTGGCTGACAAATAACACTCTTGTGAGAGCTGAAGGGCCTCATCTTTGTCACCTTCTCTTCTGCCAAACCGAACAGTCACTCCATACCTAAACTTATACTGTATTGCCCTTGTTCGCTTTCAAGGCAACAAAAGAGCTGGTATGAGACGGTGAATAGGCGTAAACGAAGCCAGAGAGATTCTCAGGATCGTTCAAGGTGAGGATCGATAGTCTCTGCTCATCCCATTAGCAAAGCGTATGTTGATTATCATGAATGCTTTAGAAAGACAGGATAGTATGTCAGAATCTCTATAAGAAGTGAACGATCAGGAAGTGGAACAAGTAAAAAAGTGAGAATCTGGTATATTTGGCAAGTATGTTGACTAGATATGGTGAAGGTCATATAGAGCGGGGAAGAAACTGAAATAGGGAAATATGACAAACGGGGTTAAGATAGTTTGATGAATGGTCGCTGGTTGAGAGTGGATTCAAAAACGCCGTTCTGGTTCCTACTTTTATATATGGTACTGAATGTTGGGTTTGGAAAAAGTATCACGGTAGCATAATGCATTACAGATCAGGTTCCTAACAAAATATGTACATAATAGAGGATTATGTGATAGGGTAAGGCAATAAATGAAGGCGTGAATGATGCCGTATTAAAGAAGATGGTGAAAATATCAAAAAGAATGTTAAGGTTGTTTAGGCAAATGGAGAGGATGCTTCATGCATGGCTAGCTAGGCTACGAAAATATTTACAAAACTTAGATTGGTAGCGCTGGATGAGGCAGGCCACGTAGAAGTTATGCTGATCTAAATATGATCTTCTCAAAGTGGGTTTACATAGGGAAAGGAACAGAAGACACACGAGATCTTTATGAGGATCGTTCAAGGTGGCGAACAATAGCATATCCCTATACCGTTAGGGTAGTACAGGGGTTAATATATGTAATATATAATAGATGTATGCACTGAACACCTGAAACTAACACATGCAGACTGATCCATGTACTAAGAAACCAAAGGTTCTTGAGTTGGACGGATACCGGTACATGGTGATTAAATCGTGTCCCGATTCCGACCAATCATATTATTTCGTAATAAAATTTTAAATTTTAACATATCTACATAATTTTAGTACTTTTTTACATTATTGACACATGACTAATATAACAATATAACAAAAAAGTAATTATATCTGTTTAAAATGACTAAATAGTAGGCATTCATAACATTCAATGTTAGACGTAATGATACGTATTGAGAATTAAAAGTCAAAGTTTAGACACTTTTTACAAAAAAAACTATAATAGTTAGTATTGGACGGATACAGGTCTTTAAAATAAGAATAGTCTTAAGAGTAAGAAAGTTAACATGAAATAATCTCAAAGCTCATCAAACAAATGAAAAATAGCTTTATTCCCAAAGTACGAAAATCCTGTATCCGACCAGAGTGGTCGGTATTCGGAACGTACTCATTTTATAGAGGACCAGATTCCGACCATTATTATTTGCTTGATATTTTGAATAAAATACGCAAATATTACTTGCTGATTGATATCGACGGTGCTCAACAAACCAATAAATGATATGATGCAAAAATACTACGAATTAAGCAAAGTTTTCTTCAAAATAATCCAGATCTTCGTTTACGCCGATTTATGTTTTTTTCGGATCCGATTTGTCAAAAAAAAATCCCTTGCGACGATTTCGGTCAAATGAGATATTTGCTGTTAACGTATCTAAACCAAATTTTGTCTTATAATGTAATATAAATTTATGAACTAATTGAGCGCAAATTCATAACTTTAACGTGAAATTTATAAGTTTAGGAGGGAAAAAACCAAAATGGTCGGATACATGAGGTCGGTCGGTATACGGCGCTTTTACGTTAATAATAAAGTAGATCTCTTGATAAAATTTAATTGACCCTTAATCACAGTGCTAGGAAGAAAAGTATCAAGTTAACATTCTTTTTACGTCGCAGTCAACGCAGTCAAGCACGGGACTTATATCTACATTATTACACCTATGAGACTAAATATAATTAAATCGACTTTACACAATCACGAAAGTAATAATACCTAAACCCTTTATAACCGATATCTTGTCAATCCGTACAAATATCCTGCACGTAATCTCAAGCTTTTCTCTACTTCTCAAACACAGTATTTACTCATACCGAAACCCTTAACCCATGCCTAGCCCCGTATTGTAATGGTGGTCATATTTACGCAACATCGGCACATGCGAACGCGACGTAAAAAGGCTGACGTGTCTTTTAAAAGCTGGGCATATTACGTCTTTCTAGTACTGGTTTAGGTTAGTAGAACGTAATGGTGTGGTTGTGAATGAATATTATATCCAATATAATTCTGGATGGTATAATTATTCATAAATAAATAAATGAAAGTAGTTTGGAGAATCTGTGTACCTCTTGACATGGAAGCTTGCGAGATGTATACATTCTGATTAAGTTCATTTTAATATTATTAATTATTTAGATACAAGTCTGGCCAATATTAGTTATTTCTGTCTTATTTGTACATTAGAACCACACCTACGTTCCCAAAACAAGCTAAAGGTAACGAGAAAACTATTCAAAATCACATCTTAGTGTAAGTATGTATCTATGTATTGAATAAAATTCCTATGAAAATACACAGTTTCCAAACTTAATAATAGATCTGATACAGTATCATCTCGGCTACAACCATTACAAAATCTCACTTTTCTCGACACGATATATAAATCAGTGTGAAATCCACTATCTTTCTGCCAAAACGACTTGCATGTGTAACATTCCTATAAATAGATATATAACACACACATCAAAATATATACATATAGTCTTACAGTTACGCCGTTCTGTTCCTTTCGGAGTGAACAGAATCACTTCTTTAGGTCACATTAATAGAGAAACATGATGACATATGGATGAGATGGATGAATAAAGAGGGTTACAAAAGTCATATATATTCAGTGGAGGGTAGAGTTGTACAGGGAAGGCCGCGTACGACGCAGATAAAACTAGAGATATTATTCGCCAGGTGGGTGTAAGTAGCGAGAAGAACTGAAGAAAATGTATGAGAGGGTTAATAACTCAGACCAGTTAAGCAAGAGTGAAGATTTTTCAGGATCGTTCAAGGTGACAATCGACAGTTTCTGTCTATCCCGTTGGAAGTAGAGGCGTGAATATATTTATTTCTGAATAGACGACCATTGTTTATACACTGGTGTTTCTGGGACAAAAATATTGTGAGAAAACCTGCCTATTCCCCAAAATTGACACTATCTGTAAACAGCAGCATGGTTTCTCACTTGTCACGTTGGTTAATAATCAGGTTAACAGTGGTTAAAGAGTTGAAAAGACTAACTGTTTAGTGAATCCGTGACCATGGCAATTGCAACATAGCCGAAATGTTGGGTAACAAAGGTAATACTTTGTTTGTAAAATATACGGGATTAGTCCCGGTTTCTTGTAAATTTATAAAAAACCGTGAATCACTCAAAAAAGACAGTCTACCTCTGACTTTTCTGAAAGGGTTCACAAACGTTATGCATGAGTATGTGTCGGTGTCATATTGCAATAACTCTCCCAATAAATTTCATTATTAACCCTTAAGTCCCTTACTCGTCTCCTAAGACGTGCCAGTAAGAAAGGCAGCTAGTTACGATTCTATTTACGCCAGACTATCACGGGACTGTATGTGTAACAGCCCTATAAATAGTTAGACACACACATAAAAATACCAGAACGAGATTATGAGTTCGTTCGCGTGAAAAATTTATTTAATTTTCTATAAGATATTTGTCACTAAGTTTGGGAGTAGCATGATTAAACTATCTATCTTTCTTCTTTGATAGGCAACAAGAGATATGAAGGTATTTAGTTTAGTACTGCATTATTACTATATCATAAAACGATCGATTTTGTAACTTAGCTGACTTTTTTAAAGTATAATGCTCTGTCAATCCCTTGGGGGCTTCTAGCGTGATATAGATGGGAATTGTATGTATTTTAATAACCTGTAGATGAGGGAACCTACTAATTCATCTGACAGCATACACTTTCTATGTTTCTATTCTATTAAAATACAATACTGTATTTAATTCTACAATTCTTCTATTTTAAAGTATACAAAACTATATCTTCCTACCCCTTTAAGAATACATGAGCGTGATACATCAGAGTATGTATGAAATTGCTTATACAAATCAATTCTTTTGATAGTTAGTCATCACTTTAATAAGTATTGAACAAGCTGTGTACACTTGTACTATTTGTACAATTTATTACTGAGTGCTTGATTCAGTATGTTATGTTTCATTTATTCCATTACGCGCAGACTTTAACAATAATAATATTGAGGACTCTTAATACACCAATTGAAGTAGCCCCTTGGTAAGTTCATTTAAGACTTGTGTTAAGGGTACTAGTCAACGTATATTTAAGAAATATACATATTATATGTAGGTAAATAAATACATCAACAACCAGACTGGAGAGCAGAAGAAAAGCCCAAACCATCCTAAACCATCAAGGTAGTCAGATATAGAGCACCATTTGTACTGCTGTTACAGTGTGTCATACGCTTTTATGAAGTATGTTATACGTATATTAAAGACTATTGACTATTTGTAATAACTACCCCATATTATTATTTTTTAAGGTGCCAGGTGTGTTTTGTATGTATCCGCATACATGTTTAAAATATGTATCTACTTACATACTTATTAATTGTCTATAATTCGCTACGATATTCTATATCTATCCTGTATAAATGTGCCGATAGAACCTCATTTTCCTACTCATCCTTTTAGCCATTACATACTTTATAATATATATCTAACACACACAGATATAACAAAAGCATCAAAATTCTTAGACGTCCGTTCACGTAAACAATATGTTGAAACTCTCCATCAAAATAAACAAGAGGGCGTGCTATGAATGCCCCAACCAAAGCAATGGAGTGGATTCGTAGAATTAGTAATTGTTTCATCTCGCAGACGAATGTGATTTATACTCACGCTTTATCTCTTTTGGGGGGGGATTCAATCTCGTTGTTGTATTTGTAGTCCAAGTTAGAGATTACGTTTTATCCTAAATGGAATTGTTAGAATCACAAAGTATTTTGATGAATGGGGTGAGAAGCATCTGGCGACCATGTAGATTGTCCGTGTGACATAGATTTCGATGACGGTAAACATCGTGAGAGTACCTATTTCTCTAAATAGGCAATTGTCAGTACCTACCTACATACAGCCACATGGTTTACTACGTATCACATTGGACATAGATTACCAGGTAAAATGTGGATTGCAATTGAACGACCACATTCCATAAAAAAAACTTATTTAATATTGGACACTTAACCGTTACATACCCGAAACTGCACGTACAAACCGTACGGTTCTTATTACATATCACTACATAGTATAAAGCAAAGTCGCTTTCATTGTCCCTATGTCCCTTTGTATGCTTAAATCTTAGAAACTACGCAACAGATTTTGATGCGGTTTTTTTTAATAGATAGAGTGATTCAAGAGGAAGGTTTATACGTATAATAACATCCATTAAATAGTGGAGTAGTCTATATATTTTATACCCGTGCGAAGCCGGAGCGGGTCACTAGTATATCTACAAAATGAGGACCCTTTATCTCCGTCCACCCCTGTCAACTCACCTCTGCTTGAGCCGCAGCCTGTGGTCGTGGAGGCGGACATCGCCGGTGTTCTCGATGCCGTCCATGATGTTGTTCCGCTTACTCTCGCCCACCACCATTTTACTGGAACAGGCAGTTTGAATTAGTAATCAGTCTGCTGCTGTCCACTGCTGGACGAAGACCTCCTCGAAGGCAAGGCATTAACCACGATAATACGTAGTTATATAAGAAGACAAAATTTTAATGAACTATAATAAATAGAATAACTATAATAATTCGACGTAGCTCAGTTGTTTGAGGCTTGGTTCTGTATCAGTGGGTACAGAGTTCAAATCCTGCTTGAGCATGTACCAATGGAAATAAAGTTTAACGAATTTCTATGTACATTTTCATAATAAAAACACATTTACGAAATGCATCGAATTATACGGTGAGGGACAACATCGTGAGGAAACCTACCTGTTCCCCGAACAGGTAATAGTTAGTGATTGGAAATGGCGACATGGCTTACCACTTGTCACATTGAGTACTGACTATCAGGTTAAAACGTGGGTTCGTGGTGGCCATAGAATTACTTCCTTCGCTTTCGCCGAGATAGACACCTGAACCACTGACTACCCCGCAAGGGTTAATGGTCGTGAGTGCGTTTGTCTTTTTTGTCTTTAAACAATAATTAGTTATGTAATATGTGCTAGTTATTGTCCCATACAATATCACACAATATTTATTAGTGTCGTGGTGTCCGCGCTTTATAATGATATATTCCTTCCTTCAATCTACCTTCATAATGTGTGTAGGATTTAGTTATTTAGCAATCAAACCGTCAACGTTGGTACCTAAGTTATAAATTGTTAGGGCAATTTAATTCAATTTATTGCAGAAAAATCTTGTACAAAAGATGTTACATTACATACACATAACTATACATTTTACAAACCTTACATTAGTGATAATTTTGTTTTGAAAAATAAGTAGGTAACTACTAAAATATGGTAACTAGTTAGTTCATATCGTGATTTATAATATTAATTCATATCATGAACAACGCACAGGTTCAACATTTCAGACATGTAGATCTAGTTATTCTACGATTTCTCTGTTTCTGTTAATGTCTAAATATACTGTCTGTGCCATAAAGAATAAATATGATTTGACTGAGAATACACCTAGTTTAAATGCAAAATATTTTGTCATTTCAAAAAACTTTCTCCACACTTCAATATCAGCTATAAATAAACAGTTGCGACGATGTACTACCCACCTACTGCTAATATGTAGACAATGACCTAGGCACGTAAGCAAGCTCTATATAAATATAGAGGTTGCACTGATATTCCTACGTATACGATGTTTCTATACAAGTATAACTGTTGCCTACGTATTTTCTATTACAAGTCCGTATAACTTTTGTCCCGTACTAGTCTGCAACGCGAAATAATGAAAACTATCTGCTGTTCTTCTCTGCATGTCGTAGGAGGCGACTAAGGGACTAAAGGTCAATGGACACTGTTCGGCCATGGGGTAGTAACCTGTCACCAATGTTTCAATAAAATCACAACCCCAATATTCATGCTAAAAAAACCTGACCTAGGAGATACTATCATCGAGGACTTGATTGTATATGTATGTATGTATAATTTATCAGTCGGAAATTTAATAGAATGTACTCCTTTGTTCTACCAAAATGTCGCAAAAGACTAGTTTTTGCTGTGTATTTATGGGTGATAGACTAGCAACCCCAGTATCTCAAAGTATTCTGACATCTCTGTCCCCAAAGAAAAACAAAACTAGTCGAAAGGTTGAACGTGAATGAATGTCTCTAGATTACTATTTAGAACAAGAATATTCTTTATAGGCACCGATTTTTGACTAAATTAAACTAAGTAACTAATATATTTATTAGACACTGCACTTACTTTATGGTTCTATGGTTCTATTAGATCTCTTCTCAGCCTCTAGCTTGCACATATTGGTAAGAACAAAACGAGCTATATCTTGTCTATATCTTTCTTTTCATTTTATTTACATTTTCCCGTTACGCCCTTCACTCGCCGGCGCCGTGGGTTTTGTCATACACAATCAAAAGCCAGTGCCAAAAATCTATACGAACGAACTAATGTACATATGTATGTACACATACAAGACAACGTCCAATAAATCCCCGATAGTAAATCTCGTTTCAAAGAACGCTTCTTCAATGTCAATACATTGTCTACATACACACACGTCACGTTTAATTCGCGGAATGAACTTAGGCATAAAAGCCCTGTCGTATTTGGCACAAAAATTGAGGTTAAGATGGATTGTTTCAATATAAAGGTTACATGCGGAGAAAGACTCTTCGTATTTTGTATCGGTAAAAAGTCACCAGAATTTTGATAAATAAGTAATTACTTATCTATTCTAATTTAAAATACATGTTCTGTATAACTATAATAAATTAATATAATCGATTAGAATGTAACTAATGCATAAATCGATGCTAACTATTCGATTTTCTATAGGAATCAACGAACTGATGACAGGTTGCAAGCGCATCACCTAATAGATTCCATTACCCCTGAGATTTATTCATTTTAAATCACCAATTGTTGTAAAATTCTACCAACTTATGAAAACAGACTCAAGTATCTTTATAACAACATTGTACACCCCTTCAGAGACTTAAATTAAAGCTGCATGTCTACAAAACCACAAGGAAACTATCATTTCCATCAAAACACCATTAGACCTAGATTTTGGCACACATTCAACTAATTCAGAGAACTAATTATTTCGCATCCATTTTGTATCAACGTAACACGGCTTAATAAATGTGCAACAAGGTTGGCATGTGCATACAATTTAGACGACACTCCGTTTCCCAATTTATTTGAAAATTATTCATGCATCTACGTATAAAACATACATTGAAGTGTCTTAATCTCTTTCGATATAATATTAACCGGTTAAGTCAGTTGTAGTTAATGGCATTGATATAGAAATTTCGTATTGTCAAATTTAGCTACATGCGTTACCATAGGAAAAATATTATCTGTGAAATAATTAACTCAGCGTAACTATTTGAGGAAATACATATGTACATGCTAGCAGCTAGACACAGTTACTAGCAATGTTTTACCAGATATGCGTAAGAAGCGACAATTGTACTAGAGGTCATTGAAGTGTTATGCGATAGGGCTACCTAAGATCAATTCATGCCAACTTATAGGAACCTCTTATATAGGACTTAATACCAAATATGTCTCTGAGGTTATAACGCAAAAGCGCCGTATACCGACCACTGATAGAATTGACTACGTAAATCACAAAAAAGATAAAGAAAATGTTTAAAGTGTAATAATATAAAACGTTCTTTAAAAAGATTACGATATTTACTTTCATAAAATCACAAAGAAAAATATCAAATTTGCCTTTTTCAGACCTAAATCTGGTATCAAACTCAAAAAACTTGATTTATACCGAATGCACCGTTTACAGACCGGCTGACGCCTGACGTTCCTGATTCCGACCACTGAGGTGCCTGATTCCGACCAGCCGTATCTCGCCTGCTAAAATACCTTCTATGCTCACAAAACGAAAGAAATCAAGCCTTTAATATAACCCCGTAATAAGTATGCTACCTGCCTGTAAATTTCTTAAAAAAATTCGATATTTTATTGTTGTTGACAAAGCAAATCATGCTGCGAATATTTCGTAGGTAAAATTTATTTGTCGCGGCCTTAACACATAGACCAGCGTCAGTACCAAAGTGGCGTAGTCCCTCTCTCATTATGAATTGACTTGATATGTAGGGTCGAGAAGAACATTCATTGCCGTAGACCTAAAAACCAGCTTTTTATGATGGTCATGGAGTGGAATTGAAACTAGAGCGTTGCATGGCGTAAGCAATTGTGGAACTCTTTTTGATACATCCAGGTGGCTGACAAATAACACTCTTGTGAGAGCTGCAGGGCCTCATCTTTGTCACCTTCTCTTCTGCCAAACCGAACAGTCACTCCATACCTAAACTTATACTGTATTGCCCTTGTTCGCTTTCAAGGCAACAAAAGAGCTGGTATGAGACGGTGAATAGGCGTAAACGAAGCCAGAGAGATTGTCAGGATCGTTCAAGGTGACGATCGATAGTCTCTGCTCATCCCATTAGCAAAGCGTATGTTGATTATCATGAATGCTTTAGAAAGACAGGATAGTATGTCAGAATCTCTATAAGAAGTGAACGATCAGGAAGTGGAACAAGTAAAAAAGTGAGAATCTGGTATATTTGGCAAGTATGTTGACTAGATATGGTGCAGGTCATATAGAGCGGGGAAGAGACTGAAATAGGGAAATATGACAAACGGGGTTAAGATAGTTTGATGACTGGTCGCTGGTTGAGAGTGGATTCAAAAACGCCGTTCTGGTTCCTACTTTTATATATGGTACTGAATGTTGGAAAAAGTATCACGGTAGCATAATGCAATACAGATCAGGTTCCTAACAAAATATGTACATAATAGAAGATTATGTGATAGGGTAAGGCAATAAATGAAGGCGTGAATGATGCCGTATTAAAGAAGATTGTGAAAATATCAAAAATAATGTTAAGGTTGTTTAGGCAAATGGAGAGGATGCATGAAAGCTAGGCTACGAAAATATTTACAAAACTTAGATTGGTAGCGCTGGATGAGGCAGGCCACGTAGAAGTTATGCTGATCTAAATATGATCTTCTCAAAGTTGGTTTACATAGGGAAAGGAACAGAAGACACACGAGATCTTTATGAGGATCGTTCAAGGTGGCGAACAATAGCATATCCCTATACCGTTAGGGAAGTACAGGGGTTAATATATGTATATATATAATAGATGTATGCACTGAACACCTGAAACTAACACATGCAGAATGATCCATGTACTAAGAAACCAAAGGTTCTTGAGTTGGACGGATACCGGTACATGGTGATTAAATCGTGTCTCGATTCCGACCAATCATATTATTTCGTAATAAAATTTTAAATTTTAACATATCTACATAATTTTAGTACTTTTTTACATTATTGACACTTGACTAATATAACAATATAGCAAAAAAGTAATAATATCTGTTTAAAATGACTAAATAGTAAGCATTCAAAACATTCAATGTTAGACGTAATGATACGTTTTGAGAATTAAAAGTCAAAGTTTAGACACTTTTTACAAAAAAACTATAATAGTTAGTATTGGTCGGATACAGGTCTTTAAAATAAGAATAGTCTTAAGAGTAAGAAAGTTAACATGAAATAATCTCAAAGCTCATCAAACAAATGAAAAATAGCTTTATTCCCAAAGTACGAAAATCCTGTATCCGACCAGAGTGGTCGGTATTCGGAACGTACTCATTTTATAGAGGACCAGACTCCGACCATTATTATTTGCTTGATATTTTGAATAAAATACGCAAATATTACTTGCTGATTGATATCGACGGTGCTCAACAAACCAATAAATGATATGATGCAAAAATACTACGAATTAAGCAAAGTTTTCTTCAAAATAATCCAGATCTTCGTTTACGCCGATTTATGTTTTTTTCGAATCCGATTTGTCAAAAAAAATTCCCTTGCGACGATTTCGGTCAAATGAGATATTTGCTGTTAACGTATCTAAACCAAATTTTGTCTTATAATGTAATATAAATTTATGAACTAATTGAGCGCAAATTCATAACTTTAACGTGAAATTTATAAGTTTAGGAGGGAAAAAACCAAAATGGTCGGATACAGGAGGTCGGTCGGTATACGGCGCTTTTACGTTAAGCATCCAAAAACTATAACTACGAGTAGGTAGGTATATATATTTTAAACGTCTTACAGTTAGTTAGGATAAAATAATGTTACAATATTTATACCTATAATAGTTAGGTATTTATCGGAGCATAGTTAACTAGCCATTGCGTTATAACACTATGCTGCCAATAACCGTTGACCTTCGCAAATTGGTACACTGTTTGCCGAAGGTCTCACCTTGATACTGGGATGTTAATAAATAAGACTATTACAGTATTAAAACTATCGATATTTTCCCTTACTAGATACTGGCTGGGTAGTCTGAGATTCATGTGTCACTGAAATTGGGAAGTAATCTTTTTATGATTATACATACATACACATCACGCCTGATTTTTCAGTAGACAGGTAGGCAGAGATCACTCCTCTGCCAAACAAACCACTTTCGCTTCATAGACACTCATACACCTCCTCATACACACTCGGCGGTTATAGGTACTTCTAACGTCACTCTTTTTAATATGGCGTCATATATGGTTATAACGAATATAATAATCATTAAATATAATAATCATTTGTCATATCATGTATTGTGTCGCCGTGTAGAGTCACTGACTATATTCCAAAAAGGTTGGTTTTCTCTTGACTTTTTTCCAATAATAAGTGTGTTGAAATACTGATATATTCGTTTAAAACATTTTCCAGGTAGGTACTGAAGCTAGTGTCTTCATTCCCATTCTTGTGTAATTGTATTATAACCTATATCTTATAGTTAAAAGCCTTCAAACCGATTGCAATCAGGGGACCAAGGCGAAAAGAAACGACATTAAATAGTTACTATAGTTTAAATCGAATCATTGGACACTTAAACTGATGACATTGCAAAACGTCCCCTGTTAATTAGTTATGAAACGTTTCATAACTAGTTATTATGGTTCTTGCAATCCCACGAAGTAAAGAAAACCTAATTTACTTGGGGCTCTAAGTTCACAAATAAGGTTACATCCTTCAATCCTTTTTGGAGTTGACAATATTTAGCTAACTAACATAACTTCTCCTGTTTTTTATCAATGCTATCTCAACGCAATATAGGTTTGATATAAAACATTGGAGACATGTATGTGTGTGTATGTGTGCCCATCGACATATAGATTCTTTTTACCCTTAGGCCTTTATAATCATACGACATGCCAGGAAGATAAGCAGCTAGTTTCTTTTCTATTTACGTTCTAGGCAGTACCCAATCGATCTAAGTTTCTGGCACATATATGCCAACTAAATAGCACACAATTTTTGTTTGTATAAACATGTATTATGAACCTGCGAACACATTGTTCGCCTCATATATCAATTCAGCCTAAACAAACTCTTTCTGGACTGAGTCAATATAAAACATTCATATGCACGCCCGTCCATAATCCAAACGGGTAGGCAGAAGTCACATTATACCTGAGATGGAAATCCGTGGCCTCTGCCTACCCCTCTACCGTATACCTGGGTCCCGTGCTAGTATGGAAGACAAATAACTAACAGTTACGGAACTAGGGAATAATGGAATCTATTGGGTGATGGGCTAACAATCTATCACCAATATGCCTTATTCAAACTCATATTCTAAATAGTCACGATAAAGCTGATCGAAAACACATCATCCATATATTTTATTTATAGTTATTTAAAAATGTTCTATTTAACATACGTTCCAGATGAACACAAAACGACTATTATTTCTACACCTCGAACACACCTGTTTTACAAAAAGATAGATGCTCAACCGGGGATCGAATCTGGGTTTCACAAGCAATCGGCATTAGCAAACCAAAATCTCGGTCAGCGTCACGTTACGAAAACTGGGTCAGTTCATTTCACGGGAAACGAGAAAATAATTGATTACACTTCATAGTTTTTTTTTGACTTGCTTAATTATGTTAAAACTATCACAATCTGCTGGACTGGGATTCGAGTAGAGTAATCAGCTGGCTTATCGTCATGGCTTAAGCGACAGACTGATTATGGGTTGTATTAACTCTAGCATTAATACATTTAAGGGAACATTTTTACAGCTTTACTTCCAAAAAGAGAACAAACCCTTTTTTTATCTAGTTAATACCTTTGGTTCGTTTCAATCCTTTTGGCGATCAGATCAAAAAGCAGAATGAAGTGTTATACTTAACCCTGTACCAGGAATCGAACCTTAGTTCCAGTGGTCAAGCGTTCACATCACGGAGGTAGTCAAACATAGGTTAGTTCAATTCAAACGACCCTCACTATTACGTACCAAATGAAATATCGGCCTTACGCAATCTCTTTTTGATAAACTACGCACAGATGCTATTAAGAACGCCCGCTTCCACGTAAACAGTTTTATTGTTGTCAGGGATTCCATTTAAATGATGATGCGTACAAATCTACGATGATGATACACAATGGAAGACTTGTATAGAAGGTAGCGTATCGTATCTTCTCTATCGTATTTTCTTAAACACTTTAGCTTGAGATTGTTATAGCTAGCTTTTCACGTCGCAGAAAAACAAGGAAGCTTTTGACATATCATATTAATTTGATCTCTGCCTACCCCTCTACGGGGAATCAGGCGTGATGTGTATGTATGTATGTATATCATATTAATGTACAGAATTTACCTATAACTTACAATAAATAAAGTTATAATAAATATTTCACCCCTTCTGTTAATGTTATCGGGTTAAGTATAATGTCTTTCAAATACATTCATGTACACCACACTAGTCTCCCTAAAAAGTGATCAAACATATCATTCCTAATTTTCCCAATCGTGACAAATAACTTTCCTTTCATTGTCATCACTACACCTGCTTTAACATTCAGCGGCTATAGACACTTCTAACGTTACATCTCATTGGAACTACTATCACGGGAAAATTGTAGGGTACCCACTTTTCTATTAAATAACAAAATAAATCAGATATGACAGTTCAGCAATTATGCCACGTAATGTTTTATGCAACTCATCGTTTCACACTTGGTCGCGTGCTGCCTCCAATTAGGCGGCGCACTTCATTTGTTTCGGCTCTAATGAGTTAATTATTAAATAGTGGGCTAATCGCATTATTTAGGCTGTTGCTATGTGGATTTGTATACTAAATACCAGAATGGCGTCAAAAAGATTAATGTCCTTTCAAAGTTTACATACAAACATGCCCTAGTTAACGTAAAAAGAGGTTATGCTGAGGAAAAACATCGTGAGGAATTTACCTATTTCTCGGAAAAGATAATAATAAAGCCTAAGCTTGTAAACGACAATGCTTGTAGTTACTGACCAACTGTTTGACAGCTGGGTTCGAGGTGGCCATACAATAACCACCTTCGCACGAGATGGACACGCGAGCCCCTGACTACCCCGTAAGGGTTAACTAATAAAGTAAATAGAAAAAGGTATAGCAGTTATTTACCGGCATAAAGAACTAGGGGTACATTGTAAAGATTGAGTAATGAGTAACATGTCAAGAAAGAAGTCCGGCAAGAGAGGAATTTAGTTAGTATTCTATGTACGGCCCGACTACGACATAAGCAAATATCAATAAGTTTGTGTGGTAACCCTGTAATAAATTGATCTGCAATTAATTTTGGCCTAAAGATGCAGTGCGGTCCTGTACGTCATAGATATAGGGTCATGCAAGTGTTTATTATATACCATAAAATGGTGTATACCTAATCTACCATTTACTTGACAATATCCCCATTTAATCTTGAGAATAGCCACTTCCCTAAGGGGCACTTATGCGAAACCAAAGGATGGTGATGGTCAGGCTTAGAAAACAGATTGATAAAAAAACAAAGTGAGGAAACTGGATATTTTCCTCGTGAATATTCCTATTGCATATCCAATACACAACACCTGTACACGACACATATCACCTTAAATGCAAGCTACCTAGTAAATTTGATTAGATATTGTTAGGTTAGGATATGTTAAGTGAATTAACTAGTCTAACTCTGATGGACACGCAAACCCTAGATTACAAATAGGCATTCGATGGATGACTACAATAGTCAACTACACGAGTTGTTGTTATTGAAGTCCTGAGGCACCCCAAAGTCCAGAGAGCCTTTACATGGTCACGCCTCCCTGTCTTAGACAACGCTCTTAACTTTGCCTCAGCTCAGTCCAACGGTACGCAGAAAGCCAACAAGCTTACCTTCCGTCCGGTAGCCATCAATCGAAAGCGACACTTGCACTTTTGGTGTGTCAAATCCAGCTCCATTTGCCCAACTAATAATTGAATTTATGCACCTAACGCGTGACAACCCTACCGTTCACGATCAAGCCGTGTGAAGTAGAGTAATGGCGTCACGGCTCCGCACATGCCGTCTGCCAATTCAACCACCAATTTTTATCACTCGCGGTTCCTTGGGCTGGTTACACTGGTATCATAGTCTCTGCGAGGTTGACCGAAAACTGTACCCATTACCCATCGCTCGTCAATGTAATTTGTATACAAATGTAAGGAGGAGCTCAAAAATGGTACAAGTACTTATAACCATTGAGTTCGTATATAAAATTGGTTTTCCATCATCGGTAAATTAGTGATTTATTACCTTTGTCCATCTTCTGTAGAGTACGGCGTAACGTGTAACTATAAAGGTGAAGAAAAAACATACAGATGCCTTGCTACTCAACCCTTTCTAGTACCTCGTGGGCTTAAATGACAACCATCTTATAACACAGAAATAAACAATGATAAACATTTAAATCCCTATTAAATATAGCTGTCGCTTAACTGATAATATGTACACTCATTGGTAACTACTTCCAATGTTATCCTTTGTCAGTATGTCAGCACCCAATAAGACAAGTGGTGTATCGTGTCACCGTGAGCCACTGCCTATTGCCTATTGATTTACTTTTGGATGAATTAAAACATTATAAGGAAAATCTGAGTGTAGGTATAGGAAAAATCATTAGATTATTCGTCTTTTCCAATGTGCTTTGGCAACTATGTATTTTCCTTATGAAGTTAATTTATTGTAAATAAAATAACTATGTATCACCAAGTCCTCTTGGAATTAATAGAGTGCATCATCCTTGTTTTTAGCCATTCGATGAGCACTCGCATATTCATTACATAGCACAAAAGTATCGATTAGACATGGGATTTAGTATTTAAGATAGACTACCTATCTTACATAATAGTTTCCTTTCGTGGTGTGCATATCTCGAAGATACAACATTTTAGCATTAATTTAGCTTTCGTTGTCATAATGGAACATTGATGAAACGTTGCTAGTCCATCGCCTATTAAATTCAATTAAACTTTAGTCCCTTAGTCGCCTCTGTATTAGTTAGCATTCTTTTTACGTCCCAGACATTTATTTATGTATTTATAATTAGTACACTGTTCTAACAATCCTCTTTCCGGGGGTTACAACCTTCCGCGCGTCAGTCTCTAGGTGACGTCACCGCCTATAAATATATCCAACATTTTAACAAGTAACACGTATTGTGACCCGCCCACTCAAACACTAATACTCAAGTTTATTTACCTGTGAATCACCTAAGGAAATACATACATACATATTAATACGTCCTTCAATCCCTTCACGTCAGCTTTGGCATAACTAGTTACAGAGGACGGTTTAGTTTTCATAAGAAATTCGTATAGAATTAACTATTTGAATTTAACTATAAGGCGAGTTAAAAAAAGAAAATTAGTTTCTACACAATTAGATACGTAATAAATAGAATCCAAACCCTGAGTTTCATAATCCAAAGTCCCTACTACTGATCTACGCTTTTAACAAACTAAGCAACTAACTATGCGCGTGTATTTTATGTTGCGTCTTGTAACTTGTATTAGTAATCAGTAACTAACTACTGAAGTAGGTAGTTATCTGTCAAAATTTATAATATAATTTATATTTGTTTATTTATTTTATCTTCAACGTATAATTTAATTTATTCAGTTCATCTAATAACCACGTGAGCTAATTATTTTAAACATAGGTCAATGTAATTATAATGTGTCTAACATAAGTCTTACTAGCTACTGAAAAATTTATTCAGTGCAGCCACAACCTAACCCGTATCTATTCAAAAAAGTAACCAGACGCAAGCCTATACATATACATACAAATACTAACACAGTTTCAGCTGATATCTCCATCCCGTTTAAAAATGTATGATCTTTTTCGGGACGGGTCGCTGAGTACTATTTATACCGCCAATCGCCCGTGTCAAGTCACCCCTCGACTTTACTCGAAACATTGCACTCTATTGTACCGTGCTAGTGGGACTTAAATAGAATTAACTAGCTGCCTTTCTTGTGCAATGTAGTTTAGATATTGTGTAACTAGTTATAATTTGATAACTAATAACATACATAAGTTTTACCTACCCTAGGTTGTACGTTATAATGGTAAAGGTTTTGTATATTTTATGTATTTGTAACTATGAATAAACGCTTCATTGTTATAGTTATTATCTTATAATTATTAATATAATAATGAGTGATAGTAGCCATAGTGTACCGCCGAATTAACAACTAAGAAACCATAGTTGACTAGCTAGTCAAATTCTACTGAACTTCAAGCGAGCAAGACAGCGTCAAATAATTAGAATTAATGACAAAGCTTTTTAACCTCTTACGACATTTCAGAAACACGACAGCTTTTAATCTAATCCTATACAAGTAAAAGACTTAAACTAATAATATATCAAATGGATCTTACCCTATTTTAAAGTAAATTTAAACCAACTATTTTATCTAACTTCTGTCCGTCTTTGCGGACATAAGTTATCGTCTATAACTAAATATGTGTGTAAGTGTGTAGCAGTGTCTTGCAGTGATTAATGTCGATATCGATCAAAGACCTTCGTACCTGCTAGAGACGTCAGCAATGCTAACCCAAAACCGATTCAGGGTAAGTTAAACAAGCCTGTAGTTAAACCTTTTTAGAGTAAGCGGAGACTTAACAGAATGCTAGAGTAAGTTCAGCAGCCCTGTATACCTTTTTATAGTAACTAGTTAGGCGGAGACTTAACAGAGTACTCATCATTTTAGGCTTATCCAGTCTTCTATTATGGGAATAGTTAGTCGTGACAACGAATGACCCATTTGATCGTCGTTTCAAGAGCCTGAATATTATCTGGTGCAAAAAGCTATATAATATACTATTTAGTTAACTATAGTTAATATATCAGTTCTACCCAATCCTAGATTGATTGGTTTTAAAGACAAAAAAATTCCTTACATCGTATTTTGTCCAACAGATTCGTAATTTTCTTCATTTTTAGAAGAAAACTCAGTAACTAATTTTCGTAAATTTAGTTTATAGTACATTAAGCATACTTCCTTTAGAGGTGAGGCAGAGAAGAAGAATCCCCACAATCGTAGCAAACGATTTCGCTTGGCCCATATTCATTCATCGTCACATACAAAAACGATGGTTAGACAGTCACGCTCGTGATACCCAAAAGGGAAGATAGATCTTTGAGTCGCAAACTTGGCGTCTCTATTATCACTCTGTCATGAATTAAAAGGTTGATAAAGAACGATATCTCTCTGTCACGGAACTAAATAACTAGTTATACATAGTTACATATCTCTTCCAGTATACCACTTCCAGTATTTTACCACCTTTGGGTAGGACAAAACCTTGTGACTTAATGATAGCGAGCGCGAAGCCATTAACACGGCCCATTGATTAAAACGAATCAAATCTTAACGTCACTAGCGTCAACTTCGACACAACCCTATCTTTCACAGCCAGCTGCTTACAACAGCACAGTACCCTACAAGCACTTATTCATAGGCTACACGTATACTAGTCCATCGCCAGTCAACCCGTGCGAATGGCAATTTGATTGGAGGTTAACGAACCGGCTCAGACCGAAATAGTCCACGGCGACCGTCGGTATACCCGCCACTGCTCTGCTTGACTATTGCTAGTCTGGGACCTAAATAGAATAGACTAGCTGTCTTTCCTTCCGGTATGTTGTGGATGGGACTAAGGATATATGGAATTCATTAAGATAAGAGGAAACTGTCACAGATGTTCCGTTCCAATCATAGTAATTTATTGTAACTATAAATATTACCGATATGAATGCTAAAGATGAGTGATGAGATAGTAATTTTATGTCAGAGTATCTATAAGGGACGGGAAGTTGTTGCTATCACTTATTGCAAAAACGAATCGATTACTATTTCTTTTAACATAATCTACGTTTCACGACAGGTGTCTATTAGGTGGTAGTTAAAGGTTCATGAATTCATCAACGACTTTGCATAGCTTTTCACCAGATAGTCAGCATGCAACGTGATTGATGTTTCGTGTCGCCCTGTACTGATACTATTAAGTAGTCACAAGTATGGTTAGAAAACTTTAACTTATGGAAAGTTTTTCTCTTTTAATAACAACTAGTTATTGTCTGTTGCTAGAGTATAAGAAATTTGATTCTCTATCACAAAACAAACAGGATAGTATTTGGCTAAATGACTTAAGGACCAAACTAGCACCATACCTTAATGATAAGATACGGTTACTAAACAATCGTCAATATAGATAGGTATCCCTTTTACATACTAAGTAGACGTTACGTAACATAACTGTAATAGCTTATAGTAGATAGAGCTTAGAGTAAACCGTAACAACGCGAAAGTATTTATTTGGTCACGCAAAGTCTCTTTTTATCAGATACCAGAACTTTAGAGACTTATTACTTCCTTCGGTACGTTTAGCATTAACTACTATCGGGATTGTGATTACATTAATATTATGACCAGTTGCAGCATATTCAATTCCATTGACCCCTTACCCTTAGAAGGTAGTTTCCAGCGATCCTTAAAGAAATAACTACTAGTTAACTACATTAGGGATAAAATGGAATCACAACTAACTAGTTAGATAGGTTATAGGATAGATTACAACTAACTAGCGGCTGTAGCCCAGCCAGACTACTCCGCCATAATAAAAAGGGAGTGTGTATACACAAGTCGTGAAGCGTATTATTTTTTTTAGTTACATACCTGATAGTTAGTTAGATAGTTTAGTTCATGACTGAAATCTGTTCCCATCGCAAAGAAGTTAGTAACTACTCCTCTGTAGTTATTCATTAAGCAGGAACCTATTTAGTGGATAACGGAGCGCTGACAGCCCATCCCTATCACCGAAAGCCACTCGAGCACGCTTCCTCGATTCTTTCTACTTGACACCGATCCAAAAGAAACCAAGTAGTTTATTCTAGTTTTTAGGGTGGCCTACATTTTGTAGCCCGTGGGCATTTCCTTTGAACGCAGAACCACGGCGTCTCTCAACGCGGCTTAAGATTGATGGACGAGCGGCTCTTCAAGAGGAAGTCCGTAAGTTTGTTTAGAGAGGGGTGGGCAGAGATCATGGACCCTCGTTTGGGGTTATTTATATACCGTCACTTCGATAACTAGTTACTCAGTGGTTATAGTTAGTTACTCTTGATATCATCTCTTCAGTATGTCGCTCGCTTGACCGTCATACGTATTTACTAGGGCGACTTTTACATAAGCACTGTCATCACACCTATATTATATTATAAACTAATAAGATAAGATTCAAACATAATATGAGGCTGGCATTATAGAGAAAGGTAGGAAGGGGAAATTCATAGTTAGGTTCTTTTTTTACATTTTTCCCAGCATGCCATAGCAAAAGTTAAACAGTTATTAGTTAAACTATACAGCGTCATATACATGGCCAACTATGTATTAAGTTCTAAATCCCTACATAGTTTCATTATTACATTATTTTTTATTTAATTTTGTATTGTATAATTATTCATCAGTACTATTGTGTCATTTAATTTATTGTGCAGTTTCAATAAAGGATAATAATTATTATTATAGTTTTTTAACTACTAAATTATTTCCCACCAAGGCATAATTAAGAGGTGATACTCAGCACTGTCAAATAACATAAACCACATATCACTCAGGGTGCCCGCTATACCTTCGATTAAATAATGGTGATTGCCTAAATATATGACTGACCCAAAAGGGTTAATGTTTGTCAAGCATATGTTGTAACTATGAACATAAAATCTTACTCCGTATGGTATAACTACTGTCTGTATTGCCAGGTGTTTATCTAGTGAAAGGTTCTGATTCTAGTGTTCAAAGACCATTGCAAGACTAGTTATTCTGAAGGTAACTAATCCAATTTATATTACATATTACTATACAAACAATAAGTTACATTTACATGCTTTAAACTTTTAACAGACTTTCATTGATAGAACAACGGTGAGACAATAATATCTTCATTCATTTGAAGCATCAACATTGGGGTTGAAATGTCATATGGAAAATTGACTACTGATATAGATACTTTACGAATTAACAGATAAATAATTATACACCTACTTTATTTATTAACAGCTCAATGCTTAGTTCAGGATGACAATTTATAAACCTTCCATTGCAACTAATTACTGACATAAATTATCTTGTCACCAATTTCTAACAAACTTTACATGTTTCAGGTAAGCAGTAGGTAATGTTAAAGAAGTCCATTACTTATAATGTTAACATTCTGCCTACCTTGTTAAGAACAGATGGAGATGAGCAAAATGCATGTATCAAGCGTACATGTTGAATCGCAACGACTGTGGCTCAGTTAGTAAAATATTATAAAGCGTCTTGTTTATGTTAAATGTTCAATAAAAAATACTATAACTAGACAGAATCAAAGTCATATGATATTTTTCATTATGAATTTTCACTTACATGAGCAGAGACTTACATTTGTAGTTAACTATACATTTATAGTCACAATAAACCCTTTATTTCACTGAACAGTCCTAATCTTGTTGTATGCTAAGCAGCTCGTTAAAATTATATGGATAAGTTTAACTCTACAGTTCAATTTTATGGTTTGTACTTATGTTCATTGGGAAGATAACTTAGTGGAAATGGGTCATAAACTAAAAGAAACTTTCCATCGAACTATATCGCTGTAGCATTTAAAGATTGTTTGAATAAAATTGTTATTAAAATTTACAATATTTATTAATTTGTGAATGAGAGTATAATTTTTATTTTACACATTCTATAAAACAGTTTCTGCTTCTACAAACATCTACATCTACAATCATTAGCAGATTGGTTATCAAAACTATCTCAGCATACAATTACCTAACTTGTAAATATGAGTGTACTTGTAAACAATATGAAATATGAGTGAATGATTTAGGGATTAAAAGATGTGAATGTGTATGTAGGTATGTATGATAAAAGATTTAAGAATTAAATTAATTTTGTAAATATATAATGACCTTATCTTTAGCTTTGTACTATTAAGTTTTAATAAAATTAAATAATCAAAGAAAGAAAATGAGAAATTTTTGTTATTATTTATCCTAAAAGATTGAATATCATAATTTTCTGTAATTTTAAATTAGACTTCGTGCTCGTTTATATATTTTATACTCAGAAAAAGATGTATGTTATAGTTTGTATTTAAAGTTATGATGAATGTGAATCACCAGTCAAGTTTACTAAACACAGTAGGTGTTGTTGGATGATGTCATTCAAAAGTTAGCCAGAAATTGACCCACATATTCATAAATATTGTGTTAAAGTTTGTTCTGTGAATGTTTGTAAAAATATCAGCCAGCTACGTACAATGTGAGACAAATTCCAATACAAAAATAAAAACTATAGCAGCAGGAATCTAATAAGACAGCAGACGCAAATAAGAAATATCAAAATAAGTTTTTCTTACATAATGTTTCGTTTGTAAGAGAATAAATGATTGTGAATATTGAGAAATAATCGATAAAATAGATTCTTAAGATTCAAATCATGCGTAGGAGGCGTAAATACCTTTAGTTTTGATGTGTAATCCAATATCCACATGAAAGTCGAAGTCCTTTTTTATCACAAATTCCACAACAATTCAATATTCTGTACACAATTTCACAAAATGGCACTTCACGAGCTATCACTAAGAACAACTTTTATGTGAAATAATCACTAATTGCGCCATTTTCGTATAAAATATACGAAGGACAGCAGTAGACGGCATTCGCTGCCATATTTTTTGTCAAAACTAAATTTAGCGCCTCTACGAACTCTGGTATTATTTTTGGAAAGTAAAAGCAGACTGATGGATATAGTGCTGCCATCTATTGCCACTACGCAAGTTCTTCGCAACATTTACGTCAAAAAATCTCTTCGAGAGTATTCCACTAAATGAGGAACAGATGTCACTAGTTGCATAAATTTTATATTATTGTAACTAATTGTTTAGTATATTACATTGCAAAAAACTTGACGAAGAATATGCCATTTAATTAAGACAATCCATTCTATAAATAATTTTCATATTTTTGAAGTCTGTAAAGGGCAACTGATTGTTCCCTAGTATCCAAATGATTACTCCTTATCCCTCTACATAACTTATAATCACATATTTATTTCATTATCCTGATGATGATGTTGTTACGTCAAGCTTAATGTACCACTTCCCAAAAAGCTTCATTCCAATTATTTGAGGCAGTATAACCATTTAGACCAATTAGAACCCTCGTTTACATATCACACATACAATTTCACTTTCCTCTTGAAAGTGAAAACGAACCATATCAAACAGAATAGAAATAACTTTTAAAGAACCATCCCTTATACATCTGGGATTTGAAATAGGTAACCAGCTGCCAGTAGCTAATTTTCCATAGTATTATAAAACACAGGGTAAAAAATATAAAAAAATGAAAGATATAGTTTGGGACGTAAAAAGAATCTTTACTAGCTTCCGTTCTTTTCGACCGTTGCCGTAGAAGTAAGAGAATAGGGGTAAATGGCATTTATTCGGCGAAGGCGTAGCAACCCAACACCAATGTTCCATATTACGTCACAACCTCTATATTCATGCTAAATAGTGACATATGGAATATTATCGTATCTCCGAGGATCTGTCAATTCCGAAAGGGATTAAATAACTTGAGTGTACATTTTTGTAACATATATAGAAAATGAGAGGTTGGTTGATCACCCTAGAATATCGACATTAACTTGGTGGAAGAAACAAAATATTAAAGATACATACATACGCTTCACGACTTGTGTATACACACTCCCTTTTTTACTATGGCGGGGTAGTCAGAGGCTTGAATGCCCATCTCCGAAATTTCGAAGGCATGTTAGGTATGGGTCATTCGAAGCCCGCGTATCACTAGATAGACAGCCAACGTGAGACGTAGTGAACCGTATCGCCGTATATAGGCACTGACTATTACCTATCCTGAGGGATAGGCAGGTTTCCTCACGATGTTTTCCCTCACCGTTACAAAATATTAAAATTCTTCTTTATTAGTTGACATGTACCTCAACCCGAAAGGAACAGCAATAGGTTCCGTTCGGTCAAAGATATTGAAAGGTGACATCATTTGGTCTGATCATGCAGCATTTTAGTGCTTATAATCAAATAATTTAGACATCCTGTTATTCTACTTTTAGACCAATCTAGAGCACTGGAAAAATGTGGCTCTATTTATAGATATTCAAATACTGAATTACAAAACAAAAACATAAAAACAAACGCATTCACGACCATTAACCCTTGCGGGGTAGTCAGAGGTTCAGGTGTCCATCTCCGCAATTGCGAAGATAGTAATTCTATGGACACCTCGCACCCACGTGTTAACCAGATAGTCCGTACTCAATGTGACAGGTGGTCAGCCATGTCGCCATTTACAAGCACTAACTATTACCTGTTCGACGAACAGGTAGGCACAGATAATATAATACTATACAGTAGGTAGGTTTCCTCACGATGTTTTCCCTCACCGTATAATTCAACGCATTTCGTAAATGTGTTTATTATTACGAAAATGTACATAGAAATTCATTAAACTTAATTTCCATTGGTACATGCTCAAGTGGGATTTGAACCTGAAAATACTGAATTACTCTGGGAAATATTGCTTGTTGATTGTAATACACTGTACAGATATATATACATACATACATAAACTTCTACTTGTTCCGGGGAGTTTTTGGTCCAAAGGTTGTTGTTGGCTATCCAGCGCAGCGGGGCAACGCTGCTAGTGTGCTGGGGGCTTTTGCTTCTGGGTGTTTAATTCGGGACACTAGTAGCAACTGTTCTTATATTAATACGTAATAAAGCATTCACTTTATAACATATGGACAGGAGCAAATAAGGGTTATGATCGTATCATATTGTACTGTTCAGTTGGTGTATCAAATATAAGGAACTTAATTTGTTAAACCAATACACAAACAAAAAAGAATATCCATCAATACTCTCGCGTAGGTGTAGAAAAATAAAAGCCACTCAAAGAATAACTTTTCCACTAATTTACCAGAAAATAGATGAAAAACCTTCCAATTAACTCCTCCGCAAATCAATTAGTATTTCTTTTAAAAAACTTTTAAGTGTCTGACTAATTTAATTCGTACAGGTTATATTGTAATCTGTACGGAAAAAACCGTGAGGAAACTTGTTAGGAGTATGGATAGGGTAACTTAGAGTACCATTAGTGTAGGGGGTTCGACATTATATCCTCAGTGCAAGGGATAATGATCTTCGAATGCATGTTCAGGGTGCGATGACGTTCGCGTAAAGTTAGTGATCACTCAAACTTGAAAATTCCGTAATAGTCAGTGATAGAGATTCGTAATGATGTTTTACATGTACTAACAAACGAATACAACTCTGACATTAGATTACGCTAGAATTGATTGAAGGTATATTATGTTTATAAGTACGATTAATACGAGAAAAAAGAATCATAAGTAATCATAAATTACTAATTAAATTCATGAGACCTAATTATTTTATTATAATTAACGTTTAATCTCACTAATCGGTCGGTTGGGTGGATATTACAATTTTTGAATTATACTGTCTTAGTTAACTTACTAATCAACTTATACAAAAAGTCTAACAATCATCTTCATAATAACAAATTAACTTATATATTAGTCACCCAAGCTTCTACCTCACCCAAAACGATTAACAGTCGTGATACATATGCGTAATCGCAGTCAAGTTCCTTGCATTGTCACCGTACGCAAACGGTCACGAAATAAATAAATGACGTCCACTGTGACGTAACAGATACGCTTTCACCCGATAAGCACAGAGTAAGTGGAATGGGCAGATATATTACTAGTTTAAAATTATTAGTTAAATTATAACTAACCTTTTAGATAATAATTATAATAAGTGAGTTATGAACAAGTGTAAGTGAAGTAGGGGTTAATGGAATGAAATTGGGCGATGGGTTAGCAACCCGCCATATATGTTCCACATCACAACATTAAACTTTATGTTAAATAGTGGTCCATGAAATATTATATCTCCGAAGTTAAAGGATGTGAATGTATAGGTATTAACAATAATTGTGTTCAGGCTTCATGTCTCTTGAGAGGCTTGAGTGTCCATCGTTATAAAAAAGTATTGGTTGATTTAATTCGTGTTGACGAATTTAAGGAATGACCCCTGTATGTGGTAGATAGGTTTTCTAATGTTATTTTCGTTCACCGAATTAAACAGCATGTCATCACTCAAATGGGCATGGGCGCTTGAAAAGATATATATTATAATATAACTGCCAGTTAGTTTATCTGTACATTATCAATAACCTGTACACGGCAGTGGGTGCCGGTTACCAAAGTGTTGAATTTTCGAGAACAAGGCAAGGAGTGCTCGAATTAACCGGATTTGGTTATTCAATAACCCCCCACTGGTTATTACGTCATTAACATAAATTTGCTTAGTCCTGTGACACACTAATTTCCACTTAGTGATTAAATAAACAAACATTCACTTTCGCGTCTTTTAACCCGTGTGGGGTAGTCAGAGGTTCGGGTGTCCATCTCCGCAATTTCGGATTTCTCTTAATTGTATGACTATTACGAATAGTCTATTAGTAGTAATTCTATGTTTATTACGAATACATACATACACATCACGCCCGTTTCCCTGTCACGGATCACGGATCCCCAACTTTTCTGATCCTGACAAGCCTCTTTAGCTTCATAGACACTCATACACCTCCTAATACACTCTCGGCGGTTGTAAGCACTTCTAACGTGACCGTTTTAAATTCAATATGGCGTCTATCTGACTCTCATATAGCTTATTGGACCGGCTCCTACGTAACCGCTCTTTCATTACAAATAGTAGTAGTTTTATTACTTATTACAATAAATACATAATCCCTGAAGGGATAGATAGAAGAACATTGTGTTCGGAATAACTTGTCCTTAAATATAACATGTTTCTGGGTTCGTTGAGACCATAACTTTGCTATTTCACAATTTCAGACCCGTTACCACCACAAAGATTGTCTAGAGTATACATACATACACATCTCGCCTGATTCCCTGTAGAAGGGAAGGCAGATATCACGGATCCCCATTTATCCCGATCCTGACAGACCACTTTCGATTCATTGACACTCATACATTTTCTCATAGACACTTTATTTTTTTTAGGCGGTTAGAGGTACTCCTAACGTCACCCTTTTTGATTATTATAGCGTCTATCTGACTGTCATATGTCATAATGGCCGGCCCCTACGTAACCGCCCTTCCACTTCACTCATATGTTATATATTCCTTTTGTCATTCTGCTATCATTCATCCGCATAACATGTCCAAACCATCGAAGCATACCCTTTTCAATCTTAGTCACTACATCTTCTTTCAAAGCGAATACTTTCTTTGTCTAGAGTATGTTGGAGAAAAAAGCTACATGTAAGTGAATTTTAATTATTGTAAGCTTATATTTAAATAACACGTAAACAGACCCTTAGTTACCATTTAGAAGCTCTGTACTTTTCATTTATGTAACAGACCTGCATTAAGTAAATCCCTTACGTAATTATAGAAGTTACAAATTACATGTGCCGTAATGTTTTTAATTCCTGTTTATCTCATCATCATCATCAGCCTGTCTGAATCCACTGTTGGACATAGGCCTCCCCCAAATGACGCCACTTCTCCCTGTCAGTGGCCGTTCGCATCCATTCGATGCCAGCCAACCTGCGCAGGTCGTCTTCCCACCTCGCCGGGGGGCGCCCCACACTACGTTTACTGAGACGCGGTCTCCACTCTAGGACTTTTTTGCTCCAGCGGCCATCAGTCCTTCTGCATACGTGACCAGCCCAACTCCACTTCAGCGTGCTAATTCTTTTCATAATATCGGTAACTTTAGTTCTCTGGCGTATCACCTCATTTCTGATGCGATCTACCAGAGAAACCCCGAGCATCTTCCGTTCCATAGCACGCTGAGCGACCTTGAATTTGTGGGCTAGTCCCGCAGTGAGTGTCCACGTCTCAGAACCGTACGTCATAACGGGGAGCACGCACTGGTTGAAAACCTTAGTTTTCAGGCATTGTGGTATAGACGACGTGAGGACATGCCTTAGCCTTCCAAATGCTGCCCATCCGAGCTGTATTCTTCTGTCCGCCTCCCTCTCGAAATTGTTCCTGCCAAGCTGTATGATTTGGCCCAAGTAAGTATATTGCGAAACAACTTCTACGGGAGTGCCCCCAAGGGCAACCGGTCTCGGGACTACCAAATCATTAAACATGATCTTGGTTTTATCTAAATTCATCCCGAGTCCGATGCGTCGAGAAGCAGCATCTAGTTCGGACAGCATTTCCTCCAGATCCTGCAGCGACTCTGCCACCAGGACGATATCGTCCGCAAAACGGAGGTGCAAGATGTATTCCCCATTGATATTTATTCCTCGTTCAACCCAATCCAACGTTTTGAAAACATCTTCCAGTGCACTCGAAAACAGTTTCGGGGATATAACATCCCCCTGTCTTACACCTCTCTGCAACTGGATAGGTTTCGTGCCGTGGCTTTGAAGTTGAACGATCATCATGGCGGAATCATAAATATGTCTCAGCACACTCACGTATCGCCAGTCGACTTGAGATCGCTGCAAGGATTCTATGACCGCCCAGGTCTCGACCGAGTCAAAAGCTTTCTCATAGTCCACAAACGCGAGGCAGAGTGGCTGGTTATACTCTTCAGTTTTCTGTATAACTTGCCTCAGCGTGTGAATGTGGTCTATGGTACTAAAACCCCGCCGAAACCCGGCCTGTTCTGGTGACTGAAAGCTATCTAGCCTGGCTGAGATTCTATTGGAGATGACCCTCGCGAACAGCTTATAAATGTGGCTCAGAAGTGTTATCGGCCTGTAGTTCTTCAAAAGGGTTCTATCTCCCTTCTTAAAGAACAAAACAGCCACACCTCTGCCCCAACATTTCGGAGTTCTTCCGGAGAAGATGACGCTGTTGAAGATTCTCTGGAGCTCCCTCAGAACCGGTGTTCCACCAGATTTCAGGAGCTCAGAAGTTATTCCATCCTCTCCCGGAGCTTTTCCATTTTTAAGCTGTTTTAAAGCCATCTCAATCTCATCCATATCTATTTCGGGCATGTCCTCTGTGAATGTTTATCTGTGTTTATCTCATAGAGGAAATAATTAACATTGTTGCAGATAATATAATAATTATAACTAACCTCATTCATGTTAACTTCATTTCTCAATAACTGAAAAAAAACAACTAATAATAGTTTTTTGACGACCTCCGTGGCGCGATCGGTTAGAAACCTGAACCCTAATCGTGGGGTCCCGGGTTCGATTCCCGGTGGAGGCAGAGTTGAGAACAACGCTTTTCTACTGCTTTCCAGTCTGGTTGTTGATTATATATGCTATATATGTATTTATCTATGTATAATATGTATACATTTCTTAAATATACGTTGACTAGTACCCTTAACACAAGTCTTAAATGTACTTACCAAGGGGCTAGTTCAATTGGTGTAATAATGTCCGAATATTATTATTATTATTATAGTACAGTTCACTAGTACATCGCTCATATTTGAGAAAAGCGACTGGCTTGGTTTTAATAAGAGCCACGTATGCTCGTGTTTTGGTACTTTATTACATAGTATAGTAGCTGCCATTCTTTTACGTTTTTCGAAGGAAGTGATAGAGGGTCTAATTGTAAATGAGATAGGGTAGAGCCAATTCTGCATATAATTCCATACAACTCTCATTAACTGTGCTAATGTAACTATATCATAATATGTAACAAATTAATTGTATTTGAATTTTGTCAACAAGGGTTATTTTGACAAAATTTGTTTGGTAAGTTTAAGCCCACGGCAGATAATAAGATAAAGTTTACATTTCGTTAGTTAATTACTCATTCTATGTAGACTTTATAGTAATTTACTAACTAGAACTATAAAATATAACTCGTAAATAAAATTGTACAGCCATTTTTATATAGCGTCTGTTCGATACCTAAATATACATGACTGATGAAATATTGTGTCCCAGATGCTGTCCACCCCGTAAGGGAGAAAAGGACATGACTACATGTGTGTGTAGAACTTATTACCTACTAATAAGACTTATTCGGTGAGAGAAAACATCTATTGAGGAAAGTTACCTATTCTTGGAAATAGGCAATGGTCAGTTCATGTAGAGGGCTGCCTATTTGGTGCGGATTTAATGGAGTTATTTAAGACACGTCCTGAAATGACAAAAAGTATATAAGATAGAATAGAAGGATCATCCCGTAAAAAATAATGGTCGTGAAGTGTGTGTATGTATGTATGTACTTATGAACTAACAACATTATTTTCTCATAAATGTAGAGCAATGCATCATGACAATTGAAACGGAACATTTTTTTATTAATTGTATTACATACAATAGTGCAACCTCTTTGTAACAAACTTGTTAGTTACATTCTCGTGATTTTTTGCGCGCGATTCCGTCAAATGTTACGAAAACGCGCAGCGGAAAGAGGAAGAATATGCCTAAAACAGCCGATTGTTTGCAGTCGCTACATCTTTTTAGCGCAGACAACATTGATGTAACCGAGTGCAGTGGAATAGCACTTTTCTCTTGGCTGCCGAGCAAGTTTCTCTGCGCTCGACACCCGCACGAATACGAACGTGTTTGGCATAAAGCGAACGCAGTCTTTGCCTCGACGTGGTAAAAAGCGCGCGCCTCCGCCATTTTGAAATTTAAACTTTTCATTTTCGTCTTCAGCAACGAATACAAATAGCCGCGTTCCTTATTTTTTAATTAAAATTGTGTTAAAATTACTTTATTTTGTTACCTGTCCGTGTGTGTTATATCACTAATAGATAAATCGGATTAAAAACAGCGATTTGTGAAGAATCACCGCTTAAAACAATTGTAAGTATGCTATCAAGTATTTGGTTTGTAAATCACTTTCTATTCTGAATCAACTAAATTTAATTGTTTGTTTTTAAAACGGGTGCGTGTCATCGATTAGGTAAACAGTCTTTATTTTAACAACCTACTTACTTGTTTCGTGCAACTTATTAATTTATTTTCACTTACGCAAACGTTCTCGTTTGTCAAAATAAAATTTAAGCTATGGTGAAATTTTGCAAATATGTATTTTGCGTAACAAAAACTGCAATTTATCGTATAATGGTATTCAGTCATTTTGTCCAAACATGTTTTAGAGACAAATAGTATTTTTCAAAACTTAACCTGCTAGTTGAAAAACTTCCAGTACAAAATTCTCTCTAGATAATTTGGTATCAAGACAACATGAACACTATTATTAAAACAAACTCGCAACTCAAAAGCAGTTAAAACCAGTTAATAATCCCTTCCGAATATTAATGGATTAACATAATTATGTAAGTGCGAACGGAGAGTTCCATTCAAAATATAAGAGAGCACAAGTCTTTCACTTTAAATGAGCATTAATTATTCATGAGTAGGTCAAATTGTTCTGGTCTGGGACTCAAATTTTCCTCTACCTACCAATCTGCTGATCTGAAACAAACAAGGGCCGTAGGGCTTAAAACGTTCTCTATACGGCTTTTTCTGGAAAAGGGAGGTTTTTCTGAACACAATTTCTTCCGACCCTGACATAATAGATTATTATTGAGACCTGGTAACATTTTACTAATTTCTCAAATATGAATATTATATGATATAGTTCTAACGTTCATTTTATTATGTTTATGGAACAAATGTTGTTAATTTCCTTGCGTACTTAGAGCAATTACTGGGCTGCAAAATGTATGCAATTGAATTAATATATATTACACTTAATAATACGCTAGCGCTAGCTTTATTAAAATAAGTAGTTTAACACAGTTTAATGTTACATAAAATAGTTCTTTGTCTATTATATCCATAGTTTAATTACTTACAATATTCCATTATAAATGGCATCACAACCCCGAAAATTATCATGTGACCCAGGGGAGATATGATGTCTCAAGAAACTCCACTCTTAATTTATAGGTATGAACTTACGTAGCCCGAATAACAGGTTAAAAGTTTTGTATACTTTCCACCTCTTTGAAGATAATAAACAAGAATATGTGATTGAAATGGCAAAAGGTCTGTGTGAAGTATATATTTGACTAAGTCACTATTCCTAAGTCTCTTTATTAGTCGCAGAGAACGGTCATGGATCTATTCTAGTTTGGACAGAAGGTTGTGAAATTCTGCACCTACATACATACATATGTATATATGTTTTGATTATTAGAAACAGTTCCTAATCATAAGCTTTTCGAGTTATCTTTTTAAACGTTTTACTACTACCTATTACTGGTACTAGTTAGTTACATACATCAAAATCCTCACACCTGCATATACTTAATTTAAACAGTCCATCCTATTGTGATTGAAAGACAATGAACACCGTGAGATGGTTTTTTACCTATCAGCTAGTCGTGTGAATTAAGTAATTGTAGCAAAGTGTTTGCCTACAAACCTAGTAATTTGTAAGCAAAAAGATATAAACGGAAGGAAGTTGACGATGGAATCTTCCGATCTGACTAATATAGATATTAGTAACTTGTTACTTAAGTTCGGAAGCTACATAGACATACGAATCGTGACAGTTCTGGTTAGTGGCAGTTTCATGTGTCTGTCTTCAAAATTGTATATAATTGTAGAGTATTAATTATGGACAAATCTAACCGAAGGTTATTTTATTAATGTCTGCTACTATTGAGTTTGAAATATTAATATTGAATCCTTGCTTAATGTGACAAATAGAATAGCATCCATGTATTATACCATTTATAGATGTTAGTGAGTGAAGAGGGATGTGACTGAATTGTCTACCAGTGGAAAGTAGGATCTTAATGAATACTCATTATTAGTTATAAGTTCTAAACAATGTTTTGAGGCAAAAACGTTACAATAAAAGTAGCGTGACGCGGAGTTATATTTGCCAATCAACTGTACTGTTAATGTCAGTAAACTATGTACGTAGTGTGCGATGCTCCAATATATTTGAAATTGTAATTCCTTTGTGCGATAACCAGTTATTATTGAGTATTTTTATTTATATATTCTTCTGCAAATGTGTGGAGGTTCCTATTCCTCATGATAGACAATAGCTACACCTTCACAAGTCGATAATTCTCAATATCGTCAACGAATATTCAATATAAAGTGTAAAGGAAGTTCATTCTAGCCATATCATATTACGTTTAGACACGCGATTCTATCTTATAGAATTATTTATACTCCTAACATATTTCTAAACCTGTTAATAAAGAAAAACATTATACTATGAGTAACTCTACCTATTCCTGTGAATAGGTACTACAGAGCTTGTTGTGTGCTACAGCGGACACTCTGAAGAAAAACAAATAGACATAAAACTTGACACAATGTTATTTTTAAATCTCAGCATAAATAAACAAGTTCACCTTGAGTCTTTATGTAAAATACATATTAGTTTGTATGTAATATAAAAATACTTTAAATATTTACCATGTTAAGTACAAGTCTCTTGCAATGCATTGTACAACAAAGTCAAATATAAAAATATTATTTGCATCACAAGTACGTATACAAATATTCATTACAGACTTTATTAGACATTACAATGCAATTTAACCTTTAACTTATGATATTGTATTTTTAATGACAAGGCAAATGGTTGCATGCGACATAAACCTTTGACTAAACACATTAGCACACGTCAAAGCTATCTTAATGTTGTAAAAATAACACTGTATATATATTTGCCATATTATTATGTTATATTAGGTTGTGTTAAAACAATAACGTTAATTTTTCAGACTCTCATTCTGTTACCTCCCCTTTCCTTTTTCGTCTTAAAAATGCTCTACTCTCAATATGCCAGTCTCCCATCAAATAAAAATGCTCAAACCTTATTATTCTACAATATACTGAAGCCTTTACTTGACTTTTACAATCATTGCCTGCCCAACCTTGATGCTTCATGCATTCGCAAAAACGACATGAGACAGGTGAGAAATGGCGGCCCGTCAACAATATCAGCAGATGACCGGTTCCAATAAGCAATAAATAAGGAAAAAATTGGAGCACATACTCCGAGAGAAATGTCGCTCAGCTCATCGAGTTTCGTGAAGCGCTGTATGTGACCTGAAAACCGTGGTACAATAAAGCTGAGAACAGGATTTGGAAGAAGTTGGAAGTCCAGTACAAAGCTAAATAGATGACATGCTTCCCGACATGTCTTAGGGGACTAAGGATAAATCGATCTATTTGACTATGGTTAAACAATCTATGCACAATTCATATTTCATATTGATAACTTTACAAACTCAAAAATGATACTAAATTAAAACATCCATGAGCAGGTTAAGAGTTAGATAGACAGAAGAAAGTAAAGTGTAGAGTAATATTATTATACACATAAAGTTTGACTTCTTATTCTTGAGATGGGAATGTAAGGAACATAAGAACATGAAGAGAAGATTATTAGTGCCTGAGGCAAGAGAAATAGCCATGCTTAAAGTGTGTCAAAATACCAATTTATTAACCATTCAATTACTTGATTTCCGAAATCGCTTTTTACTTGTAAAATACATTAAATAATCTGGAGCAGACTTTTTGTAGTTATGACCTCGAAAATTTTAAATGGTTATTGCCATTCTTACCTTACAACTGGTTATTATTATAAACTGCAGTAATTTATAAACATTCCTGAAGTAGAGAATATGGACAAACAATTTTAAAATAAATGTTTTTATTAATTAAAGATATTATAACGAACACTTGTTCAGTTCAGAATGGACAAAACTTAGGAAACATCTACTGATCTAGCCAACACAAATGTATGGAATTAGTGCAATTATGTGTATCATAGTGGTTTCAGATATATGTAAATAGAATAAACTATGTATCTTTCTTTCAATACCAACGTGGTGTGATAACAAATATTTATTATGGCAATGGGTGACGTTATAAGTATCTAAAACCGCCAAACAAAATAGATAATGAGGCAAAAATCGTATACCACAATCTTCAAAAATGGGGATGACTTATAAACGTAACAAAATGAAATGGTATATCGATTCGTTGGCTATGAGTGAAAACTTAATAAATATGTACAGTAGTATGACCTAACATTTGGTATTTCATAACTGTGTTATACAAACAAATATTGAATAATAGTTCCTTGGAGATTCCGCAAATTACATAATACCTTACAACATTGTGTAAATGTTTGTGGTATGAGTGGCCTGACTAGCTATTATTCCCTTGCAGACCTGGGACTGTAATTGAACACCTAGCTGCCATTATGTTTAACACTCTTCATCAGTTTCTGAACTCGTGCATCCTAAGCCCAAAATATAAAAACATAGACTTGTATTTGTATAAACCCTATGTGCTAAAAAAATGTTAATAAATTACGGAAGTAATACTTATGTATGTCAAAGTTATTACATACACTAACAATTGTGTTTCTCCAAGGACGTCGAGTAAACATTCGTTTATAAGTTGAATAAAAAGAATATTACATAGCTTGAAAAATTTGAGAATATTATAATTATTAAACCGCTCATTATTACCTGTATAAGTAGGTTTCCTTTATTTGTTTTTTCACAACGTACATATTTGTAACATGTCGTATATTTAGTGTTCAATGGGAAAATATTAATATCAATAGAAATTCAAAACACTTATTTTGTATAGTAAATACTGGTACGGGAATTAAAACCTCAAACCTATTTATTCAGAGGCCAAGGTTTCAACTACTAGTTATGTCGAACTTATAGAGACCCTGTTCATTTAGTAATGATTTCTAATTCCACTTCATTGCTGAGTTTCTCAAATTGAATATGACAATTGAAGATACCTTGCTTTCCCTCTTCTTTCTTATCTCTACTCAATCCAAAGCTTTTTTCGTCCAATAAACTGCCATCACGATTACACAATGCGCAACTAATGCCAATGCCATATAAAAGACATCAACGCGGTTGATTAGCTCGTAACAATAATCGGAAGGTCATTATAAAAATATTACATTGCATCAACATTTTTCTCGTAATAACTTTCTTCATTAGCAATGATCGTTAAAACATGTATGAAAGTTACAGATTCTTTGGCTTAAACGTTTGTGTCTTGACAGAATTAAAGTGTAAACACTAACTAAAAGAATAAATAACTTTTTCTGTCTAAGTATGCAATACGTATGTCCTTCAATCTGTTTCATTGCAGTTGGAATTAAAGAGACTATAATATATCTTCTCGATTAACTTATTAATAAGCAGTGGCAGCATAAGTCAGAATATTTATAAAAATATTGTATTATTATTTCCTCTTAATAATAAAATACATTTTATTATTAAACCATACATGATAAGACTGGTACCATTATTTTTCTGTAGCACATTAGTATGCCAGTTTCACAAGTACAACTTCACTTCTTTTAAACCTATGTGAATTCATCCCATCATTATACTATTCCAACCATACACGCACCATACCCACGCTCGTCCATCTTCACGACCACAATCAACTCTCTCCCCTTATCTCTGTGACTATCAGCTGACCAGTTGGCACAAATAGTCAGTTCCAATTCAAACCGTGAGATATGGGCTAATACTGAGCGAAGAATGCATTTGTGAAAGTACTTTTTACTTTGAATTCTTTCGGAGCAGACGCCTATTGGCCGCAGCGAGTAGAGATGGGCTTGTAATGAGTATTTATTCGTTGTAGAGTAAGTAATACTTATAGTAAGGCGTGAAAGAGATATGTTTCGAAGTCATTACACGTGATGGTGTCAAATACAAATTGTAGTAACGATACAAGTTGCTGTAATTCTGGAACTCGGATATTTGTGTTCAGCTTTTGTTACTTATGTATAGTCATTGTCAAAATTTTTTTATCAATTTTTAACCTTTTTTTACATATTTGATTGTGGATTATTATTATTTGATGAAAAATAAACACAGAATTATTAAATACTAAACAAAACTATGTGACTCGCGGTTCCAAATCCCTTGTACATCGGTACAATCTTGACGCTTATACGAATACTAAACCGAAATATTTACCGAGTGTTACCGACAGGCCATCCCTATTTACCCACTCATTTACCTACCACGCACTTCGTGAGAGAAATGCGCCGCTAAGACAGTTAAAACTGCATTCAACAATTGATTAATCGTGCGCGACACACATTTTGACCGCGCCTCAGTTTCGTTTTTGGAAAGTTTTGTTTCAATGGCTTTTGTCGTTTTCTCACGAAATTATTCTAGTACATTCATCAAATATATAATGAAGCTACAATTACTGTGACAAGTTATATATATTGAGTTCAAAAAAATGTTAAGAAACAAAAGTTATTGCTTTTTAGAATGAATGATCATATAGATCTGTGACACGAATATTATATAAATAAAATTATAGCTGTAATTTTTCTTCATATTTCGTCGTAGAAGAGAAACTCTTTACAAGGATTTTATATTCTATTAGTTTGATGTCCAGTAATCAACTATTAATCTAAATCATAGTTTAAATGAAATCATTGCTTGAGTTTTAACGTTCCACAGTTTTATTCACTCGTTTACGTCCATTTTCAAATAATTTCTCTTTGCAGTACTTCTAACTTTAATGCAGGAAACATCAAACCATCAACCTACATCCAGTACAACTGAATCATCTTTTATTTAGGCTAGTAATATTATGGCTAAATTGAAATCTACAATGTGGGTGGCTTAATAGACTAGAAATCTTGCTATTTAATATGGCTGCGGGCATAATATCTTATGTCTAAGAACTAGAATTTGAATGTAATATGAGAAGCACAGGTGTTTAGGATATTGTTTTGATTCATCCGATCAATAAGATAATATATCTAATAATAATAAAACAGTTGTTTTAATATTTTTGGCTTAAATAGAGAGAGAGAATTCTGTGATGATACCTATACAGATTAAGAACGAACTGTCAAAATCTTTCTAGCATTTCTTTGGAAGGCATCTAAGGGGTAAAAAGAATTGATTAGGGAATAGACTAGCAACTTGTCTTTAGTAATTATGCATTAATTAATGCTTTTTAATTTAGAATGTATTATGCTTCCGTCATATCTAAATAAAAAAAGAATAGAACACCGTAGATATGCATATTACATATATTTTAAACTAATCTGGTAACTACTCAAAAACTCGTACTCGTTGTGAGTCCATTTAAAGAAGTATTGACTAACACTTAACGTTGTGTTAGCTGGGGTCCTTTTGTACCATTGAGTGTTGACAAACTTTCTTTTTCTCCTTAAAACAATGCGATTGGGTACGGGCTAGGCCTTAGACAGACGCTCCCTGGCCACGGCAACTTTCACTTTGACATCTCACTTCCTACGTGCTCATTGAAGGTGATTCGAAACGGGTGACCTCGCGGGAATGTTTGATACAATTACTCAGACTTGAAACTCGGTACTCGTACATACAAAACGTAAGCTACGGAAGATAAAATAATAAAAATACAAGTTGTATTTG
Source organism: Leucoptera coffeella (assembly GCA_030578115.1). Lineage (NCBI taxonomy): Eukaryota > Metazoa > Arthropoda > Insecta > Lepidoptera > Lyonetiidae > Leucoptera > Leucoptera coffeella. The sequence continues at coordinate 299,933 of JAMBLF010000228.1, forward strand.
GACACTTTTACGTCTGGAATAAAGTAGTAGATGGATCAATAGCTAAATAAGATATATTCTAGTTTCAATATACCATGGAATAATTGTTAATCATTAGCACGTATTTACCAAAGTTTTGATCAGGGATAACGTTGAAAGAAAAGTGCCCTATTCATTGTGATACGTTATAGTTACCGCCCAGAACACAATTAACCACCATCAACTATATTCCTAAAAGTTTTATTGGTCCTTGAGGATAATAAAGCGAGTATGGCTCTAGGACCAACAAGGTCCACTATATTACGAACGTGTGTATTTATAAGTAAGCTTTGCATATTTTACACCAAACACTCATATTGTTAAGGGATAGATCAGTCACCTTTGTGCATTTGCCTTGTGTGAATTTTCTTATATGATTAGGTATCATTGTTTCGTACACCTATGTGAATATGATTGTAAAAGGAACAATACTGGTATTGTTAATCATTTTTACCACAATGCTAATGCTTAATCTTTTCAATTAAGTGTGGTTTATAATTATTTATTATTTTGATAATAGGTGTTTGACTTATTACTAGTTACCATACTTCTCAATGCCGTTTTTCATTTCATATCTATGTCTGATATTGCGAAGTTAGTGGCATAGCGGTATAACCAATGTTTAGATGAAGAGAATACAGGCATTAACTTATCACTATCTTCATATAGACTCTAAACGATCCGAAAAAATAAGAAAATAGGAAACCATGTTATCCTTGCCATATAAAGAGTTTAAATCATCCCGAAAAATAAGGAAAAATAGCAAACTATGTGTGTTTCTTAACGTATTAATTATATTATTTACGTTTTTGTTGAATAAATTGAAATATTAGCACACGTCCATCAAATTCACCATAATCACACAACTTCCGCAATTAGTGGCATGGTGCGGCGAAGACACAAGCGTTCACAGTTATAATGGCTTATGGCGACGCACTAACGGTTGTCACCGATTCCTTTGGAATAGGTGGAATATGCGAATGGCATTGATTCGATATACTATACTGTAATATTATGTTAATGCTCTTAGCATAGATAGAGCTGTTTTTTATCTCTACTAGATTAGAAAATACCTCGGATACAAAAAATAGCCCCGGACAAACTATGAATACTTTTAATTATTGGGATGAAGTAGTGTGTACAATGAAGTATTTAAACAAGTTAGCAAATTCGGCTCGAACACCCTAGTAAGGATATTAATTTAATGCCACTAACAGTCTTTCTTACATGATGTAAGTAAATATCTAAGCTGAATGGATTCTATTAAAATAAGGCTCTCCTATATGTTAATACCATCAAAACCTGATTACTTATGCTAAAAGTAATATGAGATAATATCTTTGCTGTCTAGACTTCTAGCCTATGTTGTCAAAAACTAGCCTCCTTACTTCTTAGTCGCCTCTAACATAACGTTACCAAATCAAGACGTTACGATACAGCATACCAATTTGGCGATGGCTTATCGCATCGATAGACGGCGTAAATGGCAAATTAACGCTTCCTGCATTATGCAAGGCTTATGTCCAACCGTCCAGTTGGCTCATTGCGTACTAATTAAGGATTACATACACACTTTAAGTCTTGTTTGTAGGGATTGGATAGGATGTAACCTACTGCCTTATTTGGCACGTGGGAACGCAAAGGTACTAAGGATATTGTAGATAACCTACCCAAAAACAATTACATTTTTTTCTCGTTAACCTACACATGAATGTTTGTACGTATGTGTAGGAATAAATAGGTTTAAAACTACTAAACACCTTTACAGTAATCGCAAGGGACACTCATGTACTGTTATATGCCTAATAAGACATAACAGTCAAATAGACGCTATATTGAAAAACGATGACGTTAGGAGTACCTATAACCACCGAGTGTGTATGAGAAGATGTATGAGTGTCAATAAAGTGAAAGTGATCTGTCAGGATCGGGACAAATGGGGATCCGTGACCTCTCCCTACCCTTCTACAGGGAATCAGGCGTGATGTGTATGTATGGACCATCAAATCTATGACTTCCAAGAAAGTACAAAGTAGTTCGTTGTGATGCTTGATGTATGTAGTTTCCTAATAAATATAATGTTGAAATATTCATACTTATTCTACTTCCATTGTTGAGTTCGTTGACAGTCGTCTTTTCACGATTCGCTACAGTATTGTTACTTACCTATTGTAACTCTCTCAGTAACAACTTAGTTACCTAGTTAAAGTTACTGTTTTAATGTCCCAGTGTCCCTATTTCCGTCGATCGAATGAGCGGAGAGATAGAAATGCTTATGACCTAAGGTTTTGTTTAATAGCATTTAGGCATTTCTTTACAACGAAATTACTAATTAGTACTTCTCTGAGTTAGGGTTCGTAACTTATAATCAAAAGCTTTGTTTAAATAGACTCCGGGTATTTCTTTAGATCAATTCTCGAGTTAGCACTTCACTGAATCAGGGATTATTAACGTAATAGTAAAACTTAAAAAGAGAACAAGTGTGTAATTAAATTTAAAGTTTCCCTTACAAATTACGAATCTATAGAAATTAGGTTACGTACATATATTATATTTCTTCAACGTTCATAGGTTGACACATCATAAAAAAGCCATAAAATTCCGCTCACGTCTGGATTTAATTCGACATAAACAAAGACCTTATACCTAGTGCTCTTTGCTACTTATTTGTCCCCCATAGCAGGGTCATTGAAAACCAGTTTGACTATGAAGAACAACGGCCTTAAGAAACTTTTGTATACATACACACATATACTTAACCGTGTTATCCTTTTGGGGAGTTAACTAGGGTTATTATTTATGCGAAAAGATTCCACGCAAATCTGTCTATAATTATACCTTTCACCGTTGAAGCGCTAGAGGTATATATAATTTCATACAATTTCGTGTAGAATAAATTTAATCAAGACTTATAGCGGATTTACATTTAATTTTGTAAATTTGTCGTTACTACATTTGTACAATGTTACTAAATCCACGGCTATAAGTATTCGTTGCTACAGCTGTAATATCAATTTCAATGTTAATTTAGTCAATTATATATATTTCAATGAATCGCCTAGTTAAGTAACAACTAAAAAGTACTCTTAAGGCACGTTTGGAATAAAATTAGCTTGATACATTCTATTGATGTCCCTAGCACGATATCAGCCACGACAAAGATCAATTACTAAGTCAACCGCACATAAACGTTGCTATTAAAATTGCATTATGTATGATAAAGCTGAAATTATACGAACGCACAGGCGCACCACTTGACACAACGAGTTGATTACATCATTTGGCAATTCCTACTTCCTAGGTAGAATGCACGTGCACCTAGAATTATAATGAAGTTAATGTTTTTGAAACAATAATTTAACAATTTTAAAAAATATATATTAAGAAACAGGTGAAAAAATTGTAACCACATTTTGTGTTACATTGTTGTATTAAAAAATAGGATAAAATATGAAAACTAATCAAATCAAATCAAATCAAATTTTATTTGCAAACACACGTTATTCACTGTTGTTACAAAATGGTATAAGGTACAGTGTGTTCGACCGTATCAGGCATGCAAATTAACATAATTTTGTTGAATGCTTTTCACCTAATTGACAATAAACATGCAATACATATTATTAAATTGATTATGGAATTATAGTAAAGTCAAAAATTACATGTCTAGGTTAGGATATATTTAATAATAATTGTCATATAACATGCATTATTAATTATTTTATTTAGAATGTCAATATTAAAATAGTAATAAAATAATATCTAATTAAATAAAATGTCATATTTATGATATATATTCTTAATGGAAATATAATGAGTCCTCTAACTGATCATGCAAATATTCAGACACCGTATAGTAAGCCTTATCCAGAAGGAACTTCGACAGCCTTAATTTAAAAGCGTATAATGTGTCCGCATTTCTAATGGCACCTGGTAGCTTATTATATATGACAGGTATCATAGCGACAGTACTTTTTTTGCTCTTGGCATAATTGAACCTTGTATATTCTAATATATTCCTACGGCGTTGACTCTGTAGAGTCTTAAATAAGTGAGAGTTTCTTCGTACGAAGAGACCCACCTCCATTATATAAATGCATGGCAAAGTCATTAATCGCAATGCTATAAATTTGGGCCTACAACTGTCAGGGGGATAAATGCCACAAATTGTTCGAATACACTTCTTCTGAAATTTAAATACTGCCTCAGATCCAGTAGAGTTACCCCAGAACAATATTCCATATCTCACTACTGAGGCCACGTACCCATGGTATGATGCCAAAAGGGCTTCCATTTCCACCTTATGTTTCAGTCTAAATAACGCATAGGCATGGGAATTTAGTTTCTTACATAGATGTTCAGTGTGTACGTTCCATGACAACGACCCATCTATATACAGACCCAAGAACTTTGTACTATCTACATGTTTTAGTATACTATTTTCAATTATAATGTCAGTGTTATTCAGTTTATTCATGTCAAAGTTAATTTTGAATGTCTTTTCCAAATTAATTTTTAAGTCATTAGTTGTAAGCCAATCTATTATTTTTGTCAAAGTTTTTTTTATTTCCGAGTTTATGCTTTGATTATCTTTTTCTTTAAAAATTAATGTACAGTCATCGGCAAATATGACACATTTATTTTCTGTTGCATTTGGCATATCGTTAATATAAATAATGAACAGAAGGGGTCCCAGGATACTACCTTGTGGAACACCCCTTCTCACATGCAGTGGCTTCGAAGTATATGTTATATTTGTCATGGTCCTGGCGTTAATTCTGTCCACCTGAGTCACTTGAGTCCTATTACTGATATATGATTTTATCAATGCTAAAGCCACTCCTCTGACTCCGTAAGATTCCAATTTACTTAAAAGAAGACCATGCCTAACCCTATCAAAAGCCTTGGATATGTCCATAAATACACCAGACATGCACATTTTGGTATCCCTACCTAAAATTATTTGCAGTAGAAAATCATATATTGCCCTGCTCGTTCCTAATCCTTTGCGGAAACCGTTCTGTTCCGCAGCAAACAATTTATTTGTCTCAAAGAAAGCGTAAATGTTATTATATATAACTCGTTCAAATACCTTTGAAAACACCGGTACCAGTGCAATTGGACGGTAGTTACTAATGTCTTCCCTGTCTTTTTTTTTAAAAAGTGGTTTTATTATTGTAAATTTGAGCTTATCGGGGAAAATTCCATTTTCTATGCTCATATTTATTAGATATGACAAAACTGGTGCAATAATCTGAGAGACTGACTTGACGACTTTTGTTGTGATAGAATCATATCCCGTGCTATTTTTATTTTTGAGGTTATTAATTATTTTATCAACATCCTGAAAAGAAGTTGGTCTCATAAACATTGATTTCCCATCACCACTTGAATTATCAATTCTACAATATGTTATATTACTACTACATTCAATGTCATTTAAATTTGTAAAAAATATATTAAATAGATTTGATATGTCATGGGGTTCATTGTAAATAATGTCATTATATTTAATTTGTGTTATTATATTTTTTGGTACACATTTATTTTGATCTTTAATTATTCCCCACATTGTTTTTCCTTTATTGTCCGATGTTTTTATTTTATATGTGTTTTGTGCTTTTTGTGTTTTGTTAATTACTTTTTTTAAACGTTTTGAATAATTTTTATATATGTCTCGGTTTTTTTCACTTGGATGCTTCCTAAAATTCCAAAGCATTTGTCTCTTCCGTCTGGAGCAACGCTTCAGACCTCTGCTGACCCATTGTGGTCTTTTGAGAACAAACATCTTTACCTTAATAACGGGAAAGCACAAATCATAAAACAATTTAAATATATCAATAAATTCATCGAAAGCTTCATTGGTAAATTTCATATTATAGACTGAAGAAAAACTAAGATTACTAAGACAAACCTTAAATTTTTCGACATTCTCTTTAGAGTAGTCTCGCCTAAATTTGTACCAAAATGGGCGTATACAAGCTCGCTTAACTTTATATGTAGCAAGTTGAGCAGTGTGGTCCGATAGAGCAAAATCGCAAACAGTGGCATCACAGTTAGGAAAATTATCTAAGATATTATCAATGCAGGTCCCGCTCTGCAATCTAGTCGGTTCACGTATTCGCATCCTAAATTTATAAATACTCAGCATATTAATAAGGGTTTTCACAGATACGTTATTACTCAAAACGTTGATGTTTAAATCCCCGCAAATAATAGTTTGTTTACAACGATAAAAAGTTAAATATTTAAGAATTTTTTCTAAAATGTTGAAAAACGTATGAAGCATATGTTGAGTGTTTTTAGGAGCCCTATATATGCACACTATAACAATGTTCAGCCGTACCAATTCTAATGTCTAAATTAAAAAGAGTTTATGAAAATTTAATTTTGAAATTAACGTTAGCAGAAATAATATGGCTCACTAAAATCTTTGTTATACAATATGAACAGATTACTCAAACCTCAATCATCCTTTACGCCATTTTATTGCTAAATACGTCACTTCTAGATTAAGGAAAAACCGTTTTAAGGAAACCGTAGACGATCTTACGTTCTGTTTTACCTATCTCTTTGTAAAAGTCAGCCTTTGTACTCGACATAACTTAGAAGCTAGTATACTATCTTAATTCTTTATCCTTATAATCGGTAATGGACAAAATAACCTCTAACTAATACACAAGGGACAACTATCATGTACCGTATGAATGAACGCATAAACTCTCTATAATAACATAGAAACGTAATATGAAAACGTAAGCACTTAGCACAGTAGTGGCAAACATCGATGGCATAATAATAAGTAACGTTACAAAACGTCTAGCCTTTGTTTTGAAGAAAAACAACGAGCGAAATGCAAATAGAACTAGTTGCCTGCTTCTGCGGACGCGTGGTGAATGTTATGTGGTCAAATATAGATTGGAGTTTCACTATGACGTAATAGAGCGTACAGGTATGTATCTTAGTGTATCGTATCCCGAAAGAAAACTGAACAAATTATGTATATACGCTCCCTATTTATTGTGATGGGGTATTCAAAGGTTTGAGTGCTAATCTCCGAATTACGAAGGTATGTTAGGTATGAGCCCTTTAAAGCCCGCGTTTCTCTAGATAGGAAGCACTCTACGTGATAGGTAGTGAAACACTGGCTATTATCTACCCCAAGAGATAGGCAGGTTTCCTCATGATGTATTCCCTCACCGTTAGCGCATTGTGAATTATGTACGAAAATGCATAATGACATTATTAAATTTCTTTCAGTGTTACAAGTCCCAGCCGGGATTTGAACCTGCCTATTCCTTGTAATTATTGACTATAAGGGACAACCTGGTCTTACGTACATTATGAATCTATAGATTTCGAATAGATGATTACTCAGCTCTTAGATTTGTCTCTTGACATTTGTCTACACAATAAAGAAGAAAAGTTTGAAGCGTGAATAAATATATACACAGTAAAGCAGTTAGGATCGGGTAAAATACACCCACGATTTCTATCTACCTCTCTGATAAGAAGCAGACGTGATGAGTATACGTTTGCCCAGTCATTTTGGTCAGCATGTTTTTGAGAGAAAGTTGTACATCTCGGTCCATCAGTCAGTTTCAATTGAAATCATTTGATCAGGTGATATTTGTGCCAGAAAAAGTGAAATTGAACTAGATTTATCACCTTGAAAAACAAGTACGGAATAATTATACAGGCGCCTAAAGTAATGGTTGGTGCTATTTATAAACAGATATTTCTATTAACACATGTAACAAGTCTTTGAGAGATTACTATAAAGAGATGGTTAGAGCTCAGATGGTCAGGTCCCCATCTATTTCACTTTTTGTATATATTTTTTTCACTTACTCGTATACTAAAACAATACCTTAGCAATACCGTGTACATACATACATATGTACTTGGCAGTTAAAGGTTTTTCCAATATCCCAATTACATATTATTGTAAACAATATTATTCTTTTATGTCTGCTTCTTTAATCACATATAAACGAACCCAACTTCAACTATCTTTAACTTCTTATCTACGAGTATATGCCACCCAATATAATTTTCATCAAGCTAAAATTATTCATACATCAATTATGGCTACATCTCTGTCGTACAGTGTAAAATATCGATTGTTCCACTCAAGTCCCAGTTCCGCACTGGACAGTTGAAAGTTTCCATCCAATTAAGGCAACCTTCTTCCAAATGGAGCGTCAAAGTAACTTAAGACCCTATTGCCCATTGGCACATGAAAATCGGATCGACTTATACCTTCGCGGGTCACAGGTTATTGGGAAATTTCTAATGAAAAGTAGTTGTGTTGGCTTATTAACGTCGGATTAAAAAACGTTGCTAATAAGTTAATTAATTGATTATTATATACCGTTAATTAGAATTTACGCAACATGATAATGTATGACGTAAAATAAATGTTGGTAGCTGCCTTATTTTAAATGATTATGAAGTTTTTAGTTCTCAACTTATTTTTATGTCTCTATGTCTATTTCTTTGTTATTAAAATGGCTTTTGGGGTTTTGTATACCTGTAATTGCAACATACATAAATAATCCACAATCAGTAGTAAAATGTTATAACGAGAGCATGATCTCAAGTATTTGAATAAACTGCTTTAGAAAAGCGAATCATAAAATTACCATCTCGATAAAACTCATAATTGATATATCCAGACACAAAGATAATACAATACAGAGAATGTCTATATTTTATTGTTATCTGTATCTATTGGAAAGTCGATAGTTAGACAAATAATGTCTGTCGTGTCACTGCACTTAATATCAATAAAATTCTTGGACTAAATAACAATAACTCTCCAATGCATAAGCAGTCACAGAAGAGCTGCCGAATAGGGTAGATAGAGAAGAATTATATTATACATACTTTCCTTGCATACAATCTTCGTTGGAAAAAGAGACAAAGAAGACAATTTCTATTTGTCATGGTAGCCGGACTGTTAATCAGGTAAAAAAACTGGAATACGATAAAATTCATAGGTTTTTTTAGATCATAGTAGGACCTATAAATATAAAGGTTTTGATCGACAAAGTTGAAAGACTTTTGGTTATTTACTCAAGCATCTCATCTACGATTATAGACATACTTATGTGCCTATGTGCTTGTGCATATATTTTGCATTAATCCTCCATAATCACAAACCACTTGCAATCCAGCACGTGATAGTTAATACAGATGTAACTAGTAAGAATATTGTCAATTTTTCTCGCAATTTACTGCGCGAAATAATAGCCGGATTACCTTGGGTCTGATTGGCGATAAACGGCGATGACGTGAGTTCTGTTTGTTTGTGAACAGGTTATATCAATTGCATACGCACGTCTTTCTATGCCTTTCGGGGTGGATAGGGTGCTGGTGATATAATATACCTTTGATTACCGTTAACATAATAACAGAAGCCAAGATATTTGATATTGGTAATAATTTACACGCCTAATTTTAGACAAACAAAGATATTTTTAGTCTTTTAGACTCCTCCCATCAATAAAAGTTTAAAGTTTTGCTGGGAAGAATACATACATTAACTAAAGGCTCAATTCTCAACAAAGGAGTTATCAGAAATTACAATTTCTTTTAACCGATTATTTCAAACCACGTTTGTTTCATTGATATCAATACACTTCCTCATACTTACTCGGCGGATGTAAAAACATTAATGCAATATTCAGTTCGCCTGTTTGAGCATCATACGTCTTATTTCTAAGTAAAAAATATCTTTATAAAGCCAATAGATGTCCAAAATCGGAATGTAATAAACAATTATTCTGCTAGGTGAATTCGTGTGGTCAAATCGCGTGATCATTTTGTCGCTTCGGAATTAGTTAACAGATTAATATTCCTCGTTATTCAATTATGGTAGGGCTCTCACGCAATGCTAGTTTTAAATTTTGATAGTCTTTACGGTCATAACTAATAATAGTTTACAGTTACAAAACTTAATATTAATAGTCCAAATACAAGACTTAATTTTGTATACGCACATCAAAAATATAATATATATTTAGTCAGTTTTAGTAATACCTTTGAAAGTGTTATGATTTTAAACAGGAATATTAGTGATAGTTTCATTACGCATTAACTAATAAATTTCTATGACAGCTGTTTATATTTTCTATACTATTCCCTGTTTATTATAAGAGAAAAGCCTATAATAATAATTTACGACCTAAGTCTCGATATCTATTATCAAATACGAGTATAACCAAGCTTTTACGGTAGTTGCGTGAAGTACCGTTCAAAACGTACTAACTTTCAGAGCATAAAATAGTTAGTGCATTGTATCACTACAGTTACGAAAACAACTGTATAACATTTGAAATTGGTGACACGTTGCGGTAAGATGAAAATATTTAATAAAGGAAAATATCGTGAGAAATATTAATGGTGAATGATAGTCAATGCAATCACGTGGTTAATAACGGTTAAAGTGATAAACTTACGTAGTAGTAATTATCACTTTATCTGACTATCTGGTCAATGGTGGATTTTGAGTGTATTAGCAATGCGGATTCAAAAAGATATTTGATGACCAAAATCTATAAATCTAAAAAACAAACAAACAAACAAAGACTATTATTTATCACGATCTTTCATTGCATTGACATTTATTAATTTCATCATTTTTGTCCCTAGCAACAGTCTAGAGAAAATCTTCAGCGACCTTATACACGAGTGTGATTTTATACTGTGTATGCAGACACTTGTAAACCCTTCAAACAGTTGTCATGTTTCGCCATTATTTCAATCAGCTCTAATAGGATAATTCCTCTCAATTTCATTGTTCTTCGTCACGGTTTGTATGGTAAATAGTTTCCCGTTACCATTGTTTGTTATGGAGAATGTAGAGTTTGTTATACCTTTTAATTATGAGTAATGACGGTATTCTATTAAAAAATTTCCTTACGTTATATACAATCACGTCCTTACATCTCTTTAAGGATAGACAGGAGAAAGATAATATTAGATCTCTATATCTATCTTTTCGTAAAGTACCATTATAATATTATTAAAATGTATCATATGATGTATGATGAACCCAGTTTAGGATTGTGAAAACATGAATATAGAATATTGATATAATTTAATATCAGTAGATGGCCCTTACCCTATCACACCCTAAAGGATGCAAAAAAGACATTTACTTATTCCTCTTTACGTAATTAACTAGTAGATTTATATTACTATAATAAAATACATACGCTTCACGAGTATTTCACACTCCCATTTTTATTGTGGATAGTCAGACTCTTGAACGCCTCTCAAAAATTTCGTAGACATGTTAGGTATGAGCCACTCAAAGCCCGCGTTTCACTTGAACTATGATATCAAATTTATTGATTTTTATTACTTTCAAATATTCCTTTTTAAACATATATTGTTAAATTAACAAACTATTTACTAAATTATTTATAAATAAATTATAATAAAGCTATAAATAATATATATATATATATATATATATTGTGTTATTTCTTTGCAGAGTGGCCGTATGGATGGCGACGCATATCTGGCGGTCCCTCGGCCTGCTCTTCGTCACTACCTGCGTCATCGCTAAGTGTAAGTACCATACACTTCACGACCTTACCCTTTCGGGGTAATCAGAGGTTCAAGTGTTCCTTTCAGGTAGTGAGTAATGCATTATTCATGATTAATAAATAACGGGACTTATCGCGTAAGTTTATAATATATAAATCGCGAATCTCTTAAAACTATAATGCATTATTGACCACATTGAACTAACGTTTCAGCAGATACTACACTTCACCCAATGTGATAGATGTTATTCCAAAACGTAGTATAAGAGTGCTGATTATTGCATCCTCGGAATACATAGTTTCTTTCATGTTGTTGTACTTCAGTATATTAAGTGATAACACATACTTCTGAGTTATGTTAACTGCCTTCCTTAAAAGTGTAGTAGGTTTTTGGATGAGAAACCATCCGTAATGTAACTGTCCCATGGGATATAAGTCATCGACGATCGGGTCACCACTTGTAATGATAAGTGCGTTGATAACTGACTAAAAGACTTCTTAGAAAAATAACCACGGCCTGTCTTAAATAAAGATAAAAATATAAAGTTCTTAGACTTGACGACAGTATAAACTCTTGCTTCTTAGACCCGAAAATGGGTTTATGAACCCTAGAATTTTACCTACTTGATAGTTATAGATACTTTTATATCCAGCAATTAAGATAAAGTTAGGACATAAATCTAGCGCTTATCTTGGCCTTGATTAGGCAGCACCTTTTTGTTCCCAATGCCGTGAGATGACCTTGTTATGTCTCGGTTTTTGTGTCGACCACACGTGGAAAGTGGGTCGTGATGTTCCTAAGACCAAGACTGGGTCATTATATGCCGTATGTGGAATTGAAATAAAGAAACTGCTTTAATGTGGTTTAGTAATGAATCTGAGGCTCCGGGTTAGATTCCCGCAGAATCATGATCAATCTTATGTGAAGTCTCCAGGATCAAGTTGTTGTTTTTGCAAACACATCTTTACGGTTTACCAGATAGTTTAGACAGATATTCAACGTGTTAGGTGGTGTAATCAGACACAGTGTAAAAGTTTTACGAATACGAATTATAAAAATAGAACGAAAAGATACAATTATAGTAACATTGCAAATGTATATGGAAATTCCTTGCTCCACACCGGTATTTTCCTTCCGGGAACAAAAAAACTACTCGTACATGGGCCCGGATCCTTTACCTTTCTTTTGCTATACCATTGTCTGCAGAGTTCCTTGGAGTATCTTCTTTGCAGATTCTGCTTTATAAAATGACAAATAGTTTTAATGAACAATATTTAATTCTAATTTTATAGATACATTTTTATGACAAATAGTTTTTATTTGCATTTCAATAAGTTTTTTAAGATCCTTGTATTGAATAAAAAGTATTCATTACAATGATCATTCCATTTATATTCGAAACGTATCCATATACATAACGTATACGATCATATTAAATGCCCTATCTACCTATACTGCTACTACACGTAATATGTATGTATGGTACACAACCTTTGTTTGGCAATAAGGACGGTGATGTGCATTTGTATGCTCATTGTGTAATATCGCTTTTAAACATGCTCAGCGCTAAGGTGTGTCGCAATCCTATTGGTCACCCTTTTTAATAGCCCATTTCTAATAAAGATACGTATTGATAATGTGCAGTAAAAATGCATGAAGTAATATCGTAATAAAATGTATAAGTAGGCGTTAGAAATAATATGTTCCAAGTTCAAACCCCACTAAGCAGGGAGGAATGAAGAAAGTTTATTTTCTATGTATGAGTACATTTATTTTATTTTAGGATCATGAGTTCGGCAACAATATTCCGAATTTTCTAACAATCTTTCTCTAAGAACACGAAATTACTCGCAAAAATTAATAAATACTATTTCAAGGATTATGTAGTTCTTTTGGGCTATAAATACCTTCTTAGACAAAACATTATGCGTAGCTTTATAATTTGTGATTGCATCAATCTACTCATTACAATTCATTGGTTGATGAAATAGCATTTTATCATTAACATTCAATAATAATACTACGATATTCTACTCACTCCACAGGTGTAGTATAAAACAAAATATAAAAAACTAACGCGTTCACGACCATGTGGGGTCGTCAGAGGTTCAGGCATCCTCCACAATTGCAGAGGTAGTAATTTTATGGCCACCTCGAACCCCCGTGACCAGATAGTCAGTACTCAATGTGACAGGTTACAAGCCAAGTCGCCATTTACAAGCACTAACTATTATTTACAAGCCATTTACAAGCACTAACTAAGCGTTTCCAATCACCATATAATTCAATGCATTTTGTAAATGTGTTTTTATTACGAAAATGTACATAGAAATTCATTAAACTTCATCTCCAATGGTACATGCTCAAGCAGGATTTGAACTGATACAGAGTCACTCCCTACACAACTGAGCTACGTCGAATTACTATCAATTATTATTCTACGATATTCTACACATCATCTACACATCACATTCTACGATATCTTCTTCTTCTTCTTCTCTTCTTCTCAGCCACTCTCGACCAGTTTGGTGTAGGCCTCCTTCAGTTTGCGCCACTCAACACGGTTCTGGGCCACGTGCATCCAGTTTGACCCTCCTATCTTTTGAATGTCATCCTTCCATCTCATCTGCGGTCTTCCTCTGGGCCGCTTATCCCCCCAAGGTCTCCACTCCAAGACTTTTTTGCACCATGACCCATGCTTCCGAGCAACGTGACCCGCCCACTGCCACTTGAGATGTGCTATTCGCTGGATGGCGTCTGCGACTTTACTTTGCTGTCTAAGCCATATGTTGGTGTTGCGATCCCTCAGTGTAACCCCCACCAGTTTCCTTTCTAATGCCCTCTGTGCTACCTGTATTTTATGGATACAGTCTCTTGTCAGAACCCAGGTTTCGGCTCCATAAGTAAGTACTGGCAGGATGCACTGATTGAACACTCTGGCTTTTTGTTCTGCTGTGATGTTCATTTTAAAAGCAAACTCAAGCTTCGAGTAGGCGGCCCACATCAAGTGTATGCGTCTGTTGATTTCGTTGAGCTGGTTATCTTTCCCCATTTTTACTTCCTGACCGAGATAAACATATTTCTCAACCCTTTCTATGGTGGTTTGGTTTACTGATATCTTCGCAGGATTTACACTTTCGTTAGTCATAACCTTGGTTTTATTGAGATTCATTTCCAAACCAACCTGTAGAGAAGCTTCGTTCAACTCTCGAATCATAATCTGTAAATCCTCGGGATTGTCACTGAGGAGGACGATATCATCAGCGAATCTCAGATTGTTCAACCTGGCTCCAGGTAACACAAGACCACGTTCATCCCATGAAAGTTTTTTGAACACATCTTCAAGTACTAGGGTAAACAACTTTGGTGACAAAGTGTCGCCCTGTCTTACGCCCCTTTTGATGTCTATGTGGTTGGTATGATCCATCAAGGTTACTTTCATAGTTGCGTTAGTGTAGATGTTTTCAACAAGCGTAGTGTATCTGTGATCTATTCGAGCATTTTGAAGTGATTGAACAACTGCCCACGATTCCACACTATCGAATGCCTTCTTGTAATCAATAAATGCTAACCAAAGCGGTTTTTGGTATTCTGTGGCTTTCTCGATTACAATTCTCATCGTCAAAATGTGGTCCATAGTACTATATCCGCTTCTGAAACCGGCTTGTTCGGGGGGCTGGTAAAAATCAAATTTGTTGGTCAAACGAAGGGTTATTATTTTGGTGAGCAGTTTATATAGTTGTGATAATAAACTGATAGGCCGGTAATTGTTAAGATCAGCTTTGTCACCTTTCTTGAACAACAGGATAACATTTGCTGACTCCCACTCTCTAGGAATTTCTCCTTCCTCCAGACACTGGTTTAGGAGTGTGTTTAGGCCTTTTAATACGTCACAACCTCCTTCTTTGACCATTTCAATTGTGACACCATCTTCGCCTGGAGCCTTACCGTTTTTCATCTTTCTTAAGCTACGATATCTACACAGGAGTATATATCACTCACTTCTAAGTATATTATTACTAGCGATCCGCTCCAGCTTTGCACTTCTGGCTATTTAATGGACATTATTATACATATAAACCTTCCTCTTGAATCACTCTATCTATTAAAAAATCCGCATCAAAATTCGTTGCGTAGTTTCAAAGATTTAAGCATACAAAGGGACATAGGGACAGAGAAAGCGACTTTGTTTTATACTATGTAGTGACACTACGATATTTAACTCATTCCGCAGGGGTATGTATCACTTCTATAGGCTGTTCGCGTTACGTAAATAGTGACGTCATGATATTCAGAAGTCAAACTGGCCAATGAGACGTTAGTTAATGAGAAAACAAGTCACATTGACCAATAACAGACAACCCATATGAAATGTCATTGGTTAAATCATGGGAACATGATGACGTCACTATTTTCTTAATGCGAATATACTATAAGCATCTCAATCCCTACTTATATGCCTTTACAGATGCAGAACTACCTCCGTTGCGTGGCGCTGGCAGGCTGGTCACACCGGAAGAGGAAGCCCAGGATGAGGAGAACGATGCCTTGATGCTGAAGGCTGTCAAGGACTCCATGAGGGTATGGGAGAAGAAGAGGTCCAGGACTAGGTGAGAGGAAGAGTTAGATTATTGGAGATAGTGGAGATAGTCAATCAATCAGACTATGACAGTCCACTGCTGGACGTAGGCCTCCCCAAGGTAACGCCACAAATCACGATCACTCGTGGCCCTCAGCCAACCACTACCAGCGACCTTTTTCAGGTCATCAGTCCATCTGGCAGGGGGGCGTCCCACACTACGTTTACCGAGACGCGGTCACCATTCGAGAACCGCTTTGCTCCAACGGACGTGGAGATAGTGGCAGATTGATTAAATGGTTTTGAACGATAAGGATTTGAGTGACTAATAAAACGTAAGAAGTGAAGATTTAACAATTGGCGATTATTTTTAATTACAATTCATATTAACCATATACCTATATGTATATTCAAGTCCTTATTTTCCTTTCGGGTATTACAGAAGCTCGAAAACGACAGAACATTACATTTTCATTGTGTCTATAGGGGTACCTTAAATGAGACATTGATGAAAAGTTTCTAGTATGCTAATGTATCAAACAAACAAGTTAATAGTAGCAACAGTTAGTCTATTTATATACCAGAATACTATATTAATGTTTAGTCTTCCAGTCTTCCCGCGACCACGGCCTATGCAACTGGGTCGAAACGTCGGGCAAAATAAAGGAAATCAGATATCTTTATTAATTTATCATGATATGACCCGGTCTCTCATAGTAAATAAAATGAGTATAAATCGCGAGTGTTTAAAAATAACTATATTAATGTTCCTCTCATTTGCAGGAGTAAGCGATCGCAGGGCCGAGTATGTTACGGGGACTTCGGTTGCTTCGAAGACGCTGGCCCCTTTGCCTACTTGGAGACTCTGCCCAGCCCCCCTGAGGAAGTAGGGACGCAGTTCCTGCTCTACTCCACTATTGCCAGGTAAGAATTTACTTAAATATAATAGTGTTAATGATCTTTGAAAAAACATAGTGTTCATGATCTTTGAAATTTGTTGATGGTGGTGTGAGAGTGCGAGAAAAAGGGATGGTGCGATTTGAAAGCAATGAGTGTAATAATGACAACCTGTGCACATTTTTACAGAGAAGTTGTAGAAACTAAATGGTGATAAGGAACATCACTTCTTTCGTTGGGTTAATACAGTGATATGGATATAAATCATTTGTCTATCAAAAAATTCGACGTAGCTCAGTTGTTAGGGGCTTGACTCTGTATCGAGGGTACAGGGTTCAAATCCCACTTGAGCATGTACCAATGGAAATGAAGTTTAATGAATTTCTATGTACATTTTCGTAATAAAAATCTATTTACGAAATGCGTCGAATACTACGGTGAGGGAAAACATCGTGAGGAAACCTACCTGTTCCCCGAACAGATTATAGTTAGTGCTTGTAAATGGCGACATGGCTGACCACCTGTCACATTGAGTACTGACTATCTGGTTAACACGTGGGTTCGAGGTGTCCATAGAATTAATACCTTCGCAATTGCGGCGATGGACATTTGAACCTCTGACTACCCCGTAAGGGTTAATAGTCGTGAATGCGTTTAAGTTTTAAGTAGAATATACCCAGCACCAATGTTACCCTATTCTCCCTCAACCCTTGCAGAGGAGACCAGCCCCTGCTAGCAGTGTCGGCCAGCAACCTGTCCGCGGCGTGGGGCTGGGCGTCCAAAGCCTTCGACGCGCGGAAGCCCACCAGGGTGATCGTGCACGGCTTCGGCTCCAACTGCGACAACATATGGGTCTACGAGATGCGGTCCGCGCTTATGGCTGTGGTGAGATAATAATAATAATAAAAGCGATTATTTACAGCCACAAAAACATACACAATACAAAACGTTTACAATTAAAACTTACAAACTAGGGGATTTTATTATCAATATAAAAGAAAGTTTATTAAATTATTAAACAATATTTACATTATTTACTAGGGGATAAAACTTGTGCATGTTAATGTCGCAGCAAAAGGGTTCCAACTCAGCTGATAGAAGAATTACTTTACAGTATCCACATAGTTTTAAGAGATTCGCGATTTACACTCATGATTAATAACTAACGGGACTTATCGCGTATGTTTTTATATAATAAAGTTACCTTTATTAACCCGACTTTTCGGCTACGTTGCAGCAGCCATGGTCACGGGCAGACTGAAACGTCGGGTTAATAAAGGTAACTTTATTATATAAAAACATACGCGATAAGTCCCGTTAGTTATTAATCATGAGTATCCACATAGATAACAATACTGTACATTGACTGTAACAAGCGCACGATTCATACAAACTTTGGGGGACTGGTTCGCATGGTTATCTTCGCCATTTATGTGTAAGTCAAATGACCAACAAATGTAACCAGATGAGACTATATAATCACTGAATAGTTGTTAATAATGAGGTAATCAATTACAGTTCGGGCAGTGATGATTATAAGTATGCTTAGTCGAAAGGATTTTATAGTCATATTTAATTGTGAACTTGAAAAATGAAGGCTACGAAGAAAGTCAATTCAATAAATATTTTCCCTTGACTATTACGTTAGAACATATAAAGTTCATATATAGAATTAATATTTAGTATTAGTTTGTACTGCAGTTGTATTGTTTCTATCCTTTTCAGTTGTATCCCAATACATTATGTTGTTCACTGGAATATAATTGTGTGTAATTTTACTAAATTAATATAGTACGTTAGGCTGTATTTGAAACAATCATAGTTATATTAATAAATTAAAAATAGGCTTTTTTACGTATGTATATAACATATCTCTTTCCATACATCAGGAGGAATGCAACGTGATCTGCGTAGACTGGGAAGGTGGTGCCACGATGCCCAACTACCTGCGAGCGGCAGCCAACACTAGACTGGTGGGCAAACAGCTCGCCATGCTGTTGAGAGGTGAGTAAGGGCTATAGGATATGAGATAGTGAGGAATGATATATACGTACATGTGATCATGTGCTTTAATTTCTTCTACGGACGCTTATGGCGTGCATTATTATGAGTAAAAGTGCTCGTGTCTTTTAATTTGCGACCGCGGAGACACATTTCTTTGTTCATCTGTGATGTGACTAAAGAGTTAAGATGATGTTGGTATCTTGAAGGCACTGGCTATAACATATCCCAAGGTAGTAGTCAGTGCCTCCATATTATAGTAACAGTCGTCATGAAGTTTCACCTTACCGTTAGTGACTAAATTATATGTTAATATGACTAAGTTTGTTTAAAATGTTAATCGGCTTAACTGACTTAAAAAATGGTCATGAAGCCCGTTTTCCCCCAAATGCGTACGCAGGAATGTCAAATAATAATTTATTATCTTTCAGGTCTGGACGAACACATAGATCTGCACTACGAAGACGTGCATTTAATTGGGTTCAGTTTGGGAGCGCACGCCGCAGGCTTCGCAGGCTCCGAGCTCAAGAATATCAGTCGGATTACAGGTACATACATATAATATAGTTCACTGTAGAAGTCTATACATACTTCATAGTAGCAATACAGGAAAGTATGGAAGGAAATTAATAACTATAAAGTGTTAAATGCTGGTGGCTTTTGCTTCTGGATGCTAAATTCGGTACACTAGTGGCGCTGTGTAAATATTTACTTTTTTTAGATTTATGTTTTTTTTATGTTTTAATTCGTACATATTTAGTTTTATTTTGTTTCATAAAAATACGTATATAATAAAAAAATGTTAAAAAATAAATATTATAATACAGACATATAACGTAGTATGTGATTAGGATTCTTAGAGGCACTTGGTTACTTACCATATTTTCATAAGTGACCCTTCGGGTGATAAACTGTTTGTTTGAAATACGTCGTGAAAAAAACTACCTATATGTCGAAATAGGTCAACAACTCACCACCTTTCCCAATGGGTATTGGCTATCACATTAATCTAAAACCTTATTAAACAAGACAGAAATCTCACTCGATCCTTTAACTACACTGCCATTTAAGGTACAATTACCATTTTCTATATATACATCTACTATTATGTTTATATATTATCACCAGTAGTTAATAGTTAGTGCTTGTAAATGGCGACATGGCCGACCACCTGTCACATTGAGTACTGACTATCTGTTTAACACGTGGGTTCGAGGTGTCCATAGAATTACTACCTTCGCAATTACACTGATGGACACCTGAACCTCTGACTACCTCGCAAGGGTTAATGGTCGTGAATGCGTTTGTTTTGTTTATATTATCACCAGAAACCATTATACTCATATATCTAATATCTTCCACAGGTCTGGACCCAGCAGGACCTCTCTTCGAATTCCAGGACCCAAGGGCCCGTTTAGACGAGAGCGACGCTAACTTCGTAGACGTCATTCATTCGAATGGCCAGACCCTCATCTTTGGGGGCCTAGGGGTCTCACAGCCGCTTGGCCATGTGGACTTCTATCCTAACGGGGGTAGAGTGCAGCACGGGTGTTCTAATTTGTAAGTATATGTCGTAAATAGATATAGAATAGATTGACGTTGTTCTTTGAATATCGTCGTGGCGCCTGGAAAAACCGATAAAGGCACAATCGTAACTTTTGAGAAAAGACAAAAAACTGTTTGTTTTGTAACTAAGACCCTTAAGTCAAAAACATATTATGTTAAAATAGAAACTCGGAGATGTAATTTTTAGCATAATTATTGGGATTGTTATGGCTCCTACAACGTACCCTGTATACATATGTGATGGCAGGTATATATGTATGTAGCAAGTACCAACGACTTTACAAGTGACATATCGAAATCATAGCATTTATATAGTTACGTTCTAGTGAGCACAGGATAGATCCGGTCGCAATCCTGAAATGTTGTGAGTGATTGAAAAAGTAGGGTGGGTACATTTAATCTAATAGAAAGAAAGAAAGAAAACACTTTAATCAGTACAAAAACACAAACTTAACCAAAATAAATAATGAAAACCATTGATGCAGTGAAAAGGTACTGCCTCAGTATACGACTATACGACCACTGGTCCTCCGGCAGTACCCGATTTGAATACAGTATAGGTTAGCAATATGACATTAATATTGGCATCACAATCCCGACAATTAAAAGGAATAAAGACTGCGAGAATATACCCACGCAGAAAGATATAAACGACATAACTATCTTATGAATATCTCTGTACGTTTCAGGTTCGTAGGTGCAGTTTCCGACCTAGTTTTACCTTGGGCGGCGGCTGAAGGGCGGTCTCTATGCAACCATAGACGTGCCTACAAGTTCTTCACAGACTCCGTGTCGCCTAAATGCCACTTTCCTGCCTTTCCTTGCGCGGATTACGACCGATTTCTAGAAGTGAGTATCTAACTAACTACCTATCTAACTAACCTAACCTAAATTCCACTAACAAAATTCAGTGGAAAGTAGAGCTTTCAATGTCTATATTAGAAATGGCGTAATGAAATGAAATGAAAATCTTATTATTCAATATAAGGATCATAAAATCACTTATTGAAAGTAAAAAAAAAACATTTTTTATAAAAAAACATGTCATTAATATACACTAGTTATAAAAATAACGTAGTAGAACATTTTCTAGATTTACGGTCACATTGGAGTTACTTGTAACTTGATTGTCTGCACCCAACGATACTACCTATTGTGATTGCACATGAATCTTCATGACAACGTATTGGTTGATTCAGCCAACACAAGATTTAAACGTTTTAATGATTATTGAACTAATTAGTTGGTAGTAGTTTTCTAAATATTACAAATAATACATTGCATCGGTGCATTACACATACATTTTACGGCCAAAATGATTAGAATCCTAAATATAAATCTTTCCTAAATATTACAATTGGTATCATGGTACAGTGCTAATAAGCGACCAAGGACATGTTTTCATGTCTCCCAAGGTCCACTTCGAAAGAGAGATTAAAGGGCGTAATTATATTTAATAGTATGCTATATACAATTATTTCTTTCAGGGCGACTGTTTCCCGTGTACAGGCGATCGCAAGTGTGGCAACATGGGCTTCTACGCCGACCGGTCTTTGGGCAGAGGTCAACTGTACCTCCTGACCAGAGTGGAAGAACCCTTCTGTGGTAAGCAAGGAAGAAAAAAGAAGAAAGATTCTTGTATATGACATGTAGTATAATTTCTAATCATAATTAGGCTTAATTTGTTAGGTGTAGGTTCACGGGTTTGTATCGGATATAGTACATTCATAAATAGAACCGCAATAAAAATTAGAGCAGTGATGCAGGAAAAGAATTGTAGGACATTTCGCACCCCCGACTGTCACTTTTGCAAAAAAGAGTTTTAATTAGGTATCACAATGGTGTAATATATTTTTTATAATATAAAGTGATTGTTATTTATCCAAAATTAATATTTAACATTCTAGTGTAGACTATTCATCTCATCGGTATATCTTAAAGTCGTTGTTTTATGAGATGTCAAAGTTTTAAATACTTCTCATAAAAAACTACATTTTTGCATAAGTGACAGTGTTGCACCGGAGCAATATTTAATATCAGACAAATCTTTTTGTACAAGCGTAACCTCTAAATATAACATCTCTTACATATTCTTTCGCTTAGCATTGCATAGACCAGATAAAACATAACATAACATACGCTTCACGACTTGTGTAACACACTCCCTTTTTTATTATGGCGGGGTAGTCAGAGGCTTGAATGCCCATCTCCGAAATTTCGAAGGTATGTTAGGTATGGGTCATGCGAAGCCCGCGTATCACTATATAGACAGCACCCAACGTGATTGGTAGTGAACCGTATCGGCGTATATAGGCACTGACTAATACCTATCCGGAGGGATAGGCAGGTTTCCTCACGATGTTTTCCCTCACCATTAAAACCAGATAAAACTCCATGAATAAATTTATATGATGACTAAAGTGCCATAATGTCACCAGCTCACCAGTTCCACGTGTCAGTATGGGGTGATAATCCTGGTGCGGAGAAACTGCAGTACGGACAAGTGACGCTTACCCTCCACGGCAACTCGGGACTGAACGAGTCGTTCCCTATGAACAGGTAAACATTAAACATATAATTATTATCATGTTCGTTTTGCAAAAGGGTGACATTGGAAGTACCTGTAGCCGCCTAGTGTGTATTAGGGAGTGTGAGGATAACAATGTAGTGAAAGTGGTGGGTAAAGATCGAGATTACGGCGGTTATTTATATTTAATCAGGCGGCCGAATAAGACATATGACAGTCAGATAGACGGCATATTGATAAAGGGTGATGTGAGAAGTGCCTATAACCGCCGAATATCTATGAGGAGATGTATGATTTTCAATGAAGCGAAAGTGGTCGGTCAGGATCGGGACAAATGGGGATCCGTGATCTCTGCCTACCCCTACAGGGAATCAGGCGTGGTGTGTATGTATGTATATCCAAATCTACTTTCAGACATGAAGAAAAGTCACCAGACCTAACCCGGTTCACGAGGATGATAGTACCTCACCCAGCTTTGGGCGTGCCCCTAAGGGCCACAGTCCACTACTCTGCCTACGCCGGCTGGCTAACCGCGGGCGCGAAGATATTTGTCGTGGATAAGCTGCTTATTGCTGATAGTTTCGGAAAAATGTAAGTTATATAATTATGTAGTATGTGTCCTAACCGAGGGTTGAACCTGGATTATCCATGTCTAAATTCCAATAGCTTTTATTTAGCTCAGTAAAAGAAATAATGTGTAAAGGTGTGTGTGTGAGGGTAATGAATAGTGTAATTTTGTTTACTTCTTGCTAATTGAGTCAATGAGGTAATAGCGAGGGACCTGTCTTAAAATCTCCGATAGCTTTGTAAAATAAGAGCTGAGAAATATTAAGTTTCTGAAGCTCATTTAAGAAGTCTAAATAGAAGAAAAGTACGTCAGTGTGTAATATACATGGTAATATTAATTAATTTCTTTTCAATTTAATTTAATTATTTAAAATTAGATTAAATTAATTTGAATACCTTATTTTCATTAAGTTTTCATTAATTTCTTTCAAGAATTATTTTATAGTTTAAACTATAAACAAAATAACTTGCTTTTAAAACAAATACTATAAATGTTAGTATATTTTATCCTTATGTTATTTATGTTAAATTTATACAACAATTTATTTCGTGGCAGGTCGTCATTCTGCAAGAGAGGCATCAAGTTGTTGGCGGAAGAAGCGGTGGAAATGCCCCTCTATCCTGGCGACTGCGAGATCACGGATGAGAGTGTAAGTAAGATGTGAATATGGGTGCTAACTACTTACTAAGGAAGGGATATAGGATATAGTACTAGCGACCCGCTCCGGCTTCGCACGGGTATAAAATATATAGCCCACTCCACTAATAAATGGTGGTTATTATACATATAAACCTTCCTCTTGAATCACTCTATCTATTAAAAAAACCGCATCAAAATCCGTTGCATAGTTTCAAATATTTAAGCATACAAAGGGACATAGGGACAGAGAAAGCGACTTTGTTTTATACTATGTAGTGAGGTTGATAATGAAGAAAAAGAAAAAAAGTATTGAAGAAGGGTATAGAAGTACATAGTTTACAAGAACTCACGTATGTAGAGATACTTGATCTCTCTCTGCCTCTGTATAGGAACAACACATTTATATAATTGGCAAAATGCTCCGAAAAAAAAACTAAATTAATTTTCTGGTATAGGTAATATATGTAGAGATACGTGATTTCTGTCTGCCTCTTTAAAGAAACAACACTCTGATATAATTGGCAAAATGCTTCGAAAAATAATAACAAAATGTATAGTATAAAAAGATCACATGGTCTTCGTGAATATGTGAGTCAATCATCTACATTTTTATTTCTATTCTCTTAGCGTTTTATTTAGCTAGGAATTTAGAACGTAATGTTTGTGTATGGTGCGGCATGTTCCCTACTCATCGCGAAAAACTTATTGATTTGGTTAACTATATCCTTAAATCTGAGACTATGTAATACAAACGTTTTAATTCATATATGAATCTTCTTAGTAAATTCCTTAAAGCCACTAACGTAACGTCGTATTATTCGTAATCAAACCTGTATATCAATATAATTTAACGACTTAATTAGTTTATTTACGTTTCATACCAATAGCCGTCATAATAAAGATATAAACCAAGTGGGATCAAAGATAATGGATATGCTAATTACATATTATACCTAGTCACTCAAATAACACTTAGCTAATCTAGTGTTAGACTGTAGGAACCTTTTCAAAGTATTAAAGACGCCGCTCAGACAGCGACGGCGCCCCACTCCCGTCGACCGAGGTCTCGGGGCGAACGATCATCGAGGGCTGCTCCCGCCAGAGGAGCGCCCGCCTCACGCTCAGGGCGCCGCGCCACGCCTCATCAGCGCGACTGGAACGAGTCTCACATGGTGTGAAGAGCTCGGGAAGAGCTTACTATAGAAATGATCCTATGAAGTAAGGTCTTGACTCACAACGCCCGCTCAGACCCTATTATACCACGCGTCGTACATTTAACGCCGCCTTGGAATTAGGATAGACGACATCTGTTGTTCCGTTTGAGTGTTAGCGCGTGCGTTAGAAGGTCGGTCAGTGACACAATGTGATAGGAATGCAGCGTGGGTAACCTATATAGTATCGAGACCACGTGGAGAGTAGGTCGGTTGTCATATTTATTTTGGTTTATTATTACGGTTTCATGGTAGATGAAACGGAAATAGAATGGTGACTAAATGCCTTTCTTTAACGTATGTCGCAAGACTGTACTCAGGGCTAAGATTATTCGTAAATGACTAATTTTATTAAATATATTTGTGAATATTTTATCCACCTTTTGATTATGTGTATTTATTTATAAATATACATTTTATGGTATAAACATTATAAGTACTATACATCATAATGCATAATATACTTAAGTTTATATATAGACTTGTAATTAATAAATAATTCATAATTACTTCAATATTTTCGTAATGTGATAACGTGAATTAATTTAATGAATTTCGATTTAACATCGCATTTAAAAACTTAACTACTAATAGGACTTATTGTGATTTTTATTTATATAAGTAATCTAAATTAAAATTAAAAAGTTGAACTATAAAGAATATATAGCAAAGTATGTGTTTAGTAATGGGGATTCATGATCTCTACCCACCTCTTCATAGGAAAATAGTCGTATGTCGTCGTTGTATGTGTACATATTTAGTTATGTGTACGTATTAGGCTTATTATCTGCAGTAATAGACGTTCCTATTTGGTGCCAAATAGATAACGTTACATACAAACATAACACGCCTTTTGCCCAGAGGGATAGGCAGATCACACTGATCATAATTTATCCGATCCTGACAAATCTTTTTCGATTCGTATATTTTTTTAAAATCGTTTTTTATGGACTACAAAATTATGTGATTCATTTATTGTTTTTAAATTTGTATGTAATGTATCTATGTATCAAATAAATTAATGATTTTTTCTCTATAAGTATTATTCAAGGTTACCGTGACGTAAATGGACGCGCTAAACTACATATACTTACAATATTAGAGATAAAGTCCTTGATTACAAATTAACATACGTTCCTAATTCGACTATAACAACCCTTCTTCAGTACTTATTTTTACGAGTATTATATTAACATCGCGTATACCTTAAAAATACTAAAAGTGATCGAGAATATAGTAATATACCGTGCCAAAAGGGAAATCTTAAATCAACTTGTCTGTATTTAACAATATATTTATTTACAGGACGACTTCGAATCGACTGCAACAAACTCTATCCTCAAACTTCCAAACAGCACAAAGGACCCAGTCATACATTACGAAGACAACGAACTTTTGGACGACACCACCCGCAATCCTTTCACCGCACTTGACACCGTAGAGTATGACACCCCAGAAGAAACTACTAGAAGACCGTTCTTCGATTCCCAGGACTTAGAGACCGGCAGAGCCTTCGGTATGACCAATACCAAGACCGCCCCAAGCGGGATGATAGAAATCGCCGAACCAATCTTGAGACCGCGTCCTAAAAAAGCACCAAGACAACGATCTGACAACCACGAACATGAAATCTCAGAACCTGTTCTTAGACCCACACAACCTCCCAAACCTATAGCTATAGCTAGAAAAGGAAAGAATTATGACATGTCTACTACACCAGTGTACGATATAGAGACGAATAAGACTGAGGAAAGTTTCGTTGTACAATTCCTGCCAGCTAGACTGGCTTCTTTACTAGCACGGGCCGAGAGATACGCTAGGGATACATTGTTACCTCTAGTTTCGAGCTACGCACCCAAACTCCCCATATTCGATAGGGAATCTAGGAAAATGACACCGAAATTCATACCCACAACCGATATGACTATAAACAATACTGTGCCCGTACCTACACCTACTTTAGAAGTCAAAATCGAAAGTCTAAGATCGGTAGGTCCACCTGAAATGAGAATAGAAGAAACGCCAGACGATCCGGTAATTACCACACAGTCACCAACGGGAAGAATGATGCATCCTAAGCTGGAAAAAGCTACAGCATTACCACCTATAGCTTTGAGGAATAAGCGAGAGAAGATCGTTATAGTGTACCCGAGTAATGCGAGAGAAGAAAGGAAGATCAAGTCCCATTCGTACCCTGAAGAGATGCAGTTTGAAGTGTTGTATAGACAATCTTCAGTGCCTAAAGCTCCGGAGGTAAGGGTTAATTTGCCCACGTTTTCGCCGCCAACCACACAAAACTTACCAAAACCTGTCGATAAGCTAGTTCCTGTGCCTTATATTAGCATATCGAACTCGACTTTGCCTTGATTATTTTAAACACCTGTTCGTGCATTTTACACTGAAGAACTGAACCAATATTTCATAATAAAAGTAGCAAACACTATGGAAAAAGAATCTCAACAGACTAAGAAATGGAGGATATTAAATTGAAATGAAAACACGGATAAATAACGACATATGGAGCTGATATAAAAAATCATATAACACATGAACAACATTTTTTTCGATACGTATATGTTTGTTAAACATATTCAGACGTCTTGAACACTTCTGTGACTTTATCACGTGAAAATGATGCGTGACATTCGATCTATTTAACCATATGGTCCAATGAAGTCTGAAATTCAATCTCATAGATACTCATAAAATGTGGACCAAGTAGTTATTTATTGTAAACATTAGTCTAAATTATTGTTAACAGTATTATAATTTGGTCAATCATAATCTTTTATTCCATAATAATCCAGTGAAGTATTTTTGTTTGTTGTTGTAGGTAAACTCGACTGTTGTTGTCAATATTGTATATTGCCTTTTCGTACTGCCTTGTTGTAAATGTAAATAGCTTAAGTTAGATAGGATAATAATACGACTTTTGTTATAAAATAAACCTTATTTATTTAACAAACTAGACTTATTTCAAGCAGTCACTGGTCACAGTAACATAATAAGATGCTATTTCGAATGCTTTCATACTTTTTACGAATACCATATTACGATATTTTCAGGAAACTATATTTCAAGTGATACTCGATACAATTTTTATCACGTATTAAATCTAATTATTCACACTACAAGTTCTCATTCAAGCAAGATATTTCATTAATTACAATATTCTCACTAGCTTAAACAATTATTACTATTTTTGAATTTCTTTCTGCGAACATACTCAATCTATATGTTGGTTAAATTACTAGACTATTCATACCCGTACCTTTCATAGGTTACAAAAAAATATAATTACACATTATAAAGTTACGTTTTACGACAATTACTATTATTGTAATACATATTTATGCCACACAACATACTCATACCCTCAAACTAGACAAATTAAATGGATGGCACAAACACACAATACACCCAGACTCATATTCAGTATACGTCATTGGATAATTATAATATGACATAGTCTACTCACATCCTTATTTCCCTTTTAGAGTGGATAGAAAACCCAGAGACAAAAAAATCCAATTATCTTTAGCATTATTAATAACTAACGGGACTTATCGCGTAAGTTTTTATATAATCTTTAGCATTATTTATACTATCACAATAGATAGTAATACTAATAGTAAGAAAAAAGTATGAAAGCTTTCAAAACAGCATCTCTATTAAAACAAATCAGATCCCACCTCGGATCACAGAAACAAAACCGTTCACACACAAATGGGCTTAGAAACGAAAAATATCACATGTGCACTGGAAACATACTCTTACTATTGTGTGAAATGTGCTTTAGACTAAAGGAAGAGGTTTCACGGTTTACGAATAGACAGTTACTGAGAGTTGTATCTTCATGGGCTACTAGAAGCAGATTTGGTGAACAGAGAGCGAGTACAAAACGGGTTGAGTACTATCTGCCGTCCGTTTGTTACAAATAATACAAAATAAACTAATTCTTTACGGAGCATTCGTAACTCAAATTATAAACTTCACCATTACTAAGGCTCATAGTTCGAAACCTCAATTACCCCCAGATTAACAATATATCTAATTAGTGTAATTAGAGCTTTTTCTCTCAACACCTTATACATATAGTATATTATTTAACTTTTTCAACACCACAACTCATAATATTTGCCATTACATAATTCTTCATAAGCACCCCTTTATACACCCCTCTAAACACATTCCACACTCCCACAACCAATCTACTTCATATATTTATCAGCCTGCTGCATCAGGATCTTAGCAGAGGATTTGGCGTCTAGAAGAGCGAGTGCACTGACTCGATATGTGCGGGTGCGATGCGGGGAGGCGCCATCTGCCCGGGCCGCCAGTGACGATGGGTTAGCAACTGGGCTGCGTATCTGGAACAGAATATAGTTTATTAGGTTTATGCTTTCTTTGTTACTATATCGATTGAATTTCACTTACATCCCTATTTTTTTTGTTTTATACAATGAATTAGTAAATTATATAAGCAGTTTATCTATCAACGGTGCAATATTTATCAAATAAACATGACAAAATAACAAGACGTTTAAAGAAAAGCAAATAAAGAAAGTAATTGGTATTCTGGGCGATTTGATACCCAAAATCTCTCTTATTTATAAACGTTAAATCATTGGGCTTGAGTAAAGGTTAAATGTGATGAAAAGATCATGTGAAGTTCTTTATCTTCGGTGATTATGGACTACCTACGGTTTGGAATATAGAATAGTCATAACACTTACCTCAGCGTACTATTGGCACCAATATCAGCCAGCATCGCTAGGGCTTCATCATCAATGGAAATACCTTCGGTAGTGGCACGCAGCTTCCAAGATCTGAAACAGAACAATCATTAGTTAACAAGTCAATAACTACGTAATCACACACGTTATTGCTATTTCAATATAGCCAACTTAGGTATATTCAAATCTCTCCCAATAATAAACAATGCATAAGTTCCTTGGCCGCTTTAATGAAAGAAAGTATGTGCTATGTACCCCATTCAAATCACAGAAACGTTAAAATTATTTACATGTATGTTATAAACACAAAAAGACAAAAGCGTTCACAACCACTAACCCTTGCAGAGGTTCAGGTTTCCATCTCCGCAATTGCGAAGGTAGTAATTCTGTACCTCAAACCCACCAGATAGTCAAACAGATATGTATGTTACGAACGTGACATACCTGTAGCAACCTCCGCCTTATTGTAGGGCAGGTGTCCTGATGATGAGCAGACGATCCAACAGGTCCAACGGTATACCGTGGGGAGACACTATGTCCCTCTGTGCCCCTGAAACGAATAACATAACTATAAATACAATTCCTGGACAAGGACAGGATTCCTTCTAATTATGGACAGAACTCTGAGACATGAACATCTCCTTATTAGCATCAAACAGCACACACTGGTAGATTTCTCATCATTTTAAAAGCGTAATTACTAATACTTGTTCAGAATAAAAACTAGGCCTAAATAAAAACAAACAAGTAAATTAACTGTCTTATCAAGAGTAATTATTTACTATTGCTTGGACGCACACTATACATACTTATTCCGTTTTTCTTATCTAAACTGTTTCTAAAGTCTGTTTCTTTAAATGCGGATAGTTCTTTTGGAAGATTATTGAGCTATTTGATAACACTACATACTGAATCTCTATGCCTTGATAAACAAGGAAACGTGCTCTCTTGTCTTATACTAATCACTATAACCTCTACATTACTGTGAAGAAAGGCATCTATTCACCTGATCCGGCAACGTCCGCGATTGGTGGCGAAGATGACGATGGGCGCGATCGCACTCTCCAGCGCGCGGTGCAGGTACGTGAACGTCTCTATGTCCAGCATGTGAATCTGTACACACAAACACATACATACATAAATTAACATTGGAACTACAACTATTACACACAAACACATACATTAATATCTTTTATTCCTGGATGAACTACAACTATTATGCCTTCACTGGGTTCGCGCGCTTGTCTATTGCAAATGTGTTAAAGTACATACATACACATCACGCCTGTTTCCCTGCAGAGAGGTAGGTAATTCAATTCAACGCTAAAGTTGGTCAAAGGGAGAGTGGTGAATTGAGGTTGGGGCCACACGGCATTGGCAGTCGGAATTCCAGGGGACACATGCTGGTCCACTTTCTTGAATCGCAGGGGCTGTATCTTATGAACACCTTTTATAAGAAAAAGCCCCAACGAAAGTGGACCTGGAAAAGTCCCGACGGAAAAACCTTTAATGAGATCGACTTCATCATGGCGGATAAAAAGCACATATTCAGGGATGTCTCCGTGATCAACAGGTTTAACACCGGAAGTGATCACCGTATGGTAAGGGGCACCCTGAATATCAACTATAAGCTAGAAAGGATGCGCATGATGAAGTCCACGTTCCGACCTACTCGACTGCAAATGGCCGCTGGTTCACCCAAGTTCCAACTGGAACTCCAGAACCGCTTTGCCATTCTGTACAACGCGACCAATGTTGACGAGGACCTCGAAAATGTGACCAAAATAATCGGTGAGGAAGGGAGCCGGTTTTGCAGGGTGCGAGCGGGGAACCGAAAGTCGGATCTCTCGGATGAGACTTTGGATCTTATGAGGTTAAGACGAGAAACTCCACAGAGATCTCCTTCGCAAAGTGCTACGCTAAACAAACAGATAAAGAAGGCAATACGACGTGACCTACGTAAGGCTAATGCTCTCCTCATAAAAGAGTTCATCGAGCAAAACCGTGGGATGCGCGTATTCGCCCGAAAACTGGGACGTAGCCACATGACGAAGTTGAGGACAGCTCGTGGAGACATAGTCACCTCTAAACCAGAGATCTTGTCTGAGATTGAAGATTTTTACGGCCAGTTATTCCGCTCGCGCTGCCAATGTCCGGTTCCTGACGCTTCCGATTTGAGGGCCACATTAACACGCCACTTCACAGAGGACATGCCCGAAATAGCCATGGATGAGATTGAGATGGCCTTAAAACAGCTTAAAAATGGAAAAGCTCCAGGAGAGGATGGAATTACTTCTGAGCTCCTGAAATCTGGTGGACGACCGGTTCTGAAGGAGCTCCAGAGAATTTTTAACAACGTCATCTTCTCCGGACGAACTCCAAAATGTTGGGGCAGAGGTGTGGCTATTCTTTTCTTTAAGAAGGGAGATAAAACCCTCTTAAAGAATTACAGGCCTATAACACTTCTGAGCCACATCTATAAGCTGTTCTCGAGGGTCATCTCCAATAGAATCTCAGCCAGGCTAGATAGCTTTCAGCCTCCAGAACAGGCCGGGTTTCGACGGGGTTTTAGTACCATAGACCACATACACACGCTGAGGCAAGTTATACAGAAAACTGAAGAGTATAACCAGCCACTCTGCCTCGCGTTTGTGGACTATGAGAAAGCTTTTGACTCGGTCGAGACCTGGGCGGTCATGAAATCCTTGCAGCGATCTCAGGTCGACTGGCGATATGTGAGTGTGTTGAGACATATCTATGATTCCGCCATGATGACCGTTCAACTCCAAAGCCACGGCACAAAACCTATCCAGTTGCAGAGAGGTGTCAGACAGGGGGATGTTATGTCCCCGAAACTGTTCTCGAGTGCACTGGAAGATGTTTTCAAAACGTTGGATTGGGTTGAACGAGGAATAAATATCAATGGGGAATTCATCTCGCACCTCCGCTTTGCTGACGATATCGTCCTGATGGCAGAGTCGCTGCAGGATCTGGAGGAAATGCTGTCCGAATTAGATGCTGCTTCTAGACGCATCGGACTCGGGATGAATTTAGAAAAAACCAAGATCATGATTAATGATTTGGTAGTCCCGAGACCGGTTGCCCTAGGGGGCACTCCCGTAGAAGTTGTTTCCCAATACACATACTTAGGCCAAATCATACAGCTTGGCAGAAACAACTTTGAAAGGGAGGCGGACAGAAGGATACAGCTGGGATGGGCAGCATTTGGAAGGCTAAGGCATGTCCTCACGTCGTCTTTACCCCAATGCCTGAAAACGAAGGTTTTCAACCAGTGTGTGCTCCCCGTTATGACGTACGGATCTGAGACGTGGACACTCACTGCGGGACTAGCTCACAAATTCAAGGTCGCTCAGCGTGCTATGGAACGGAAGATGCTCGGGGTTTCTCTGGTAGATCGCATCAGAAATGAGGTGATACGCCAGAGAACTAAAGTGACCGACATTATGAAAAGAATTAGCACGCTGAAGTGGAGTTGGGCTGGTCACGTATGCAGAAGGACTGATGGTCGCTGGAGCAAAAAGGTCCAAGAGTGGAGACCGCGTCTCAGTAAACGTAGTGTGGGGCGCCCCCCGGCTAGGTGGGAAGACGACCTACGTAGGTTGGCCGGCATCGAATGGATGCGAACGGCCACTGACAGGGAGAAGTGGCGTCATTTGGGGGAGGCCTATGTCCAACAGTGGATTGATACAGGCTGATGATGATGATGATGATGATGATGAGGTAGGTAAAGATCACGGATCACCATTTGTCCCGATCCTGACAGACTACTTTCGCTACACTGTCACTCATACACACTTAATACTAAATATGTGTCATAATGTCGTCACAAAAAATATAATCAACACGTTCTTTACAAACCGTATTTAAAGATCAATAAAGAAGTAACTAGGAAGCGTGAGCACTCACTCAGTGAACGCATAATACTTTTA
This sequence comes from Leucoptera coffeella, assembly GCA_030578115.1. NCBI lineage: Eukaryota > Metazoa > Arthropoda > Insecta > Lepidoptera > Lyonetiidae > Leucoptera > Leucoptera coffeella. Next base: position 334,184 of record JAMBLF010000228.1, read on the forward strand.
ATATCACTATTGGGATCAGTTCATCCTTACTAGTCTTTAACGACTTACCCGGATGAAAGGAAGATATAAGAATTGTATTTACGTGAACAGAACATAAAGTTCCAACGAACTATTAATCTAAAAATCCCTTCTTGTTTACACATTCAGCATAATTATAAAGGAGATTAGTCTTATCCTCTTGTGTGTGGAAAGCCTGGAGCAGGCATGAATTTTTAACCCCCTTATTTGTGACATGCCTGGAGCAGGCACGGCGTAGGTGTAACAGTTCTCACTTAAATTAAGACTTTCGTCAATGTTCAATAGGCTCTGTTTTTTAAAGAACCGTACGCGAAGAATAAAACAACATTAGTCAATCGTTATATTTGACACTTCAGAATAAAAAAATATTGTTATGATCATTTGAAATATTGATCATTTTGGTGCCTCAATTCTTGCTTGAGGGCAACTTTGTTATCGATTTTACTATAAAAAGTAGATATTTACATAATGAGGTTGGCATTTTATGATGTATTATTATGTTTTATATGTTTCTGTCACAATCATTATAAATAAAAAGCCTATTTTTGCTGGTCAGATTTGTTTTCAAAATTTCGTTCCGTAAGTGCATTGCAAAAATTATATTTTGCATTTTATAAAATTACATCTTCCTAATCACATATCTTAATATTTTAAATGTAAAAATATATAATATTTATCGCTCTTTCTATTGATGGCTCTAACAATGAGTGATCTATTATGATAACGGAGTAAATTTATTCCAATGACGATGATATACATTATATGCCTGGAGCAGGCCCGTCACAGACGCGGACATCATTTTTTTTTATGTACGAAGGGGGCGATTCTTTCAATGCAGCTTGCATTTCGTTTCGAGTTATTAATATTTTTTGCTGTTTTGCTTAACTTTAATGTAAATGACAATAGTGGCTAAGTTCATATACATGATTGGCCCGGATTATGAATTTTATTGGCAAATATTGTTGGTATTTGGTGATTACCTTGCATTTTTGCATATTTTATTTTTGGTCATGGAAGAGCACGCGCAAGTGTGAAGACGGTGTGATAACATTGTTTAAAGATTTTGTTTTCTTAAATTGTTATTCTTTATTTCTGGAGTGTTATTTAGTTCAGACTTTTATAATGAGCGAGAATAGCCCCCCGACTACGCGACCGTCATAGCGTTTCTAGCACATATTTGGTACAGTATAACTTTATATTTTTATATTGAAGACACGTTATTTTACATAAACGTCTAATATAGAATTTAATAAATATTTCAATTCAATAATTTAATTTGTCAAATTACGTAAATTATCGCCGTGGTTGTTGTCTTTTGAAATGTCTTGTTTCTACACTTATTTTAGGTCTCTTTTTGAAGACATATATGTATGAATATGACCTATATATTTAAATTATTTTTGCATGTTTGTATTAAGTGTATTCTGAAATATATGTATAACAAAAATTATCTCTTGCTAGCATATTACAAAATAGATAAAAGTTCGAGGTATGAGTACTGAAAAAAGTACGCAACTTCGTGATGGTCAATTTTACCGACACCTATTTTCAAGGATTATGAATGGTTTTTGTATGAAAGTGCACCGTAAGTTTGATTTGATTGCATGTAATAGTGTCGAATGTGTTAATATAACGTAATTTGAATAAAATTATCTCTTGTTTTTACTTAATTTTGCCTATTCTTATAAAAAATATCGGTTTGCCTTTTTTTTTATGCATTTCACGCATATTTTTAATACTATAAGTACGATAAATTTTTGATACCTAATGCGGAAAAATTAAATAGCTTTCATATGATATAACATTCATAATGATCAGGCCATAGATTATGGTAAAATTTCAATTCATCTGAAATTGGGGAAAATTCAGACCCGCGTCTGTGGAAAGCCTGCTCCAGGCACCACACATGCGGACATCGGACTCGTTATTGGCTCCACGCACGAAGGGTTAACACTTTACATATAACTACATTATTTAAAATAATTTTTTCATACCTCATCTATGAAAAGCACTCCAGGCACCAACTCCGCTATCCCTTGATCTATGTACTTGTTGACCACCTTGTTGATCTCCTTTCTCAGTTTATCTGTTGACAGTAAATACATACTTATAACCAACATAATTCACTAATAGAAGGGAGCTTATGAGCTGTACAGACGCAATTGGTAACGCAGCGACTATAGTAACATACTTTTTACCTATTGCCACTAAATATCCTAGGACAGACAACATCTGGATAAGCCTTGTCTTCATTTAGAAGCACTAAGTAAAATGATTACGTTTCAGCGAGGTTTTTTTTTCGCAATTGCGAAAATAGACAGCCATATTGAATCGCATATGTTTCTGTGGCTGTAAATAACCGTTTTTATTAATAATCCATTTGTTATCTCTCACCAGTAATCTCAGTCTTCTTGGGCTTCATGAGCTGGCCCATCATGGACATAATATCCTGTCCACCTTGAGGCCTCGCGTTGGCGCAGTCCAGGTCATGCAATGTCACATCCTGCACCACCTCCTTCTTCTTGTGAACGTCTCCCTTGGGGAGAGGCACGTATTCTTCTGCCTAGAAGGAAGATAAAAGGGTTATAACATCCGTTAAGGACTGTGTAGTAAAACCACTTCCTTTAACTTGTATATACGTACATAATGTGTTTTTTTTTCCACAGCAATGAGTAGGCAACCAAACTTAATTGTTCTTACATACAATGTATTTTGGTAACTCTAGTTTAATGAATTATTCAACAAACCTACCTACAGTTAAAAGAATAGTTTGATAAGCATAAACATGGCAAGAACATAGATTGATGGCCTGAATGAAAAACAGTCTTAAATGTATATGACCTGCTAATCTTCACGTATCCTTAATAATATCTCCAATTTTATATTATTATATTTACATTACACCCTACACCCTAAGAAACTCACCTCAAGATCAAACTCTGTAGCAAACGTATCACTCCTGCCTTGGCGCTTCACCGCTCCAGAGTTAGCTTCAATATAGATCACGTCACCCACTTCAACTTTCTCCTTTTGAAGGGACTCATAAATTGTTGGGTCCAACTTGAGTTGTTTAGTACCTTTAGCCGTTTTGAGGCCTATGATAACGTGAGAGACTGTCTTGCCATAGCCTGGAATAAAATTAAAAACATATATTTTGTTGTAACTATTCCATAGTTAAATTTGCTTTAGCAAATACATAAAGTTTTGCTTGTTGTATACTTGGTGTAAAATGACTATTAAAAAATGAAAGTAGTTATCAGAATTAGGAAAAATAGGGATTATATTAGATATCTTTCAACAATTTGTTAAGATGGGTGTGATTTGTATGGATGTATTTATGAGAACAAATATTTATTGTAATTATTAATGAAAATACTCAACATTATAAATGTATTTTGTTCCTAAACATTCAGCCCAATCAAGCAGATGCCCATACTAATAATAATAAGTCAAAGTCAAAAGATTTTTATTTAATATAAGCACAGTAATAGTACATTGATTGAACGTTGAAATATATTGAGTGATGGCACTGGTTGTCTTACAACTATGACTCTTCGTCAATAGAGATTGAAAAGACAATATGGTTTGAAAGTTAAATCCACCCTAAAAGAAACTTTTTATATGTCTCTTTTGGGGTACTTGATTAATAAACATACCTCCGCCAGGGCTTTCAGTCTCCACAGGAGTAAGCTCCGTCACCTCTCCCTCGTACACCTCTTTCGTCTCTCTGATACGAAGGCCAATCGCTCTGCGGAAGTTCTCCATGAGCACCTCCGTCTTCTTAATCTCTGTACTGTAGACTTCACTTCCCACCATTGGGCAGAAGGGAATCTGGGAATAAAGAGACCAAATTTTTAAATACAGGCAGCACTTTTTAATTTATCGTGATATGACCCAGTCTCTCATAGTAAATAAAATGAGTATAAATGGCGAGTGTTTAAAAATAACTAGCACTTTTTAAATTTTAAAACTAGGAGATTATTGGTTTTGTTTATTGACTTTGTGCCAATGGATTGGGATGACTATGCAGTTTGCTAGGAAACAATATAAACCTGCTAGTACTGTTATTTCATAATTCCCAATATTTTAATATACATACATATATGTTTAAAATTATATGTAATTACGCATATAAAAATCTTTTGCAATTATGGACAAATCTAAATGAATTATAATATAGAGAATTGGATAACTATTGTACAATTTGCTACCACTCAAAATCACAATTTAAAGGCAGAATATCTAACCTTGTTACCCAATTCTTGAGCAATAGCCAGAGCAATTGCAGTTTTTCCTGTCCCAGGTGGTCCAGCAAGCAACAAGGCTCGGCCTGCCATCTTCTTGCTACGGATCATGTCCACTACTACTCCTGCAGCCTGAAAAGGTTATTTCATTGAAATATTGAGCATATAAGTACTCCATTATAGTACTCCTTTATAGATATTACTCAGACAACAGCATGATATAAAGTTGATTTTGTTAACTCCTGTTCTAACTTAGCGGCATAAATACATGACAGTCATTTCCCAACAGAGGAGTAGACATTCATTAAGCAATATGGTCATAACAGGAATTAACAGACCTGAGGGGTCAAACATGACTATGACTATCACCGCATAATAATTATATTCATAAGATAGGTATTGTTTTCTGCAATAGTCATTGAATCACTATGGTAACAACAAAACATAACCTCAAATTAAATCGATATATTTTGCAAAAGCATTCCAGAAACGCTAATCTATAAGTTACCGAAGCATTCAAACATTTGTGGGATATGTTATTGATATAACATTACAACGAGAAAATAACTTACTTCTCTTGCCGCCTCCTGACCAACCAAACCGGCTGCCATTTGAATAGGAACCCCATTTTCATCAAGACCTAAGCCTTTTATATGGGTATGCGCTGAAATTCTTTGAGTTTTGGCGGTACTTTTCACTTCTTCTATCTTCATTTTTAATTATTTTAATGATTAACAGCAAAAATAATTATTTCAAGACACAAACACAAAACCTCGACTTTGCTGGATCGCGCTTGATATTTATTTTTATTTTAACCATACACAAATAAAGTACACTCACACTTACTGACATGACGACATCAGTTTTTTTAATCATTTATTTTTGCGTTACAATCCAAAAATATGTCGACTGTTGTATGTCTATTATTTAAAATGGGTATTATGTAATATTTATTATCAAAGCTATAATTTTATTTACTAAAAATTCTGCTTAACACTAAAACTTACATTTATATTTTTCCACGCCATCTTCCATACAGTCAGGTAGACATAAATCACGGATCCTTCTTCTTGGTTCTTGTATGCGATTTTCGCTTCAATAACATATACACTGACTTATAGAACCGGTGCAGCCAAGTGGGCAAGTCATTTGGCTTTTAAAAAGAGAGGTCGTAGGTTCAAATCCAGGCTTTAACATAAACCAATGTATAAAATTAAAAACAGTGTCTGCATACAGCGATACGATCACTACCTATCACATAGGACCTGGCAGAAATAATTATGCATCATGATCGTGTCGATCCGTACATATCAGAGTATGTGGTAAAATAAAATAAGGCTATATAAAATAGTTAACTTAGATGTATACGGTGATACAGTTCACTATCAGGTTGCTCCTGTCCTGTCTATTTAGTGTAATGCAGACTCCAAATGGATTGTGCCTAACACAGCTGCAAAATTTAGATGATGGCCACTAAAGACTGACTAATCGTCACAATATAAAAAGGAGTGTTTAAACACAAGTCAAGAAGTGTATGCTATGTTAGTATCCATATAACTCGAAAGTTTCATCTGAACATTTCTATTGAAATATTTATAATCTTTCTTTCAGTTTTTATCTGTTTTTCGGGACAAACAATTTTATGAAGGTGCTCATAGTTGATGGTTCATCAATTTAGAAATTTTTAAGACAATAACCAGGTATCTTCTACGATTTGCAAGAGTAAAGAAAGCTGGGAATGAATTCCCAAATGGTCGCAAGACACCGTAATAAAACATGAAAAAGTCATTCAGGATACAGTATAATTTACAATATTTAGGAACTCAAATTATTTTATATGAACTGTCTTTAGAGAGCGAAACGCCATATAATATTAAAAGGCACTCAAGATTCAGGACCTCTAAGTAATTTTATAGTGTCTGTGTATAGTCTTCTTTAAAATATGCTAATGAGTGTCTTGTTTGATTGACTGACGCATTGATTGAATAAATAAATTGATACAGTAACCAGTCAGCCAGCTAGCTAGTTTATTTTCTATTTTATTAGATCATTTATAAGTTTCTAGGGATTATGTATATATTGAATAATATGAAGTGATGTACATTAATTACTGTGTGCAATATAAAATCATTCTGATAAAGTTTTAATAATGTAAACGTTACCTAAGCATAAAATTACGGCACAAGTTGTATCTGTGATTTGTATCGATTTATCATACCGTTTATTGCCTTAATTTTAATTATTTAAGCGGCAAATTGTATTTACTATGGAATTCACAGTGCCTAATTTAGAATATGCAGTGTCAGTGTTTTATAATAGTGAGCAAAATGATAGGGTGCAGGCGCATCAGTGGCTTGCCGCCGCGCAGAAATGTCCCGAAGCTTGGAGCTTCGTTTGGGAGCTGCTGCAGCCAACCAAGGTATGGATTGTTCTCCCTAATTTCATTGGAAGTAGTTTATAATACTCTCCAATGAAATTAGCGAGAGCAAGCCCAAGGTATGCTGTACAAACTGTTTGGTATCTTTAACATTTTTCTTTTATTTTTGCTTGATTTTGGTTTGCTGCTGTGTTTCCCTATTGTTTTTCTTAATTTTTTGATAATAAAGATTAAATATTAATGGCCCTTAAGTCCATTGCTGGTTTTATATGTAGTCCACTGCTGGTTTATGATTTTGTATAATAATGGGCCTTTTGAATTGAATTATAAATTTTGATCTTACAAAGAAAGTGATTAATTGAATACTAATATTTTTTTTACTTTTATCAATTATCAACAGAGCATAGTAAATTCT